>RJWH01001774.1:0-240126 GCA_004363575.1 Solenodon paradoxus
GGAAATTACCTAAGTGCCCAGCGTCAGATGGTTGGATCAAGAAGATGTGGTGCAGACATACAATGGAACACTATGCAGCCCTCAGGAGAGATGACACCTGACATTTGTGACAACATGGATGGAACTAGAAGGGACAATGCTCAGTGAAACAAGTCGAAACAAGAAAGATAGAGACCAGATGACCTCACTCAAGGCGTAACATGCAGAGACAAAACAAAGGAACAGAGGAAACATAACCACCCCTGAAACATTTGCAGCAGAACTGAGGTGACCAACAGGGAACGGGGCGGGTGGGGGCACATGGTGGCAGAGCCCCCTGGACAGTGGGGAGGACACTCGGTGATGTGGTGGAGGGCAGGGGGTGCTGACATATATCTAAGAAATGGGGAACCTATACATAAGAAATTATTTCAGTGTGTAGAATAATTACTGCAATAAAAAATAAACTAAAAATACCTTCCTGGGAGGGGTTCCTGAATGCTCCCAGGAAGAGGATGGGGGCCAAATGCCACTGTTGAGGTTTGGGGCAAACCCCATTATCACCAAGGCCTGGTCCTCTTTGCTACCCTAGACCCACATCCTGGGCTGAGAAGGCTGGGGTCCCGGCCGCTAGGAGGCACCCAGCACGCACACTACTTTGTGGTCCACACAGCTCAGGGCCTTGGGGGAACCAAGGCTGGGTTGGGGTGAAGGGGCTGATCCCCAGGCTCGAAGCTCGCCAAGGCCCTGCAGACCCCAGTTGCCGGATGGCTCTGACTCCAGGCACTGGCTTCCTGTGTCTAGTCTGGTTGGATTCCCAAAAGCAAGCCCTCGAGAAAGGGGCTGGAGTACACCTGGGGTACGTCCTCTGCCCCTCTCCAGTCCCGCTCCCCCATTTCCAGGCTGGCTCTGGCCCCACCTTTTCCCTCTCCTCCATCAACACCCTGTTCTGGGGTCCTGGGCCCCTCCTCCCCTCCACTCTGTGGGGGAGTCTCACCGGCTTCGCTCGGGGTGCCTGCCCAGGGAGACTGTTTCTCAGTGTCATGAGGAACCAGGTCCCAGCTGCTGCAGTCAGATGACCCCCTTTATAAACATGCCACCACGGCCACCCTGCCTGCTGTCTGCGGCAGTTTTAGACAGAAGTGGCCACGTAACCGCTTCCTCTAGTGAATCCCTGAAAGCAGATGGGGTTGTAAGATGGCCAGGGCCTGACACCTGCCTGGGCCTTCCCACCCGGAGGGAGGAAATCATGGCTGGAGAGGACAGAGCCAGGCCTCGGGAAACGGAGATTATCAGCCAAGGGCCGAGGAAGCACCCCAAGAACCAGGCAGAGCATGCTGGGGCTCAGGAGAAAGGGAGGAAGCAGAGGACCACAGGAAGAGAAAAACTTAGGGGATCAGAGGGGATCCCCAACATCTGCCTGGGCACTGCCTCTCCAGGACGAGCAGCAGCAGAGCGGGGGAGGGCAGGGGGACAGTCTGCCACCTTTGAGTGGGCAAGGACCAGCTGAGACCAGCAGGCCAGCGGAGGGACAGACCCCGTGAGCTTCAAAAGGGAGGCATCTCTTTCCCCAGGGCGCGTGGGCGGGTCCAGTGCCCTGTGTCCTGCCACGCAGATTTGCCTGAGATCTCCCTGCCACTCCATGTGGGAACTGGGCACCTTTCAAAGGGTTCTGTGCCCACAAGACGGCCTCCCCGCTGGTCCAGGACCCACGAACCCACAGCCGGGAGTGGTGGCCCGGCACCCCCGGGGAACACGGCTCAGTACAGCGAGGGATATGGAGCGAGGACGCACACAGGGCCTGCTTGAAAGGACAAGGCCACGTTCATGGTGACACAGAGCCGGGGCTCAGTCAGCGCAGGAAGGAACACCACCTGGGGTCAGGGAAGGCTTTGGCTTCAGGTGTTGGGAGACATGGAGGGAGGGGGCGATGAGAGCATTCTAGAGCAAGGCCGAGGATTTCCTATGGCTTTCTCCTCCCTCCCACCCCGCGGCCCACTGCCCACCCAAGGCCGCCAGCACATCGGGGGTTAATGTCTGCCTGGGCAGTGGCCTCCTCCAGTGGCTGGTGGTGCCAATAACTCAGAAGCTGAAATGTGAGAAGCAGGAGAGGGGCAGGGCTGTTCGCCTCCTCCATAGCCAGAAGAGGGGTTTCCCGGGCAGAAGCCCTGATGTACAAGTCCTCCCACCCTCGGCCCCTCTTGCCTCAGGCCAGGACTGGGCGCCCACTCAGGGTGGCCCATGGTCACAGCCAGTGTCCAATCCCATCAGACCAGGTGGCAGATCTGAGAAGGGGTTGAGGGCTGCAGCTAAGCAGCCAGCAGACTGCGCGGGGCCCTGCCCAGGCCCGGCAGCACTGGGCCGGGAGACTGGCAGAGGCAGCGTGGGGAGGAGTGGGCGTTCCCTGGGGATCCCCTCCTGGGCAGAACTGAGTCATGTGGGCCTCCCGCTTCTCCAGCGGCTGGACAGCCTGGTGCCCCCACCCATCATATGAGGACCCACGGGAGGCCAGGGTTTCCCGGCGTGTGCGGGACTGGGTGCAACGTGAGCACCCACCTCGCTTCTGTGGGTCACTCCCAGGCCCGACAGCACCGTGCCTCAGTGGGAACTGAGGCTGTGACCCCGACAGAGGAAGCAGAGGCTCCACGAAGCCGAGACGTGCCAGGCGCCCACAGGCTGCCTCGCACACCCTGCACATGCACTCCCGCGGCCCCCCGGGGAGTAGGAGCCCCGGTCCACGTGCAAACCCAGGCAGGCAGCTCAAGGCGGCCTGGGCCCCAGAAGTGGCTGCCGCAGGCCAAGGGGACCAGCTGCCCAGCCAGGCGGTGAGGGCGGGGAAGACACAGGCAAGGTGGGACCTGCGTTGCCCGCGTGGGAGGGTCAGCACTTTGACTGTGGGCCTGCACTCAGCAAGGCTCTGAAGTTGACTGAAGGTGCCCAGGTGCAGGAGAGGGTGGTCTGTCGCCCCTGGCCGGCACAGTCCACGCATCCCCAGGATCCCGGGGAGCAACCGGTGTGAACACCTGCACACAACGAGTAAGTGCTTCTTCCTCTTCTCTGCCTGCCTGCATTCCCCACTCCCCACTGAATGGGACACTTGTCACAACAGGTGAACCTCGGCCAGGGTCCTTTCGGGGATGGAGAATGTTCTGGAATCAGATGTGGGTAACTGATGCGCACCTCTGTGAAGACACTTAAGTCCTCTGAACTGCATGCTTTCAAAGGGTACACGTGATGGCACCTGAATTATATCTCCACTTTTTAACACACTGAGACTTCAGAAAACAATATTCTCGTGACTTGTCCTCACCTTCAGAGAGTCCGCTGGCGACGGAGGAGACAAGGCGAACACGGTGACGACGTCCTGTACCCACGAGAGCTGGCCAGCAGGGTCCTGGCAGGCTGGGACAACTGTCCTGAGAGTCACACTGAGCACTGCAGGATGTGGGCAAGTGACCGACAGCAGCACCGGGCACTGTTAGCAGGAGCATCTGTGAGCTCTGCACAGACACCGAAACTGCCCTCGACAATGACCAGCGTGAGTGGCTGGCAGAAAGATTTCTGATGGGGGAGCTTTGGGCGGTACAGTGGGGACCAGCAGGCCCCCCACAGACTGGCGGCGGCTCAGAGTTGTGACACCCAGCAGGCAAAGCGGGGGGGGGGTGGGGGTGAGTCCAGGGGTGACGCCCTCCTAGTCCCATGTGCCCCAAGCACATTCTCGCTCACAAAGAGCCGTCAGCTGCCAACCCAGGTGCTCCAGGCTCCTCCCAGGTGTCCAAGGGGTTCAGCTTCTCTGGGCACTGAGAGGCCTGGGTCCTCCTAGGAGCTCGGCAAGTCAGGCTGAGGCCTCCAGTATCCAGTGACCAGCACACCGTAGACCAGCAGGGAAGGGACACAGGCGCCCCTCCTGCAGCCCCAGGAGGAGCTGAGGGCACCGGAGGCCTCTCCTGAGGGCAGGCCTGAGCCTGCAGGAGCAGGTGTGTCCCGTGTCTCCTCCACCTTCTCTGTCCTCCTGCTCCGCCCTCAGTCCTGTGCAGTCCCCAACCCTCTCCGAGAGCCAGTCAAAACCCCATGGGGAAGAGAAAGGGACCTGTCACGCACAAGCTCACAGACACACGTGCACTCACAAGCACACGTGAGAACAAATGCAATGCACACACACACTCGTGTGCGCACATCGCACACGGGCAAACATGTCACACACACACAGCCTGCACACCACACACACACACGCACACACATACTGGCCTTTCAGCCACAGTGGACGCACTGAACCTGGAAAAGGGAGAAAAGAAATGAGACCAGCCCTTGTCATGCCTCCTCCCGGTCAGGCAGGGTCCAGGGGCTTGGTGCACTGTCCCCTTTGATCCTCAGGCTTCTACAAGTTTCCACAGGTGATGACAGGGAGTTTCCCAGAGGCAGCAGGACACCTGGGAGGTAAGAGCCATGCACAGTGCTGACACAGCCCAGCAGTCGGTCCTGCCCTCTCGGCAGACCCGAAGGGTATCTGTCGTTTGGCTCTTTCAAAGGTGCCCCCACTCCCACTTTCTCATGCGGACCTGGGGGAGTCACTAGGTGCCAGGTGAGCACCTGACCCGGCCCTGTGGATCAGCAGCAGGGCTATCAACTGAGACGACAGGCGCGCCTGGGGCTCTGTGGAAGAGCCAGCTGGGTGTGCAGGCCCGGGGCACCCCAGCCAAAGAGCGCAGTGGACACAGAGGTCACGGGGTAGGGAGACACAGCCCCCAAGCTGGGCACTGGGTCAGCAGACCCTGCTCTCTGCAGTTCTAGCAGCTGTGCTGTCTTCGATGTAGGGCAGGAAGGCCCGCTCCACAGCCTCTGCCCCAGGCTATACCCTTAGAGGCTCTGGTGGCTGCTAGGTTGGGGATGGGGACACCTCTCCCTCAGAATCCTGGGGGTGCAGTGGTAAGCGCTGGACCCCCAGCCTCCTCCTCCAGCAGCTCCACCGCTCCTTTGACCTTCAGAGTTGGCATCTAGTTGCAGGAATCTGTCTTTCTCCTGGATTCAGCCTCCAGATGTTGCTCCAGCAGCGGCAGCGGTGGCTGCTCCAGCTCCCCCCAGAGTGAATCAGCTACATTCCAAAGGTGCAAACAGACTCCACGCCCTCACTGCTGCCTGGGGCTGCAGACTTCCTCCCCAGGCCGCCAGGCCCAGCCCCGCCCCTTCCCTGCTCTTCCAGCCAGACCAGGCTTTGGGCTGAATTTTCAGACGTTCTCCTGGAGCCACTGGGCCTGGGAGGCGCCCTGGTGCCCTCGTCCTTCGCTGCAGTGGGCATGACCCCAGCCCAGTTGCCCCGTGAGCCGGGCATGTGGGTTCCTTCCCACCACAGGACTTCACTGAGCTGGGTGCTATGTGGTGAACAGATGGGGACAAGCCCCTGACCGCACAGAACTCAGCCCTAGTCTGACAAACATGTGGACAGATGGAAAATCCTCAGAGTGCCAAGAGCCACAAAGGAAAGAGAAGGGCGACAGTGACCAGGGAGGGTCGGGGCCTCTCTCCCGGTGACATGGAAGCTGGGCCTGAAGGATGAAGGCTCTTGATCGGTGACCACTCACCAAGAACTGCAGGCGCAGCTGAAGGGCCCCGGCTGCTCAGCAGCTCTGGCCCCTCCTGGGGCTCCACCAGCCCCACAGTGAGAAACCTGGGACTGCAGCTGTAGTAACAGCCTCACTGAGACACCACCCTTAGAAAGTGGCACCGGATGGTGTCAGTACAGCCACGCCACAATCGGCTTTAATGCTTTTCCAGGGCGCGCCCTGGTGGAGCAGCAATTAGGTCCGCTACCTTCGGCTGGCACAGTCCACATACATCCCAAGGACTCGGGTTCCCATCATCCTGGGGCGGCAGGCAGGGCAGCAGATACCATACAGGCAAGTCGGCCCGCCCGGTGGAGCCAGGGGAAGCAGCCAATGTGAACAACTAAATAAAACATCAGGTGCTTCTTCCTCCTCCTCTCTCCTGCCTGCCTTCATTCCTGCCTGTGCCTTTCCTTTAACAAGCAAGCAAACATTTTCAGGTACGCCCTGGTGGCTCCGACAGCGGAGACAGTTGGGGTGTGGACCATGTGACCTAAGGACCAGTTTGAGGGAAGGGAACCCAAAGTCTATAAATAAAATCCTTCTTTGCTTCCTACCTCCCTCCTTCCCTGAAACAAATAAAACACTGCCATCAGCCTAAAAAGAAACCTGCGCTGATTAGCACTCAGCCCACACCCCTCCCCCAGGCCCTGGCAGCTGCTAACCTGCTCCCTGCCGCTTGGCCTGGCCTGCCTGGCATCTCATAGCTTGTGACCTCTGTGCCTGGTTGCTTTGGGGCTCCTACTTCTTCAGAGACACATCCACGTTGTAGCTGTCTCAGAACTTCGTTCCTTTGGGGGGCTGAACACTATTCTGCCACCAGCCACAGCTGCTGCTTTACCCGGTATCTGCATGGTCGGGGTGTCCCTGCTTTCAGTGATCTGGATGCGCTGCTGTGTTCAGTGTGGACCGCGTTGCTGGTGCTCCGGGTGTGTCCCGAGGGGACTGCAGGGCAGACGGTGACTCGGGCACTGCCTGGCTGCCCATTGGCGTCCCACCGGCGGCGCAGGGGCTCCAGCTCCTCCAGATCGTCACTGTGCCTGTTTCTGCTCCCCCCCAGCCTGGTGGGTGTGCAGTGGACCTCACCGTGGCGTGGCTCAAGTTCTCCAGTGACGCTTGCAGTCTGGGGGCAGGAATGGCCCAGGAAGCACGTCTCAGGCAGCAGTGCTGGCCTGGGCTAGGTGGAAAAGGCTCTCGGGTCACTGACCCCTACAGTCACTATTCAGACCCTCCTCTGAGGTTCTTTCATTCTGAGCTGGCAGCGCACAAGCCGTCCTTCAAGTGGGGACAACCCAGGTCGATGCAGCCATGCCTACTGCCCAAGTCCAGGAGCAAGAAATAGGATTGCTCTGGGCCCCCAGGACAGAAGGTGAGGAAGAAGAGTGGGGCAAGTCCTTGCAGGAGATCCTATTATCTATCTGGGCCCCCCAAAATGGAAGGCCCATGAGGACAGAGCTTCAACTGCTCATTCAGCCTTTGATCCCAGGTAGGAGGCACACCATGAACATTTGCCAAATGAAAGAACAAATGAACGAGCAAGTGGAAGATTAAGAAAGCGCCCAGAAGGGCTCAGTGGTTAGAGCTCTGGCTCTGGAGTGAATGGTTTGCACTTGAACCCCAACTCTGCTCTGCATAGCTGTGCCCTTGGGGAGCGGCTGGCTTCTCTGAGCCTCCCTCTCCTCCACAAGTGGGCTGGACAGTGAGGGTCTCTCCACAGGATGGTTCTGCCATTAAGAGTGAGAAAAGAGATCGACTAGATGATGTGCCAAGGGCTCTCAGAGATGAGGTCACCTCCTGTTACCTCACAGAGCCTGGGGAGGACTAGTGGCTCCGCCTCCCACCTCACAGGTGAGGCTCCAGGGGCAGAAGTGGGCCGAGGGCACCAGCGGGCTTAGAACCTAGGCCCGGAGTTGGGCAGGCCCTCACTGACCACCGCTGTGCCATCTATGAGCAGATGGGAGGCGGACTGGCCCAGAGGGGACTGGTCTGGCCAGCCAGTGCCCGGCCCAGACCACATGGGGCTCTCAGCAAAAGGGGCAAGCACTGGGGTGCTGGGGTCCCCAGTGGAGGACCAGTGAAGTGTGCCACCCAAGCAGCCGGCGAACATGCCTGGGGATGGGGACAAAGGTGCAGAGACTGGAGGCCACCAGCTGGGCACTGAACGGACCCCAGTGTGCAAGGGGCCCAGAGCCAGGAAGAAGAGCGGAGCGGGGGCTGGAGCACTTAACCGGGAAAGATGTTTCCCAGGAAGCCTGACTGCGGATGGGCCTGAGAGGTGATGCTCTTTCCTCTCAGGGAGCAGCCTCCAGGGGACACGCCCTCGGCTGACTGGGGAGCCAGAGTCCCCTCAAACCACAGGGCCTATTTGCAAGAGCTCCAGTGAGTTGGGCACAGGGAGACAGCAAGGGCGCTAGAAAGCAGGCTGAGCCACCCTGGGGGCAGGTTAAGTGTTGGGGCTCCCCTGAATGAGATGGGCTCCCTGGCCTTTGCCTTTTCGACTGAGGAAAGGCATCAAGCCAAGAAGTACCAACGACAGACCCAAGGGAGGCCGGGGTTTGGGAGCCAAGGCAGATGGGCGGGGCGGCCCTCCGTGGCTCTGGGAGGCCAGGCTCCCAGGGTCCCACGAAGTCTGCCTGAGGGGACAGCTCGAGACAGCTTGGAGCTCAGAAGCAAGGAGGGAAACGCAAGAGCGCTGGAGACGGGCTATCGCTTGAGACGCCATCATTTATTTTCTCCAGGGGAAGCTCAGCTGATGACAGCGCCCCAGCAGAGACAGGAATGTGCTTTCACTCAGTAGAGGAAAACAGGCGCGCAGGCCAGGCTCCTGTCTGCTGGGAGGGCCAGCATCGTGGCCTCTGGGTTTAGTCAGAGACCGTGTGCATCGTGGCCACTGGGTGCTTTTAAAACTGCAGGCCCTGAGGCCCAGGCGGGACGTGCCGGGCCAGCTGAAGAACCCACTGGGGCTCAGGACTCAGAAAGGCACCAGCGAGGCGAGGAGTCGGGTGGGGAGAGACGGCGGGACCAGCTCAAACCACCATCACTGAGTAACCGTGTGCACAAGCCTGGCCCATGGGTTATGTGAGCGGCCTGGTCCTCCTCTGGGTCCAGCACTCCATCCGCAGGAGTCTTACGGCTCACATGTGCTGTCTCAGACCTCTCTCCCTCCACCTGGGCACCCCGACGCTCATGGCCCCCTGTCAGTGTCCGGCACCAGCTGTCCTCAGCTGTCCTTCGAGGCTGGAGCATGCAGTCATTCACCTGATGGGCCTGGCTCTGAGACCAAAGCCGCAGATGACCACCAGGTGCCCCTCAGTGGCCTCTGTCCCCACTCACACCTGCCCCACCCTGAGGACTGAATGATTCAGTCACAAGGCCTGAGGACAGTTTGACTGAAAAGAACGGAGAGTGTCTCCATCTGCTTAGGCCAGCATCCCCTTCACGGAGAGAGAGAGTGACTGAGTGTGGGGTCTCCGAGCACAGAACCCGCTTTGGCAAGCACGTGTCAAACGGAAGCGCACCCCTCTGCGGGATGAATCAATCAACACCGACAGGCAGGGCCGGGCTCTGGAGTCCAACTGTGTGGACCCATCTCTGCTACTTCCGAGCTGTGTGCTCTCAGGCAAACCACTTAACCTCTCTGGGCCTCCATCAACTCTCTCAAAGGGGCCTGAGAGTGAGTGCCACCTGTAAACCGGGACCTCAGACTGATGGCCAGCGGTGGGGGCTCAAAGGCAGCGACAGTCCTAATGCTCTCAGGGTCACCTCTCAACCAGTGAAGGCCACCCTGCCCCATCAGAAACCACAGGCCTCAGCACCTGAGGACCAGCCCAGCTTCCACAGAAGCATGACACAAGCCCCTTCCACAGCACAGAAGGGACCATGCCACCAGCAGGGCTGGGAATGCAACCCAGAGACCCTTTCTACCTCGGGACAGTGCGGCCATCAAACAGACTTGGGTGGGATTCAATCTTCCCTCCACCTAAGGGATTTTTGGGTGACTGCCACGCTGACATCCCCTTTGTTACTGTCTCTGAGCGCTCAGCCACAAAGGCTCCCCCACCACACACTCCCAGAAGCAGCCTTTTCCTGGCTTGGCTCCAGCCTTAACCCTCTGTGTCCCTCCTAAAGTCACCTGTACCTGCTCCAGAGCCTGGAGGGGTGACAAGAGTTTCCCAGACAACAGAAGCCTCTCCGGAGAGAGCAGGCAGAAAGCAGGCTCTGGAAGGCTCCTGCTCTGCCCATTCTGTGCACTGACCTCAGGCCCTGCTGGCTGGCTGTGCGGGACAGCAGACTGGCCTTGGGGCAGATGGTCCAAAAAAAAAAAAAAAAAAAAACCCCGCCCTCCCTGCCTTTCATTTCAGTTACTAGAGGCCACGCCCACCCCACCCCAGCACTTTGGGAGGAAACTCAGGGATAGCGGGGAGCACCTGTCTTGGTCAAGGTCACCCCACCCTGGTTTCCCTGGGTGTGTATTAGAAGATGACATTAATCTCCTTGGGTTCCAAAGCTGTGTGACCTTGGGCAAGGTATTTAACCTCCTAACTGACATCCTCTCCGTTACCGGCGGTGCCCAGGTGCCGGGTCCCTGTGGTCCTGAGGATTAAGGGAATTAATATGAAGAAAGCACCCAGCACTCTGCTGGCAGCCTCTCAACCGTCGGTCGGTCGTTACTGCGTCCTCTCCACTCGGCCCTCGCTCCAGCCACGGCCTCCACGCTGGCCGCGCCTGAAAGCCCGGGCGCCAGCGGCTTCCTCCAGGTCTCACTCAGAGCCACCGTCCAGGGAGCTACTGTCGTCTCACCCTGCTTCTGTCCGACCCTGCCACCAGACTCAGCTGCCCTGCTGGACGTGTCACCGACTCGCCCCTCGCCGTCGCGCCCCGGAGGGCGCCCGCTGCGGGCAGGGCTCGGGTCCCTGCCGGCGTGCGCACTGATGAAGGATTCCCATCACGTCCGGGGCAACCCGAGGCGCCTGGCTCCGGAGCCCGACGCGAGGGCGGCCAGGGCGGGCGGAGCAGGAAGCGCCGGGGGCCGGGGCGGGCGGCGGCCCCCAGAGCCCTGCCCTACCTGTGCAGGGGGCGCCCGCACCGCCCTGGGGCGCCTCCGCGCGCGCCCGCGAGGTCACGGCCGGGGCGCGCCGGCCGGAAAGAGGCCCCGCGAGGGGCGCGAAGGCGGGACGCCTGCGGCCAGGCCGCGCCCCTCCGACGGCAAGCGGGGGCGGAGCCAGCCGCGCCGGGGCCGCCTCGCACTTCCGCTCGCCGCAGCCGGTCATTCATATTCATGAGGCGCGAGGGGCGGGGCCCGGATCCCCGCCCCAGGCCGTGCATCCAGCCCCAGCGAAGCCTAAGGCCCCAACGGGGCGCCCCCGGCTTCCGCCTCGGGGAGGGAGTTTCCACTTGGTCAGGACTCAAAAATGCGTCGCTCCGGCTCCTCCGCCCCCTCGTCCCGGCCCTAGGGGGGTCCCCTCCCTCGGAAGACGGAGGGGCGGGGTCAGAGGAGGGCCGGCCCCGCCTCCCTGGGGCAGGTCTGTAGGGATTCGGGCCTGACCCCTCCCTCCCACCAAGTTGGCGCCGGTAATAATCCTCTTTTTAAAAACATAATAATAGTTCTAATTGATTGAGCGCTACTTCTGTGCCAGGCACTGTGCCCTTTAGATGAACTATCTCTCTTAACCCTCCCAATAGTCCAGCTGAGATAAGTATATTATTATACCCAGAAGCTCAAAAAAGTTGAGTGACTTGCCCACTATCACAGCCAATCTTGGACTTTTTCGGAAGGTTGGGTTTCACTGGGTTGAGGGGGCAGAAGCTTGCCCCTACCCCACCTTTCAGGAACAAGTTTACCTCTAAGGCACTCCTGGCTGCATATCTCTGATGAGTGGGTCTGAGCGTCCCCTGCCAGGGAGAAGCGACAACCTGGCGGGGAGGGAGGGCGGAAACAAGGCAGAACTAGCTGCACAATCTGCAGGACCCAATGCAAAGTGAAAATGCTTGTATTGATTAAGAATTTCAGGATGGTGGTGCGTCCTGTTGGAGTAGTGGTTATGTTTTCCGCCCCCGGAGGAGCGCAGTCCACATACATCCAAGGACTCGGATTTGCGTGGGAGTTGCAACCAATATGAGCAACCAAATAAAAAATAGATTAAAGGTCTTCCTTTTCTCTCTTCCTGCCTGCCTATTCACATTACTGCCTGCACTTTTCCTTTAAAAAAAGAAGAAAAGATATTCAGGATGGTGACAGAACATTCAACCAAGCATGAGTCCTTCTAAATGCCTGCCTTGTGTAACTGTACAGGTCACATGTCCATGAAGCTGGTCCTGATAAAGGAGTTCAGGGGCTCCTTCAAGGGCAGAGAAACCAGTGTGGATGTCCCCACCTCACTCTAATTTCACTCACCACCATACCCCAAGCCCAGGAACCTCACCTCCCTGTGTGCTGGTGTCTGGGCCTCAGCCTGCAGCACTCCAAAGGCTGAGTGCTCCAGGCCCTTTAGGATCAATGTCCTGGGGGCCAGGTGAGCCCAGAGGAAGAGTGTATCCTTACAGCTGAGCCTTCCCCAGCCCTGTCAGGTGGGTGGGTCGGTTGTGCATACTGAGCCCAGTGTGGGCCTCCAAACCCTCTTTTCTCACTGGAGCCCGGGATGAGAAGCCGCCAGGGCTGCTTCCCAGAATAAACACCCCACCCACCCATCTTCAGCCCCAGCCCTGTGGGCATGGCAAGCCAGGACCACAAAGAAACATTCACCAGGCCACTAACTCAAGGTTAATAAGGCAGCCTGTCTTCCTCTCCATCACTCCATCCTTATGCCTGGGCCTCACTCACAGTGGGCTGCAGGCTTCACTCCTAACAATAGCTACCACTTACTGTGTTCTTTCTCCCCCAGGCACTGATGGAAGCCCTTGTGTGGCGTCTCCATTAAGCCTCATACAGTCCATAATAGGCACAAGGAGCCTCCATTTTACAGACTGGGAAACTAACACTCAAAAGAGAGGGTGACTTCCCGAAGGTCAAGGCCTGGAGTTTGGGGCTTGTCGCCTAACCTATGTCTCTCTTGCATCTGCAACATAGGTCCTAAGGCTCATGTGTTTGTGTTGTCCTGCATTATTCACCAGCAACTCAAGCAGGAAAGACTCTGGAGACACAGGAACCATGATGTTCTGCTCAACCTGAAACTGTGCATTCACTGAAGAACCACGTACTAAGCACCCACGTCAGGTAGGGTGGTGGTAAGGTGCATGTGTGTGAATGAGTGAGCCCTGTCCCCTGGGCGCTGGCAGTTAGGGTGTCCCCACTAGACTGAGAGATGTCCTTGAATATTTCTCGGGTGATGATAACAGCATGGACATCAACGCCTCTAATGTTACCCCACCCTGCTCCCAGTCCAGGAGCCTCACCTTCACCTTGGGACAGAGGCTTGACCTCCAGAACTCTGAAAGTTGAGAACGGGTGGGATTACCTACCCCATGCAAACAGCAGGTCCTCAATAAATGTTGAGTGAGCATGTAAGACCTTACTAAGCATCTGCTGAATGAATGGGAACCTAAGAGTGTTCAGTAAATGTTTATTGATGTAGATTTGGGAACCAGATTCAGCTCCCCAAATACACTTATCACCAGTGCTTTTACTCAGTTCAGGCTGCTATCACAGACCATGACTAGGGGCTTAGACAACAGACCTTACCTTCTCATTGCTCTAGGTGCTGCGAGGTTTAAGGCCAAGGTAGTGGCACTTTCTGGGGAGAACCCGCTTCCTTGCTTGCAGATGGCCACCTTCTTGCTGTGTCTTCACATGGCAGAGAAGAGGGGCAGAATGTGGCAATTGCTCTTCTTATAAGGGCACTAATCCCAAATGGGGGCCCCACTTTCATGGCCTCATCTGAACCTAATTCTTTCTAAAGGCTCCATGTGCAAATACCATCACACTGGGCTTTAGGGCTTTTGAATGTTGGAGAGTGCAAACATTTAATTCATAACAACAATATTTACGAAGCACTTACTATATGCCAGGTCCTGTGCAGAACCCTACAGGGTCAGGGACAAAGTGACAATGGCCTTATGTTCTACTCCTTGGGGCAGAGGGAAGACAGTTCATAATACATGGGAAGGGAACAAAGATGGGTGCTCAGAGTAAGGACATGGAGGGAGGAAAGCCAGGAGCACAGCAGTGGAGAAGACATCCCTCCTCACCCCCCCGAAGCAGGAGGCCAAGTGGGGTCTAACCGCTTTAGCAGGTACTGCCTTCCAGAAAAGCAAAACTGTGAGGAAGCCTCCCAGCCTCCCGGAGCCTGGTTCTCCGGGGGGATGCCCCATCTCACCCCCTCCACCCCATATGATACCCCAGAGAGGTAGCCAGTCATAACAAAAGCTCTGGATCCAGACCGAGAACACAATCTGCACTATGCCTCCTGCAAGCTTCAAAGGCCAAGTTACTTAACCTCTCTGTGCTTTGGTTTCCTCCTCTGTGAAATGGAAAGAATCACAGGACCCATCCTTAGGGTTATGGGACTATAATGAGAGAGGTGTCCAGTTCAGAAAAAGAACTGGTCTAGCTGAAAACTGGGATTGCCTCCCCCACCAAGATTAGAGAGCTCTTCACTCTTGCTGGATTTGTAGGAACCAAATGTAGGGATTTCTTTGCCAATACAGGGACCCCAGTTGGCTTCTGAAATTGACAAGCTATGGGTCAGGCTTGACTCTGTAGTGACCATGAATAATATCGAGAGTGGGTACCCCTGATGGAGTAGGGGTTAGGTCTGCCAACTCCAGCTGAGGGCACAGTCCACATACATTCCAAGAACATGGGTTTGCATCCTGGGGGAGTTGGAGGAAACAACCAAGATGTAGAATTAAAATAAACATAAAGTGCTTCTTCTTCCTCTCTCTTCCTACCTAGCTGCCTGCTCACCTTCAAGCCTGCCTACAACTTTCCTTTAAAAAATGATATTATGCTGCTGTATCTCTCTCTCTCTCTCTCTCTCTCTATATATATATATATATTTATATAGACAGAGAGAGAGAGAGACAGAGAGAGAGAGAGAGAGAGAGAGAGAGAGAGAGAGAGAGAGAGAGAGAGAGAGAACCTCATTTAATCTTTATAACAACCTCTGTAGGAGCTACTGTTATTCACTGAGTTATGGCGTTATCACCGGGAGCAGTGAACTTGTCCATAAGACACGGGCACGCAGCAAAGCAAGCGATCAGAAAGGTCCTCCCCTCGAGGGTGAAGGTTGCATGATCACATTCCCCAAGTGCACAGATGGCTGGACTTCCCTGAGCACTTGATGGGGGCAACAACGGCTGGGTTGAAGTTATCCTGAGTACCCAGCGCTGCAGTGCTTCGCCTCCTGAAAACATTTTTGCTCCCAGAGATAAAGCAAGCCCCCGCGCACCTTTCTCCATCGCCAGACTAGGCGGAGATGGGTCTTCGCGAAGCTGCCTCTGCAGGGCGGCGCTGTGGGGTGAATCGCAGCGATCCCCATCGTCGGGAGGGGGCGCTCTGCGGCCGTTAGCCCCGGCCCTTCCCCAGGCCCGGACGGGTCCGCGAACTCAGAGAGTTGGCCCTTAACAGCCCCCTCTGGAAGGCGCTAGGTCCCGAAGTTAGCCCCCCACCCCCACCCCCGCCGCCAGCCAGCTAATGTTTAACCCGACCTCACTCCACCTGATCCACACTAGGAAACCGGGGTGGGGTGGGGGCGGGGAAGTCACCTCTAAATCACTGCCTTCTGGGCTTAGGGACCTTTCAGCTATTAACTAACAGGCATCACTACCTACTTAGTGTCTATTCACGCAGCGGTCAGGAGCACATACTGTGTGTCCATTTACAGAGATTAGAGTGAGCACCTACTCTGTGTTCCCCTAGCAGGTCACACGCATCTGCCGTGTGTTCATTCATGCAAACGTCAAGAGCGCCAACCATACAGACTTATTCGGGTGCTTGGGGTGCAATGAGGACCTACTAGCCTGCCTAGAGGATGCTTTCCGTCTCCTCTCCTGGACTTCTCAAGGCCATTTGCAAGGAGACAGGGTTGGCCAACAGCAGGAGGCTGTTTTTGAACCAAGATTCGCCACCGGACAGCGGAGCAGCAAGAAGAAAACTGGGCGGGGGCCCTAGGAAAACAGAGCGATTAGGCTGGGACTCCACCGGTGGAGGGAGAAGACTGCCCAGAAGCGAGGCTTTGCACTCGCGTGCACCCACCCAGTGGCTTCCTCACCGCTGGCACCGCGCTGGGTGCCGAGGGTCCTGGAGGGAGCTAGGAGCCTGAGGCTCTCAGGCTGGGGGTTCAGGTGGTTCCGACTGCGGGGGCCAACGTCGGGGCCGGGACCCGCCCGCACTCCATCGTGAGGGAAACGGAGGCCGCGGGCACCGCGGGGACCGCCTGGCGTCGGACGGGAGCAAAGGCAGAGCCTGGCCTCGAACCCAGTCTTGCGCTGCTGGCAATCGGGAGCCTGGGCCTCCCGCCGCCGGGCGCTGCCCGCGCGTTCCTGGAACTGGGCTGGGTGGAGAAATCAGCGCCCGCGGAGAGGCATTCCTGCCGCCCCGGCCGCGGGGGGCTTGGCCAAGGTGACCCCGTGGGAGGGAAGCGAGGGGCCCCCGCCCCCTCTGCGGCCGCGACCTCCTCCCCCGGACCTCCGCGCCCGCCCCCTCCCCGGGCTTCCCCGAGGGCGGGACATCCCTCCCGCCCAGCCACCCCCAGGCCGTGTCCCAGCGCTGCCCTCGGGCCGGGGGCGGGGCCGCGGGGGGACCCGAGGACGGGGCCGGGGCGGACGCGCGCGGCCCGGCCGCCGCCCGGCGCCCCCTCCGTCGCGGTGCCCGCCGCCCGCGGCCGCGCCGCCTCCCGCTCCCTCCCCTCCCCCGCCCCGGGCGGCTCCCGGCGCCCCCTCCCCCGACGCGCACGCCCGCCTGGCAGCTGGCGCCCCGGGCCTGGGGCCGCGGCGGCGAGCGGGTTTGCAGGGAGGGCGGGAGAGAGCGGCGGGGAGGGAGGGGGGAGGAGGGAGGGCGGCTGCCCCCCGCGCCCCTCCTCCTCCCCCTCCTCCGCGGCCCGCCGGGCCCTCCTCCCGCCGCCTCCTCCCTCCTCCCTCCCGCTGAGACATCCCCGCACGGCCGGGCCGCCGCGGCCACCTTCCCTGCCGGAGCTGCAGAGGTGGCGGAGCGGCCGGGCGCCGGGCGGCCGTGCCAGGGGAGCCCGCGCCCCGTGAGCCTCGCGCCCCGGCCCCCGCCCGCCCCGGCCCCCTCCGCGCTCGCCCCCTCCGCCGCCCCCGACCGCCGGAGCCCGCAGCCCGGAGCCCGCCCGCCCCCGCCGCCGAGGTAGGAAGCCCGGGCGTCGCGCCGTGGGGACAGGACAGGGACCGGGCGGGGCCACGCTTGTCGCGCGGGGGCTGCAGGGCTCGAGGGTGGCCTCCCCCTCCCGCGCCCGCGCCCGCGCCTCGCCCCGGGCCATTGTGAGCCCTCGCCGGGGCCCCTGCTCTCGCTCCCTCGCCGGCTGGCTCGCGCGCTCCCTCCCTCGCCGGCTCCCGGCCGGGTCCCTCGGTCTCTGGGTCTCGGTCTTTCTTCTCCCTCCGGAGCCGGGCCGAGCCGCCACCCGGCCGCCGGCGGGAGCAAACTTCGGCGGGGAAGTTGCGCGGCCGGGCTGGGGGCGCGCTGCGGCGCGGGAGGGGCCCCCGGAACCTGGGCTCGAAGTTGTCTGGGGCCGCCGGGCAGCCGCCCCTTCCCACGGCTGCGCCGGGCTGTCTCTGGGTCGGGATTTGAAAGGTGTCTCCTCCCTTGTCCCGGAAAGTCTCCCCTCTGGCTTCTGGCTAGCAGCGGCCCTTCGTAGGCCCCGCAGAGGGAGGCGCCCCTCGGGGTCAGGACCGGGGGCCGGAGGAGTCTGATCCCGCACTTGTTCTTGCGCTGGTGCCCGGGTGGACGCAGAGGGGCCTGGAGGAGTGGGAAGCCCCGGAGTATCCTGCTGCCTGAGCGGAGGTCTGGAGGGGGCGGGGAGGGGGCGAGGCAGGTGCATCCCGAGGGAGCCAGAGGCCTGCCCCTGCTTCCCCTCCGGCCCCCTGGCATGGGGCTGGAATCCAGGCTGGCACCTGGAGGCCTTGGCACACTGCCCTGCCCAGCCGGGTACTCAGGCCACAACAGGGCAGCCTGCCGCCTCCTCCTGTCCAGGAGGGCCTGCCTAGTCCCCGCCACCCTGGGCAGAGGCAGCAACGGTTGCAGGGAGCTGCCGGGCCCTGCCCCGGGGCCTGGGAAGCGGGAAGAGATCCTGGGAGGAGCCCTGGGTTCCAGCCATCCCAACCCAGGATCTTGGCTCTGAATGGGGCGCTTGACACTGAGGGGGCAGCCAGTCCAGCCAGGGACCTGGCCAAGGCCTTGGCTCCTGGGGTTCTTGGTCTGGGCCAGGGCCAGGGCCACAGCCTGAGCTGTGGTCCTCGGAGGCAGCCATCCTGAGGGTCCTCCAGGCTTGGTCCTGGCGTCCTGGAGGGAGGTGGGGCTTAGTCTGCAGCTTGGGGAGACCAGGACACTGCTCCCTGCTCCCTGTGGGCCTTTCTCAACCCCGGGCTCAGGAAAGGGGACATCAGGCCCCTCAGTCTGCCCACCCGCCCAGCCCGCCTCAAGGCCCTTCTGGTGCCACAGTGCCACAGCTGTCCCAGCCCACCCACACATCCTTCCCATGACCCCAGTCTCCCGCCTCTGCTCCTCCTTCTCCCCTCTGGGCCCAGGCTGGGCCTCCCAGCTGGCCCTAGACTGCACTGGGGGAAGGGCTGCACCTGAGGGGGGCGCCCAGACCATTTCACAGCCCACCCCCAGTTCCCTTTGGCCCTGTCTGCATCCAGGCAGCAGAAGGCAGTTCCAGGGTTTGGGACACTGTTGATGGGGATTGGGGAGCCCTTGGAACCAGCCCTATTTTCCTTCGCTCCTTCCCCTCCCCCTCCTTTCCGGAGCTGCCATTAGCTCTGACCCTCTGACCCCCCATGTCTACCCACCCTTCCCTGTCTGTGACCTTTGACCTTCAGTGTTAAATCCCTCCAGCTGGGGCTCTTCGTCCCCTGAGTGACCCTGGCACTCAGGCCCCAGGGAGGTCTCTCCCTGCTCCTGGTTCTCTACACAGGGACACCTGCCAGTCCCTAACCCACTGTTGGGGAGGGGGTACCCCAGGAAGCCAGACAGTGAGTCATTCCACTTCCAGGCACCACCGCTTTGGGGGTCAGTGGCTTTGGGGGATTAGCTGGAGCCAGTCCATCACCGGGAGGGTGAGTAGGAAAAGCCCTTGACCTGGGAGTCTGATGTCCTGGATTCAAGTCTTGGCTGGGCCACCAACTTCCAGGGGTCCTTGGGCCAGGCTCTTCCCCTTTCCGGTTTTCAGTTTGCTCATCTGTGAAACTAAGAGGTCAGAAAAGGTAGGCTTCCTGAGCTCCAGAGTCCTTGAGAAGACTTGGGGGGTGGGGTGCTGCTAGGGTGAGGCCCACCAAAGCCAACTCCCAGTTACCCCCGGAGGAGCCAGGATGAAATGCTGGATGCCACCGACTCCAGAGCCTCATTTCAAACAATCGTGCGAACCACAACCCCCAAAGCTTTTGTTGTTTCTAAAAAGCCCAGCTGCAAAGGCATGGCCACCACGCTGCGGCTCCTGCCCGGCTCCCTCCCTGGAGCGCGCGCGCGCGTGGAGGGAGGGAGGGAGGGCCAGTCGGCAGAGGCCTCCAGACAAAGCTCTGCGGCCCCTCCTTGGGGCCTGTGGAGAGGCTGGGACCCCTCTCAGCCTCACCGCTGTGCCTCACTCTCCCTTCTCCCTCCTTCCCTGGCCTGGCCTTGGCCCCTGGCGGTGGGAGTGTCTTCTTGCCACCTAATCCTCCCCGGGTCTGAGCTGGGTCTGAGCTGCGGTATGGAGGGAAGAATGTGTTTTCCTGACGACATTTTCCCATGTGCATTTCCATCTCCGACTTGCCTGGAATCCGAATTTCCCACTTGGGCCAGAGGGTGGGGATGGGCAGAGTTTGGGGCAATCCCAGGATGAGGGAGGGTGGCGACAGCTGTGGCTGGGGGACCAGATGTTGGGGCTGGGGCCTGCAGCTGAGCTCTTTGGGAGGCGTTTGGGGTGGGGCTGCAGGCACTGGGAGGCAGGCCGGGTGGGAGGGCAGGCTGCTCCTGGTGGCACTCTCCTCCGGTGGGGATGCCTCTCCTGTGTCCTGTGTTCCTGTGTCCCAAGGGAGGGTGAAAAGTTCCCTTCCCGAATGGGCACTTCGGATTCC
Source organism: Solenodon paradoxus (assembly GCA_004363575.1). Classification (NCBI taxonomy): domain Eukaryota; kingdom Metazoa; phylum Chordata; class Mammalia; order Eulipotyphla; family Solenodontidae; genus Solenodon; species Solenodon paradoxus. The sequence goes on from RJWH01001774.1 coordinate 19,806, forward strand.
AGTGGTGAGGCCCTGAGCTTGTGTGGAAGAGGGGGTCTGCCATTCTCTGTGCGGGATTGCTATCCAGGAGAATTGTGTCCCTGCCTAGGCAGTTTTTTATTCTTCTCACTTTATATAGATCACACAGTGTGCTTCTCCTCTTACCCAGATTTGTGCCTTTCTCAGAAGAGGGGGACATTCCTACCAGGCTGGCGTGGGGGGTACTCTGGAGCCAGACCCGCGTGCAAGGGGCCAGCGGCTTCACCTCTCAGAGCACACCAGGGCCGGACAAGGTTGGGGACCACAGCCCTCACAGGCCCTGGAGACACTGTCGTCCCAGTGGTTTCTGGTGTAGCTGGTGACCTGGCATGTTCATGGGGACCTTTGAGGGTCTGCTGACCAGCCAGGGTTGGAGGGACTAGGCGCAGGAAGGTCGTGTGCAGGGGCGCATCTAATGTAGACACAGGTTCCTGTTCTGCCTCTGGCTTAGGTCCTGGGGCAGGTGGGTGGGGGGCGCAGTGGGTCAGGGATGGATGCCTCCCTGAAAAAAAAAAATCAACGTGATGCCTTCTAATGGCCTGGCGCTGGCGCTAACGTCTGTCCCCTGAAATTGCCACCTTGACCTTGTCAGAGAGCTCCAATTATCCCTCCTCGACAAATGCGGACATGGAGGCTTGGGATGGAAATGGTCCCCTGGGCATCCGCTATGGCTGGGGGTGGAGTGTTCTGGTGGCCAGATGAGGGGGCCCCTGTTCTTGAAGGGAGCCCAAGCTGGCCCCCAGCAGCTGGGCGCCTGGGCCCAGGTCTTGGTCCTTCCCCCTGGGGCCCAGCTCCAGACCTCTCCTGGGGTCTGCCTGTCCCCAGGGAGCCCCAGAGCCCCGCCTGGCTGGGGCTGTCTGAAGCCCTAAGCCCTGACCCCCCACTCCTCTCTCTCCCGGTTGGGATGGAGAGTTCTGGTTAACTGGTGGCCGGGCTGGGAGGGGCCTGGGGGGGCATAGGGATGGGAGGTGATTTCAGTGGGGGCCTTATTCCCCATCTGCTCCAGAAGCCCTGATGGGGGAGGGGCAGGGGCTGAGCCACCTCCAGGGCTGTGACTGTGATGGTGGGCCTTCCTCAGGCTTTTGTCTGGCTGCCTGGGAGCCAGGTAGCACCCACAGCGGCGCGAGGCCTGGCCTGCGAGTATGTATGCATGAGTACTCCCACCCTGGCAGATGGCTGCCCTGTGAGGGGACCTGGCCCCTGGCCCCCTCCTCCAGTCAAGGCCAAGGACAGGCGGAGGGCGGCTGGAGAGCCGGCAGAGGCCCCAGGAGACAGACGGCTGAGCTTCTTCCTGAGTCAGCCCTGGGGCTGGTGGGAAGACCAGCTCCGCTGACAGCCAGTTTCCACAGTGCCCGCACAGGCTCAGCGCCTCAGGCTGCTGCGGGGAAACTGAGGCTTAGAGATCTGAGGGCTCGCCTGTGGTCACTCCAGGGTAGGGAGGGGTAGTGGGGGAACGGAGCCTAGGGCTGTCTGTTCCTGGTCTGCTGCTGGGAAGCCTCCTGGCTCCACTACCCCGCCGCCCCTGCACGGGCACGAGTCTGGCTGTGGCAGCTGAGTCCGGAGGAAGCCTCCCCCATCCCCGTCGTCCACCTGGGTCTGCCTGGCAAGTCCCAGCCTGCCTGAGCCTTTCTCCCCTGAGCCCCCCTTCCTGCATTAGAACCCCCCTTTCCAGACTGACTGCCCCCCAAGGCTGAGGGGCCCTCCACTGTCTTGGCTGTTCTCAAGTCTCACAAAGCCCGGTGCTGCTGGCTGACTGCTCCCTCCTCTGGACCAGACCCCGTGCACCCCTCCAGGGCACCTGATGGGCTCCCTGAATGGCCCTAGAGGCACTGGGTCTCTGGGGTCGGCAGCTGCCATAGCTGGCGGGATCCTGCCCATGGTGTGGCATTCAGGTCTGGAGGCTGCCCCGGCTTTTCACGCTTGCTTCGCAGGTGGAGTCGAAGGCCCTCCTGGGCCTGGCCTTGCCTGACTGTCCTGGGCTTGGGGTGGGCTCCTTGCCAGGTGCCTCCCAGGGCTGGGTGGGAGTGGCAGTTGAAGAAGCTGGGAGAACTGGGCCTTTTGGTCATATCTGCCCCCAGGTCCCTTGCCTCCAACAGGGACTGTGAACAGGAGGATCCTGTGTCAGGCACGAGGCCCAGCCTCTCACGTGGACCTTCAGCGAGCTACTTCCCTCTTTGGGCCTCGATCCTCCATGCCTCCCCCTCCACTGGCAGGTGGGCTCCACAGTCTTCAACTGAGCAACACGCTGAGGGAAAGTGAAGGGCAGGTGTGTGTGGTAAGGGGTGTGGGTGGGGCGTCCCAGCTCCACCTCTCTTCAAGGCCAGCCCCTCCTTTCACAGATGGGGAAACTGAGTCCCAACGCCTTGCCCACACCCCAGGGCAGCCTGACTTTCTGGCTCTGAGACCCAGCACTTCCCACCGACACCCCATTTGCACTGGTGGAAGGCATGGGCTCTGGGCCATGGGAAATGGGCCAGTAGTCTGCTCCGCTGCTCCTCGGGGTCCCTGCCTCCCCCCCCCCCCCCGCCCCGGGCCTGGGGCCGCCTGCTTGCGGAGGAGACTCCGCGTGCCTGCTGCTGCCCTGTGGCCGGGCTGCTTTGGAGCCAGTAACAGGGTGGCATCAGTGATGCACTCCAGGGCCAGTGTGGCAGGCTGCCAGAGCTACTTCAGGGTAGGGACAGCCCTCGGCAGACTGGGGACAGTTAGCTCCTCTGCCCAGCTCCGGGCACCGGGAAGAATAGCCCATGCGCAGCTGCTGAAGGCAGAGGCTGGAGGGGCAGAGGGGAGTGGCAGCTGGCAGCTCTGGAGGTGAGGAAAGTGGTGAAGCAGCAGCTGGCACTCAAAGGTGAGCATCAGGCTACCTGGAGGCAGGAAATCCTGAACAGGGTGCAGGGTCCAGGGACGGGAGACTCTGGGCCGGAAAAGGAAGGTGGTGCTTTTCTGTGGAGAGCACTCCATGGCTCCCCAGCGCCCTCCAGGCCTGGCCTGGCCTGTCACCGGGCCCTCCTTTGTGAGTGACAGGTCAGTTGGCTGGGTTGGGGGTATGTGTGCCTGGGGGCTTCACAGCTTTGGGCCTGGAGAACATGGGCGTGGGAGCCTGGAGGTGTGAACCTTAGTTGCTCTGTGCCCTTGGCAGGTGCCCTGTCCCCATCTGGAAAACAGGGGGAGTAGCACCCACTCTGTATGGAGAGCAGGAGGCATGCTGGCTGTGGGGCCTGCAGAACTGTTAGGACCTGACTCTCCTGCCTAGGGCTGCCCCCCACCTTTACATTGTCTACTCCGTGATGCCCCACGAGGTCTGCATTCTGTCTCATTCCTCTGTGGGCCCCAGGACTGAGCAGGGGGCCTGGAGTGGGAATGAGTCACGGAGTGACTGGGTCAGTGAGCAGGGCGGAAGGGCCAGAGTCCAGCACCATCTTGCCCGCCTTTGCTCGATTTGGCAGGTGCTGGGGCCTGTCCCGGGTGCTGGGGGAGTGGTGGGTCTCGGGCAACGGCCCCAGGAGTTGGGAGGTACTTGTGGGGTCCTCCTGCAGTCAGGCTCCCTAGGAATCATGTTTTATTCCTCCCCTGTGGGGACTGGGCTCCTCTCTGCCCACCCTGCAAGTTGAGATTCCTGGGTCCTGGACCCTGATGCTGAGGGTCAGCTGCTGATTAGACCATGTTCATGCACAGGCGTGGCACATATGCATGTGCCTCTACATCTGGGGGTGCTGCGGGTACCCTCCGTGGCCAGTGGGAAACTGGCCATTGTCTCTGTCAGCCCCAGAGAGCTCTGGCAGGGCGCCCTACCATGCTGGGCTGCTGACAGGGCCTGAGTTGCCTGTGTGGAGGCCTGGCTGGGTGTGTGTCCCTGTCTGGTTCCCCTGGTGCCGGCCCCTCCCAGGGATCTGGGCTGCCTGGGCTCAGCCCTTCCCTGCCCTCCCCTCCCCGCCGGGTGGGCGGGCGGGCGTGGGGGCTGCTTGGCGGCTGCTTGGCGGACTCCCCTCTGGCTGAGGCCCAGGTGCAGGCAGTGCTCAGAGCCCCATGCACCACCTCCCCCCCACCCCCCAGCTGGGCAGACAGGAAAATACCAGACATAGTTGTGCAAAGGTGGCTGCAGGCCGCCAGGCAGCAGGAGGTGGGGACCTGCCTCCATGGGGTCCCCGAGCCACCAGGCTCTGGGAGGCTGCTGTGCCGGTGGGCCCTGCCGCGGGACAGATGGGTGTGTGCCTGCCAGGGCTCCTGCCTGAGCGTTCCCTGAGCCCGTGTCACGCTGTTGGCTGGCACTGGGGAAGAAAGTCCTCTCCGGGAAGCCAGTGGGCATGTCTTCCAGCTTCAGCTCTGCCTGAAATATCTGGGTGACCTTGGCCACCCAAGTAACTGCATGGGGGTACCCCCAGTCCAGGCCCAGAAACAATCCCCAGGGTACCAGCTGCTGGCACCCCCCTGCCATGTGCCAGGCTCCCGGCCAGGCTCACCCTTTGAGATGCCCCGAATCCTCACACTACCTAGTGAGCTGGCACCTTATTGTGCCTGTTACTGATGAGAAGGCCAAGGCCCAGAGTGGGTGACAGGGACACATCTGAGGCCCCACTGCCGGAGCGGGGGCACTGGATCAGGTAGCCTGACTCAGGGTAGTATCTGAGCACCACTGTGAGCCTACAGAGTACCTGCGTAGGGGGGGTCGGGGTGGGGGTGCTCTGCACACCCAGCCGGGGAGGAACACAGGGTAGGGTCTCCTTGGTAGAAGGAGGGACCTGGCCCTGTCACCTGGGGGAGCTGCACTCCCTCCTGGATGGGTCTGTCCTACAGGGGACCTGGGGAGGCCCAGGCGCTGGCTGAGGGTCCGTCAAGGGGTGTGGGGGGAGAGGAGGCGCCTGCCCCAGAGGGAGAGTTTCCCAGGGAAGGCGCACCAGCTCTTCCAGGAAGAGCTGTCTGCCTGGCTGGCCTTCTCCTGGGATCCCAAGCCCACTGGTCTGTGCAGAGAAGCCCCTCCCCTCAGTCCTGGGAGGAGGCCTCTAGGGCAGTTCCTTCCGGGCTGCTCTGAGCTCCAGGGCAATTCCATGCAGTCGCCTCTGGAAGGTGACTGGGTCAGCTGCGGCCACTCCACCGAACACAGATGCCTGAGCAAGGTTCTCTGGGGAGCACAGCTTGTCTTGTTAGACTGAAGCCCGGGTGCCCCCAGAGGAGGCCAGTTCCCCACTCAGCTGTCCTCAAGGCTCTAGGCCCGCCAGGGGTTGGGGGACTTGGAGAGGTGACGTTCATTCCTGATGTTTGGCAGCGCACCTACTGTGCGCCACTCTGTCCGAGGTGCTGAATAGCACCCACTAATGGAAACTAACCAGCACACCATGTGGGTTTCTCCCCCACCCAGGGGGTGTCCACTGCTATGATCATCACCCCATTTTTGGGGACAGTGAGATTCAAACTGGGAGGCGATTTGCCCTAAGTCACATGGGCAGGAAGTGGCAGAACCAAGTTAGAGGCCCAGGTACTCTGACCCACACTTGGAGCCCTGCCCCGAGCCTGGTCAGGAAGAACAGCCACCCCAGAAGCCCGCCCCTCCCCCAGCCCCCGCCTGGGGTAGCCGAGGTGGGTGGAGCTCTTGGCTGTAGCTGGGAGCCGCCGCGGTTCCCAGGAATGTGGGGCTGTGGGGCCGTTTGCTTTGGCAAGGAGTCTGCCCTCAGCTCTCCAAGCCTCCCTGTGGGCCCCCCTCACACAGTCCAGCGCCCACCCACCACCTACTGCCCCTCCTAGGCTCTGCACCCAGCTTCTACAAACCTCTGGGCAGGGAGGGACCTCCCTCTTTGCCTCCGCCCTTTGCCTGCTCCTCTCCCATCCAGGAGGGCACCGGACTGACTGGCTCATGGTGAAGGCAGCTTCTGGACTCAACGTGAGCTTGAAACCTGGCTTTGCTACAGAGATGAGTGGGACTCCAGTCACCTAATCTTCAGGAGTCTCAGTCTTTGCTTCTGTAAAATGGGGGTGTAACAGCACCTGCCTTAGCAGGTGCAGGCAAGTTGCCCAGCCATCAACGACTGGCTCTGGGTGCTGTCATGATAGGCACCAGGCACCCAGTCCTGGCCCTGATACCCACCTGTGCAGTCTGGGGGTAGTCTCCCTTCCAGCACTCATTTCCCCATCTGAAAGTCCACTGTGCTGACCCTGCTGTCCTACTCACCAGACATAGGCCACCCGTGGAGCACACGGGCTGACAGGAGATGAGGCCAGGGATCCTGCTTCCATTCCACAGCAAGAAAGCCAGGTGGGCTTTTGGGGGGTGCCTCTTGGGCTCTGTTCTACACATGCTAAGCTGGGGACAGGCCACAGCTGACCAAAGGGCAGTGTCAGCACTATTCCCGTGGACCACACTGATTGCTCACCTGGCACAGTGGGTTGTGGGTGGGCAGGGAGAGCCCGCATCTTAGAGCAGGCCCAGTCCTCTCCCTCTTCCTGTGGAGGAGACCCTGTGTTACCCGGCTGGGTGAGCGGAGCCCCACCCACCCCACCTACGCAGGTTCTCTGCAGGCTCACAGGCAGGCCCCCCCGGAAGAAGGGGCTTTCCTGGAGCAGGATTCCAGTCCACTTTTAGCCTGATGACCATGAGCCTCGGTTTCCCCATCTGCATGTCAGGGCAACCGCCGTGATCTAGACACAGCAGGGGTATTAGAGGACTCAGAATTCCTGGGCATTCGCGGCCAGGCATATGGTAGCTGTTTCATGGATGTCTGCTTTTTCTGGGGCGCGCTGCGGCCCACGCCACTGGACGCAGAGTGTGCCTTTAACGGGCCTCAGTTTCCCCTAGTGTCCGAGCCTCTGCCAGCCCTCCGGGAGGGAGTCGCCCCGCCCCCGGGATGGGCTCTGGGGCCAGGTAGGCCGCGCGCTGGGGGCGCCCGCGGGCGTGCAGCTGGGGGCCGTCTGCGCGGCGGCCGGCGGGCGCACAACAGCGGCCTTTGTCTCGGCTCGCGGGCGGGGTGGGGACCCGGGACCCGGCCCCCGGAGGACCCGCGCGGCCCACCCTTCGGGTGACCCCCCCCTCCCCGGTGGTCCTGCGCCCCCTCCGCCCGCTCTAATTAGTTCCTCTCGCGGGCGCGCGCGGATGCACGACCACCTGGGCGCGCCTCCAGGACAGCCTGGCCGGAGCCTCGGGAGCCCCGCCGGGGAAGCAGGCCGGCAGCGCCGCCGGGCTCCCCGGGGAGCGGCGACGGCCCACCCGCGGGCGCCACCTCTGGCTGAGAGCTGGCGCGCACCCTGCAGCCGGGCCGGTCACCCTCGGAGCCTCCCTGTCCGCCCCCGTCCCCCGTCCCCCGTGTCGTGAGCGTTGTCAGCTGGCGGCGCGGCTCGGGAGGAAGCGCCAGCCCCAGGTTCAGGCCCCGCCGCGCCCCGACCTGGGTCTCAAAGCCCCGAGAGTGATCCCCGCTCTGCGGCGCGCCTTTACCCGGCCTGGAACAAAGAGGGAGCGAGCCCAGAACTGGCCGCTGCCGGCTGGGGGTGGGGCGGGGGTGGAGGGGGCGCTTGGAGGTTAGCCAAGGTCAGAGTAGGAGTGGGGGACACAGGCGGTCTTTTCCCTGTGGTCGGGCCGCCAGCCGTGGGGACGAAGGTGGCGCCGGGCCTGGGATGCTGGGCGCTGTAGGCGCTGTGGGCTTTGGGGCTGCGCCTTCCTTCTTTCCCAGGAGGGGGAGAGCCTGGGACTGGGCTCTGGCTGCCATAGGAATGAACCCCTGCCTTCCTGGGCAGAGCCCCGTGGCAGGAAGTGGGGGCGGTCTTCGGAGACTAGGCTGGCTGATTAGGGGGTGATGGAGTGTCTGTCTCCCACCTTGGGTGCCTTGCCCAGCGGCCTGAAGAGACATACTCTCTTGGGGACCCCCCGCTAGTTCTAGGTTGAGACTGCTGCCTGAAAGGCTTTTCCCTGGCCCCCTCTGGCCCACTGGGAGGATGGCCGGGCAGGTGCCAAAGGATGCCCCCTGGGCTCCATCCCCAACGAGTCAGTGCCACCTCAAGTTCCCAGGCCATCCCAGCCCCTTCTTGGGAAGGTTAGGGGTAGGGGATAGAGGCTGTGGGGAGGCCTGTGGCCCCAGGCCAGCTGAAGGACCAGGCCACCAGCCCTTCCTGGCTCCTGAATTCTTAATCAGCGTAAATATTTACTTCCTTCCTGCCCTTCCAGGATCCCAGCACAGAGGAGCTTCAGGGAGGTTGAACTGGGCCTGTGTCTAAAAATAAACAGGTGGAAGGACACACAGACAGACATAACTGGGGGGGGGAGGGGGTCAGGCAGAGGGCAGCTCACTGCCCTGCCAGAGGAGGCATGGAGGGGCCCAGGTCTACTCACAGCTGTAGCCCACTGGGCCAGGGGCTCCTGTGGACAGGGAGTATCCTGGTCCTTGCCCCCTTACATCGCCGGGGGTCCCAGGTCTAGGTTGGCCTATGGGCAAATGGAAGATTCAGCCACAGACCTCGGTTTCCTGACCAGATGTGGCCATCCTGGTACTGATGTGAAGTACCTTGTGCTGATGTGGGGTCTCGGGGTGTGTTTCCAGCAGCAGAAGATCCTCAGTGAAGGGTGGCCTGTTCCCTGTATGCGTGGCGGCCTTGGAAGAGGGGAACTGGTGGGCGAGGGGCCGATGGGCCTGGGACTGGGCCACACTAATGCCCAGGGGTTGGCTGGAGAAGAGCCCGGGGCTGTCCCCCTGGACCCACTCTGTCCCGCACCTGTGTGCACACAGGGCGGAGAGCAAGACGTCTTTGTTTTTTTCTTTTCTTCAAAGATTTGTTTTATTTAGTTGTTCATCTTGATTGTTCCCCCAGCCCTGGGACAGGAACCTGGGTCCTCTAGGCCACTGGGGCACACAGTGCAGGATGCCCTTTACCTGACTGGTGACACAGAGGTTCTAGAATAAATTGTGGAATCTGAACTCTCTACGTGGAGTACCTGAGTGCTGGCTTGATTAGCAGGTAGATTTTGCAGGGTGAAATCATCACAATTCATGACTGTTTCCCTGACTTTGAAATAAGTGCTGTTGAAAAAAAATATTTTTGAGTTTGAAATAAAGAGTTGACATTGTTTTCGAGTTATATGTGAAGAAAAAAAATTACAGCATGAGAACCTGTCATATCAGAATACATCACCCCGCCCCACACACAGTATATATACATATTTTACTAACCACCAGACATCTGGGCCACTTCCCCGCCAACCCTGCCCCTGGCCAGCCTGTTGGGGCCACAGTCCCCAGCTGCCCCCTGGTGGTGGCCCTGAACCTCTGGCTCCCTGAGCCTGTGGGCTCCCTTCCTTAGAAGAGTGTGAGGATGGGGTCCCCTGGGGCCAGGCTTTGCATGGCTTGCCCGGGACACGCAGCCTCGCTCCTGGAGGTGACCACAGCTGCCGATAGGGCCTGGCGCCGGGATGCTTGAGTCGCTTTTCGGGACCACTGACAGCCACCTTGGAGGACTCTCCTTGCTCTCTGACCTGCTTCGGTCCTTCTGGCTCAAAGCAGGCCTGTGTTCCAGGCCTGACTTCCCACTGGGTCGGGAACAGCTTTGGGACTTGGCTGGCCTGTTCTTGATCCGGTAGTTCTGTAACCGAGGCAGTGTCTGCAGCTCAGATTCATGGCAGAACGGGGTCTGGCTTTTGCTTCCCAGAGACTGTGGGAAGTGGCCATGGAAGGTCTGAGTAGGTGGTCAGTACTCTCCACGGTGCCTGCCGGCTAGGGCCACGCGGAGGGTCCCCTCACCGAGGGAGACAGACAGCCGTGACACGGATGTGCACCCGCCACACTCGCTGCTTCTGTGGGCTCTCATGGGTGCGGCCCCGGGAGGAGCCCAGGGTCACGTGTCACAGCACAGCTCCTTCCTCCCCAGGTTCCTGCCTGAATATCAGCTTGGGATTCCCCCTGCCTGCTTGCCACCTCGTCCCTGCCCCATCACCATGCACTCCCTGGACGAGCCGCTCGACCTGAAGCTGAGCATCACCAAGCTCCGGGCGGCGAGAGAGAAGCGGGAGAGGACGCTGAGCGTGGCCCGGCACCGAGCTCTGCACAGGGAACTCGGTCTGGGGGATGACAGCCCCACCCCAGCCTCCCCGGGCTCCCCGCCCTCAGGTACTGCACCCTGGGCAGGGCCAGGCAGGGCAGGGGCCTCAGCCCTGGTGGAGCCACGGTGCTAGGAAGGCTGTCTGAGGTGTGTCGGGCAGGACGTAGCCGTGGCCCTTCGTAGCCGGCATAGCATGCCCCACACTGTCCACTTGTCCCCGTAGGCAGGAACTGGCTTGTCCTGTTCACGAAGCTGGCACAGCAGAGCCAGGGTTCAAACGGAGTCCCTAGGAGGTTGGAGCAGCTGGTAGGGGAGCGGAGAACCGGGCAGGAACAAAAGGCCTTGGCTTGGCTCCCAGCGTGAGGCAGGCGGCTGGTCAGCCTGGTTAGTAGAGCGTGGGGACTGAGCCCGGCTCGTGCTTCTCAAGGGTGCTGGGGTGCGGGCCTTCTGCTCTGTCTCCGGTGGCCCCGGAAGGCTCTGGAAGCAGCCCAACTGGAACCTGTCACTTTGCCGAGGCCAGCACTGAGGCAGACAGGGATGCGGGGAGCGGTAGACAGGATGCCCGTGTGGTGGGAAGCCAGGCCAGGCTGCGCTCTGCTCAGTGGCTCGCCCTGTGTGCCAGCCCCTTCCCACCCATAATGGGGACGCCTCGCTTACCGTCTTAACTGATGGCTGGGCGCTTGGTGGCAAAGGTTACCTTTGTCAGTTGTAAAGGCTGCTGCTCAGATTGCTGGGGCCCAGGGTGTCTGGGTGCGTGTGACTGGTATCTGCTTCCAGAGTCACAGTGGGGGTGCCAGAGGCCGAGGGCCCCTGGCTGCAGCACCCCCTGAATTTTGCTCCTCCCTTAGGCTTCCTGCTGAACCCCAAGTTCTCCGAGAAAGTGGAGGGACGCTTTTCAGCGGCCCCGCTGGTGGACCTCAGCTTGTCACCGCCATCCGGCCTGGACTCCCCCACTGGTAGCAGCTCACTCTCCCCTGAGCGCCAGGGCAGTGGGGATCTGCCTGCACTGCCCACTGCCCCGGTAAGAGGACTGCACAAACGGTGGGGAGTGACCACTGAGCAGAGGGAAGCCGAGTCCAAGGTCAAGAGGTCAGGGGCCATGCTCCCTCCACCGGGCCCTTCAGGAGGCCCCACCTCTCTCCGGTGCTTCTCACCTGACTGCATTGCTTAGGTCTCTGGCCCCTGTCACACAGCTCCTTCCCTGTGTGTGTCCACGTCCCACGGGGTTGGGGGCCCCCCAGTCCGGTCTGACCGCCTCATAACTCGAATACATCTGCAAAGAGCCTGTTTCCCAACAAGGTCACACACAGGTGCAGGGACTGGGACATACGCTTGTGGGGACACAACTCGGTCACATCAGCTGGCAGGGGTGTGTGACACTGACTAGTCCTGCCCCCTCGCCCCCCAGGACTTCCAGCCGCTGCGCTATCTGGACAGTGTCCCCAGCTCCTTCCAGTTCTTCCTGCCCTTAGGCTCTGGGGGGGCCCTGCACCTGCCTGCCTCCTCCTTCCTTACCCCCCCCAAGGACAAGTGCCTCTCGCCAGAGCTGCCCTTGCCCAAGCAGCTGGTGTGTCGCTGGTCCAAGGTGAGTGGGGGCCAGCAGGAGCGGGGCAGGGGCCGGCGCGGGGGGGCCCCACCAGGGCTCAGAACGCTGCACCCCGCAGTGCAACCAGCTCTTCGAGCTCCTGCAAGACCTGGTGGACCACGTCAACGACTACCACGTCAAGCCGGAGAAGGATGCAGGGTACTGCTGTCACTGGGAGGGCTGCGCTCGCCACGGGCGCGGCTTCAATGCCAGGTGAGGAAGCGGCGGCGCGGGGCGGCGCGGGGCGGCGCGGGGCGGCGCGGGGCGGCGCGGGGCGGCGCGGGGCGGCGCGGGGCGGCGCGGGGCGGGCGGCGCGGGGGGGGGGCGGCGCGGGTGTGCAGCGCGCTGAGCCGCTCCCGTGCTCCCTGGAGCAGGTACAAGATGCTCATCCACATCCGCACGCACACCAACGAGAAGCCGCACCGCTGCCCCACCTGCAGCAAGAGCTTCTCCCGCCTAGAGAACCTGAAGATCCACAACCGGTCTCACACGGGTAAGAGGCGGGTGCTGAGGGCGTGGTCACACCGAGAGGCGGGCTGGGCCCGGACTGACGTCCCGGAACTGGGGGAGGCGTCGCAGTTTGCGGTCCCTTTCCCGATGGCACCCGGGCTTGCTATGTTTGTCTGAGGGTCCACGAGGCCACTGGTGACTGCAGACTGTCCTGCTTGCTCACCAAAGCCCAGCACGCAGTAGGGCCAGCACGGCGCAAAGCCACACCTATTTTTCTAATCAGCACATTTTTTTTAAAAGTATGAAAAAATAGGTGAAACGAATTATAGTGGTATATTTTCTTTAGCCAATGAGATGCCAAATATTATTTCAATATTTAAAAAAAAAACCGAGACAAATCTTCGTTTTGTGGACGTCTGTGGACTCTGGTGCGCGTAAACTGCCCCCCCCCCGACTTGAGCCGGCCACGAGGCGGAGGCTCAGAGCGCGCGGACGGCCCTGCTGGGCGCCGGCGCGGGCGTTCTGTGAACCTGGAGCCGCTCAGCTGAACGAAGGCCTCGTGAGAACAGCGGCGCTCCGAGCCGGCGGGCCTACTGGGCTTTGGGCGTGTGACACCCGAGCTCCTTCCTGCCTGGTGAAGTGGAGGACGGAGGCCCAGGGCACACAGAGGGGCTGCTCCAGCTGGCTTCCCAGCCGCCAGGCCCCGCCGCCCCACCGGGGTCGGATCTCGCCTCCGCTGCGGGGCGGTCTGGGCCCCTGGGGAGCTCCTGGTCCTGTCGAAGGGCCGGTGGGATGTGGAGGGAGGCAGAATGGGCGGGAGGAGCCTCAGGCCGCCCCGCCCGCCCCGCCCGCAGGGGAGAAGCCCTACGTCTGCCCCTACGCCGGCTGCGACAAGCGCTACTCCAACTCCAGCGACCGCTTCAAGCACACGCGCACCCACTACGTGGACAAGCCCTACTACTGCAAGATGCCCGGCTGCCACAAGCGCTACACGGACCCCAGCTCGCTGCGCAAGCACATCAAGGCCCACGGCCACTTCGTGTCCCGCGAGCAGCAAGAGCTCCAGCAGCTGCGCCCACCCCCCAAGCCACCACTACCTGCTCCCGACGGCAGCCCTTACGTCAGCGGGGCCCAGATCATCATCCCCAACCCCGCCGCCCTCTTCGGAGGCCCTGGTCTGCCCGGTCTGCCCCTGCCCCTGGCCCCCGGCCCCCTGGACCTCAGCGCCCTAGCCTGCGGCACTGGCGGGGGTGGGGGGGCTGCGGGGGGCATGGGCCCCGGGCTGCCGGGCCCCGTCCTGCCTCTCAATCTGGCCAAGAACCCGCTGCTGCCATCACCCTTTGGGGCCGGTGGACTAGGCCTGCCTGTGGTCTCCCTCCTCGCTGGCTCCGCTGGCGGCAAGGCCGAGGGGGAGAAGCGAGGCGCAGTGACCGCTAGGGCCCTGGGTGTGGAGGGCCGCAAGACGCCCCTGGAGAGGACTGAGGGTGGTCGCTCCCGGCCAAGCCCTGACGGACTCCCCCTGCTGCCAGGCGCCGTGCTGGACCTGTCCACTGGAGTCAACTCGGCGGCCAGCAGCCCGGAGGCGCTGGCTCCTGGCTGGGTGGTCATCCCGCCAGGCTCCGTGCTACTCAAACCAGCGGTGGTGAACTGAGCCTGCCTGGTGGGCAGGGACCTGGCGCCCAGCTGCAGCGCCCAGCCCCCGACGAACAGAAACTCTTCTGCGAAATAGCAATAATGTCCTCCTGACCCTGGGGCCTGACTGTCCCCTGGACAGCCCCAGTCCCAGACAAGCTGGGCAGCAAGGATGGTGCTAGGTCAGAGCTGGCATCCGAGCTCCAGAGGGAACTGGGTGAGCTGTGCTCTTGGGTGCTGGGGCCTAGCTCTCCTGTCCCCTCCCCCCACCCGCCTCACTTGACCAGCTGAGTGGGGAGCTCCGGTGGAGGTCCCAGCCCGACCAGCCTAGCTTCAGCTGGCCTCTGATCTGGGGGCTCCTTGAACCCCTTTCTCTCTGGCCCTCCAGAGGGAGAGCCAGACGGACGCAGGCCCCAGCAAAGCCACAGGAAGAAGCCACCCGCCCCTGACAAGGCGCCTCCCCCGCTGCTGTGTAAGGGAGGCCTGCTCTGCCTGTGCCCCACTGACCACTGGGACAACACTGCCCCAGGGCTACCTCTTCTCCAGGCTGGACAGTGCTCTCCACAGTGGGGTCTCTGGCCACTCACCTGCCCTGCGCCACTGGGCCTCCTCCCTCTACCTTTTGGGAGTCCTGAGGGTGTGGGAGCAGAAGGGCCTAGCCAGCTGGGACCGTGCCACCCAGGACAAGGGCTGCAGAGGCCCGTGGGCCGTCAGGAGGTGGGAGACTGGCTGGGGGCACTGTCAGTCAGGACAGGGCTAGGGCTTGGGCTTGGGAGGGCCCCAGGTGGCTGGGTTATGGGCCACAGGAGCCCTGACAGGCCTGTCTTGGAGTCTCCCAGCTGAGCCTGAACTAGAGCCGTACCTTTACTGCCCTGCTCAATCCCAGGGCGCTGAAGGACAGCAGTGCGTGCTTGGTCCCGTGTGGTTCCAGGGTCCCCCTGCTGTCCTGAGCAGCTGTTGGCCCTGCTCTTTCCCAGACTGCCCTTCTGTCCCAGAGGGGTCACCCTGACTGGCCCACCCCACCAGGACCCACAGTGCTACTGTCCTGGAGGGGCTGTGAGCAAAGCAGGAGGGAGCTGGTCTCCCTGTCTTCTCGGACCACCCCTGATGCAGGCCCCTACTGGTTCAGGGCCCCAGGCCTAAGTCCCCAGTGAGGGGTTGAGACCCCAGCCCGGGGAGGGAGGACGGGGCACGGGAAGGGGACGGAGCTCAGCCTGCGATCAGAGCTAGACCAGGCCCACAGGGCCGGTGTACTTGTGTCGGTTTGTTGTCGCACATTCCAGATGTCAGTGTTTTAACAGGTTCTAAGTGCCTTTCTATTGTAGCTTCCGTTTCCTCCTCTCAGCTCCATTGCTGTTAGCATAGAGTTTAAAAAAGAGATAAGCTAATGACTATAACAATATATTCCTCCATGTGAGAGGAAGTTTATAAAGAAACAATAAAAGCGAGTTGCAAAGGTGGTCTGTCTGGGACATGCAGACGGTGGGTCTCAGTCAGCAGCCTCAGCATCGAGGTGCAGGCCCGGGCCCGCCAGCCCTGCTGAGGCCGTTGGTGAGCGGCTTGGAGAGGCTGGCAGAGCCTCTCACTACTGCGGACTGGGACAGCCACCCAGGTCACTGAGATGCTCGCTGCAAACCCAGCTCAGGGAGATAAGACCAGCGCCTGGTGCTAGCTCTCACTGGAGTGGCTGTGTCCCCTGCTTGACAAAGACCACGCAGGTGGGGTCAGGCTGTCTGACTTCTCGCCAATCTCGCTCTCCTGGGCATGCAGTCCCGGCCAGGAAGAGCAGTCCGCCTTCTGGAGGCTGGGTGCCCGCTCAGATGTGGAAAAGACGTTTATTACCGGGCTATATAAATTAGAAGGCGTGGGCGAGCCGGGAGGTCATGTTCTGGGCGCCTCTCTGTCCTCCTGCGCCTGGATCCGGAGCTCCTCGTCTAGGCGCTCCTTCGCTCGCACCACCTGGGGAGGGGGGAGAGCAGTGACGCCTCACCCTACAGAGCAGTGGGCAGGTCTGGGGCCCCTGCAAGTGCCTCCTGGGATCTTGCCCTCGGGAGCTGCAGGCCAGGGAGCTGAGGGCTGTTTCCACCATGCCACCAGCTAGTGGTCCTGTTCCCTCAGTGTGACTGCTGGGGTGCACAGCCAGGTGACACAGGACAGGCCTGGCACACAGGCCTGCCCAGCTCTGAGCTGCAGGACTGCAGTGAGCCCCCACTCACCTTGGACTGCAGGTAGAAGGAGCCGCCCACAGATTTGTCGTTCACCTTGAACAGGTGTTCATAGTTCTACAGAGGAGGGAGAGGGTGTGTGGTCTTGCGTGGGGAGCCAGGAGAGAAGCAAAGCGAAAGGGCTCCACCCTCTGCCCTGGTGACTGCTCTGCTCCGTGACAGAGAAGCTGTGGCAACTGCTCAGGGCAGAGGAGCAGACAGTGCCCTGGGGCACTGCCTGGGGAGCCCAACCTGGCTATGGCCAGAGCCTCACCCCACCCATTGGGCGAGGCACCCCCAAACTCCCACCCATTGTCCATCCAGTGGCCTCACCTTCTGGATCTCCTCTGGGCTCAGCCTGGAGACGTTGAGAATCTGTTGGGCCTCTTGGAGGCTGAGGCCAGAGAGGTTGGAGGCAGCTGCAGACTGGTGTCCAGTGCGTCCCCGGGCATCAGCAGCTGCCCGGCTGGCTGTGTGGATATGGGGGTGAGTGCTTAGTCTGCAGCGGTCCAGAGCTCCCTGGGTCTTCCAAGAGACGCGGGGAAGGGACCAGCAGGGACCGAGGGCATTTCTTCTCCAGGAGTGGTTTCTTCTGGGGGTTGGGGCAGTGAAGGGAAGACAGCTGCTCACTGGAGATAAGATCAGGGTCCAAGACCACGAGAGGCCCCTCACCTGGGCGCACAGCAGGATGGGAGTTTCGGGCTACCATAGCGTGCAGGGTCAGACAGCAAGTCCTTCTGGCTTTGTGGCCCCTGGTCTGTGCTGCGTTACTCAGTGCGCCTCCGAGCAGCCAGAAGGCAGGGCTAAGCGCCAATAAAACTTTATTTACAAAAGCAGGTGGCCAGTGGCATTTGCAAGTTCTACCTGGATGCTCAGTCACATCAACCAGCCTTCCCTTTCAACGGACACCCCAGGCCCCCCGAGCTGCAGGGCGCAGCCGCAGATGACCCGTGGTCACAGTTGGCCAGCGGTGAGGGGCCCAAGCTTACCTGCAAACTCCTGCCGCAGGGCCCGGGCAAAGGCCCTGCCCACCACCTGGGCGCCCATCACAATGATCTGGGCCAGGTACTTGGCCTGTGGGCAAAGCGGGCACCTGTGAGCAGGCTGCATTCCCAGGCCCCTGGGGGTTGGAGTCGCCAAGCTCTGGGCAGCCCTCAAGGTGCCCGACGGAAACCTTGTGGGGACTTCAAGAGTGCGAGGGACAGCGGGCTGGGGGGAGCCTCCCAGAGTCTTGAGGTGGACAGGAGCTGAGGCAGTGTCCACAGGGCACAGAGGCCACGGCTTGGGAAGAAACACCACGGCCTGGAGCTGGTGTCAAATCGTCACCACCTCATTGTACCCCCTCCACTCCCTGCCGAGGCTCTGCCTGCTGGTGGGGAAACTCAGGGTTACCCCGACCCCCCAAGACCATTCACGTCTGTCGCATTCAACATCATAAAAGAGAGGAAACACTCTGCCTTCAGGGGAGGGACGCCCACCAGTCAGACACTGAGAAGACACGCTGGCCGTGGTGAGGGCAACGGACAGGCACCTGCCCTCCCAGCTGCCCGTTGCCTCCGGCAGTCGGACTGTCTCACTTGGGCACCGGCGCACAGAAGCCGGGGAAATCCACAGGCCGCCGGGCGGGCAGGCGTGCCTGGCAAAGCAGAAGCTCGGGAATGAGCTGGAGACTCGGGGAGCAGTACTTCCACTGGGCTGGGCTTTGAGGGGCAGGTAGAACCGCGATGGGAAGCGCTCTGGGCAGAGGGAGAAAAACCAGCAGGGGATGCCTGGGGTGTCCCAGGTGGGAAGGGCCCAGCTCCTGTGTGAGCAGACGCCTGGGGGACGCGGCGCCAGGCGCCACCCACGTGAGCCCTCTTCTCAGTCCCCCTGTAGCTAGAGCTCCCTCGGGCAACATCGCCGCCTGGGGGCCTGGACCAGGCCTCTGACTCCGGCAGCTCAGACAGTGAGGCGCAGCGCTGACCAGCCAGAGCACACACTGCTGGCGGGGGCCCCCAAAGCCTGTGCGTGAGCCGCAGCACCCCAGACGCTGGGCTGTCAGGGCGCGTGGCTCCGGGCTGCCAGCAGGAATCAACACGTGGAAGTGGTGTGGATTTTACAAGGAGGCGACAACTGCGTTTTTTCAAAGGAAAGGTGCGGGCAGGAGGAGCGGTGGAAGCAGCACTTAGTTATGTAGTTGTTCGTCTCGGTTCACCCCTGGGCCCGGGATGTGACCAGGTCCTGGGATGTATGTGGACTGCCCCTACTCCACCAGGGCGTACACAGGTGGCAATGTCCTAAGCCCTGTATTTCACATGAGAAAGCACAACTCCCTGCAGCCAGGGAGGTGCTACAAGTAACAGGTAGGTTAGGCGCACCCCCAAGGAAGGCGGTTAGGTCCACCGTCTCTGGCTGGCGCCATCCACGCTCATCCCAAGACCCAGGTTCATGTCCCAGGATCCGGGGGGCGGACAACCAAGATGAATGACTAAATAAGTAAATGCTTCTCCCTGCCTGCACGGTCCTTTAAAGCAAACCGACAGGTGGGCTGCCGCTGGGGCAGTCTCAGCTGAGCCACTCCGCGGTGGGCGGGAAGCCTGAGATGATCTCCAAGTCCTGTCTGAGTGACAGGCTGACAGGAAGGTGACTCCTGAGGGTTTCCTCGGCCTGAACCGCCTGTCAAGACACCTCTGTGCTCCAAAAACAGGAGCACGGCCTCATCACATGGGCTGGCAGCACCTGTCTTCTGTTCTGCCCGCGGTGGAGTCTGTTGCTAAACATCATCAGGCAGCGCTGACGACACTAATGACACCTGGGTGGAGGACGGTGCTCCGTCTAGACGCGTGCGAGCACACCTGGTGAAATCCACACCACAGACAACACAGACTGGTGACAGAGTGGACGCTCAGAAATGCCGGCATTCCTTTCTCGTGTGACACCAGCAGCCCACAGGGTAACGGCTTCCCGACAACACTCACTGGATCAAGTGTGACCCCTCAGCAGAAGAAAGCCACATTCCCAGGGAGCTGGGAAGCAGTGTGGAAGGAGTGAGAAGGCTGTTTTGGAGTTGGGTCGGCATGAGAACCCCAGCTTTGCTCTAGCTAGCTGCGTAGCCCTGGGCAAATCACTTGACCTCTCTGAATCTGTCTCCTCATCTTCAAAACAGGGAGCCAATGCCCTCCTCTCAGGAGAGCTGCAAGGCACTCAGGAGCCAATGCACATAAAACCAGATGGACAGACGGGTAGGGCCTGGGCAGCTCAGAGGCAGTCTTTGTTTCTGGACCAGACCCTGTCACGCTGCCAGCCTACATATCAGGGTGCAGCCAAGCCTCTCATCCACCTATTCAGCACACAGGCGCCCACAGAGGTCGGCTGTAGACTAGCTTATGCAGAGCTGCGAACTGGGGGGAGCGAACTCTGCTGGCTGAGGTCTCTCCCAGCAAAAGAACCCGTCGGCCATTGCCTGAGTGGCCTGAAGACCCCAGGATGCCAAGTCTGGGACCCAGGGCGGACAGCACGCCAGCTTTCTCATCTGGAGAGCCACGAGGGCAATGCAGGACCAAAGCCCTTCACCTGGGGCAAAGGTCACAGGCAGCGGGGGCGGCTGGGGAGCACTTGGGATTGTGACTTCTCCCACATTCTCCCGCATGGAGCACACCGAGAAGTGAATGTGGCCTTCAGACACACGAGTGGTCCCTTCAAGGAGCAGTTCCCGGCTCTCAGACTGGTGGGCAGAGACAGCCAGAGATTCACCTGGCTCCCAAGGGTGCACTACAACCTATGTGAACGTGACATTCACACAGGTCACCACCAAGCTGAAGCCTCATAAACGCTATGCCCACTGTTTCCAAATGCCTTCCAACCAAGCAAACAAACGAAATCAAACCAAAATAGGCTTTTATCCTATAAAATCAAATTAGTGGTTACAGAAGGGAAGCGGGAGGGAGGTGGGCAAAGTGGAAGGGATGGATCATGCAGTGACCGGAGGACGCAGTGGCGACTGCATGTAGCACAACATGTTCCGCATACCTCACACCTGCAGAATGTTAGGGTGCATTGCTCCTTCAGTAAAACTAACAAAGAAGCGCCTCCACCCCTAGGCTGCAGGCGGGCTTGGCCATGCCCCACAACAACAAAATCCACGCCTAGTTCTGTCCGGTGTTCCTCTCTCCACACTGCAGCCATCCATCGGGTACCTTTCCTGTTTGATGGGATGTCTCTGCAGTTCTGAACTGAAAACCGCACAGGTCTCTTCTAACGGGCACAGTTCACTGCTTTTCGTGTTACTGGCAGAGCTGTGCGACCCGCACTCTGATGCTGCAGAACATTCCATCACTGCCCCAAACCCACCACAGGCCAGGTAGCCACCGAACAGCTCCCTTCAACTACTATGCTGTCAAAAGTCAACATCCTTCAAGAGTTAGCTCAATCCATCAGCCTCACCCCAGTGAAACCGTCCCGATTCCTCCCTTTTACAGCTTCGCACAGCACAGTCTTTCTCTCCCTACGAAAACTCTATCACACTGACTTATTTTACGACTCCTTTAAAACTCAAACTCTTCCAGTGCCACATTTTACTCCACCTATGAGGGTGGCTCAGGGTTAGAAGGAGAAATGCATCCCAAGGACCCAGTCCCCGTTTACTGCAGGTCCTGGATAAACAGCAATGACTATGAGGCAAGAATCTTGTAGAGGGAGCAGGAGCACAGGAGGAGTTGGGCTCGAAAGCAGTCTCCGATACTTCTGGCAGGAGTGGCCCTGGAGGATGGGAACGCTGAGCCTCAGGCTGCTCACCTGTAAAATGGGTACAGCGGACAGTACTGACTTACAGAACCAAAGGCGCTAATCTACACGAGGCCCTGCTGTTAACACGATCGGTTCAGCAAGGGCTCTACAAACGGCCGAGTCAGCATCCCCTGGGGCCCTCATGCACACACACTAGGGCTCGGGGACCGGCATCTCTCAAGCGTCCCCGGCGACCGGACGCCGCAGCGTGGCCCAGGTCCGCGGGCTGGCTCTCGGGCCCTGGCTCCGGTCTCAGTGGTGCCGCTTCCTTGGGACAGTCTCGGGGCCGCTCCGTCAGCTTAAAGCCAACAGGGCGACAGCGGCCCGCAGCTCCGGCCCAGCCTCCCGCCTGGGAGGCTGCCCGCGGCGTCCGCGGCTGCGGAGCTTTGCTCCCGGGCGCCCTGCGGGCTCCACGGGCCGCTCCGGGGCTCGGTCCTCGGCTGCGATGCCCCCGAACCCCGCTTCCCGCCAGGCAGGCAGGGGGCACGCCGCCCCGCCACGAAACGGCCTCCCGTCCTCCCAACGCCCGACTCGAGCCTCACCATGGAGGTTGCTCGGCTCCGGCGTCCTGTTCCCCTGGCCCCGGCTCAAGGGCGGCCTCGGGGTCAGAGGTCAAGGGAGGTTGCGGACAGCGCATGCGCGACGCCGCGCCGGGCGTGCGCACCACCTCCGTCCAGAGGGCGGCGCTTGACAGTGACGCCCGAGGTGGGCGGTCTCCGGGACACGTGTGGGCGGCGATGGGCGGTCCCCGGACCGCCTCTTGCCCACGTGCTTGTCCGCGTGCGCGGGGACCACCTGGGCACTTGCGTCAGGTGTGGGCTGTTTCTTCCCTTGATTGTGCCAAATATTTGGGATTAAAACTTGCTGAACATACGCCCCACTAACACAATAAGGAGTAGGAGACCAAAGTCACAATTTAAGAAAATAGGAAACTTCAAAATAGATTTCATTCCGACTTTGTTCTGTCTGGGAAGCTCATCAGCTTTTGAGGAGCTTACGCTCTCCTTTAGTCTTTGCTCAAATGTCACCTCCCTGTGGCTCACCCTGAGCCCGCCCAAGCCTGCAGTTTACCCTTCATTACTATTATTTTTTTAAGAGCATCTTTGAGATGTGATCATACAATTCACCCATTTTATTTTTTTTAAGGAATGGTGCAGGCAGGAATGAGTGAAGGTGAATGAAGGTGAGCAGGGAGGCAGAGAGAGGAGGAAGCAGCATCTTTATTTATTTTTATTTAGCCCAGGAATGAACCCAGGGGTATGCGACTTGTTCCTACAGAGGCGACTAACTCAACCGCTGCTCCACCAGGGTGCACCACAGTTCACCCTTTTAAAGTGCACACTTCAGTGCCCCTTGACGTATCCACAGGGCTGTGCAGCCATCACCGTGAATTCCAGAACACTTCATCACCACCCCCAAGCCTCATACCTACTAGCGGTCACTCCCCAGTCCTGGCCCCACTCACCCGCCTGTTTGGGAGGGTTCATGGAAGTGTAACCACATGACATGGAGCCTTTTGTGTCCGGCTTAAACCCCCATTCTTAGACCCTTTTCTTTTTCCCTCCAAAGTTCTTTTCACGTCCTACCACACTGTCAAATTCATTACTCTTATCTTCATTGTGGATTTCGGGTGGGCAGGACTCTTCTTCCACTCTTGGACCCCAGCACGTGGAGCAGTGTTGGCACACAGGCTTTCAAAAGACGTTGGTTAAATGAAGTTGGGTACCTTGGACATGTTTGGGCCACTACCCTCTTTTCCTCCAACTGCCCTCAGTGCCCATGCCAGCCTGCCTTTAGTCTGAAACATTCATCTCGTGGCTGGGTCTTAGCTCTGTGCTTAAATGTTGCCTTCTCAGACCCCACATGTCGTGCTCCCCAGTCTCCCCCTTTTACATCATCTCTCCTAGCAGGGCTCTCTTCACACTGCACAGTCTGGCTTCCCTGCATAAGGCTATAAAAAGCACCTTGAAGGCCTTATCTCTATTTACAGCAATACCTGTCACAGAGCTGTAGGGGGTGCTGTGGAGGAGGAGCCCAGGGCCACACCAGCCACACCCACATTCCTGTCCCCATCTCATTTCAATCACCCAGAGACCACAGTCGCACAAGAGGGGGCCAGCTTAGAAAAGTTTAATTGCCAACAACATCCAGGGCACGTGGGAGCCAGTCCCTGTGAGGCTCACATCCCATTTCTCCTGGCTTCAAGCCTGGGGAGTCAGGGCCCCTGAGATGGGCTGCTCCAAGTGGCCTGGTGGGGGACCAGCCCCCAAGGCTCATAGCCACAACTTGGGCAGCAGGCAAGGTGGGCCGCATGGAAGCGCTGCAGGGCAGGACTGAGCCAGCCTAGGGGTGGGGGGGACGCAGAGAGCCCAGGGCCTGCTCAGGGACATGCCACTGACCCCACCCCGGTGCACGTGCCCCGATCCCACATGCTAGCAGGCAGCTCCAAGGATGAAGCCAGCCCCAGAGAAAGCAGAAGTGTGAACAACCCTGGCGAGTTGCAGTGGGGCCCAGAGGCCACGGAAGTGCCCAGGCTTCAGGAGTGAGGTGCCCGGGCCAAGAGGCGTCTTCCAGTGTGAGGGTAGGGTGAGTGCGAGGGGCATGGGGGCTCCAGGTGGCTCTAGGCAGTGGCAGTGGCAGGTGGCTGGGGCCAGGCTAGTCCTGGGGAGAGAAACCAAGAAACAGGAGGGAGCTGAGAGGGCCGGCGAGGCGGAGGGGGCTGTGCTCAGGTTAGTGGGGAGGGAGTGAGGTGTGGGACCCTCGTCCACTCACCCACTCGTCGTCATCCACGCCTTCGAAGGAGTCCTGGGGGAGCGGGTCCTCCCGGTTCCCCAGCTTCGCCACCATGGCACTCAGCAGCTGGGGGAGGGGGTAGGAGGACGTGAGACGTGGACAGGACCCGCGGCCCCAGGAACAACCCCCAGTTTGAACCCCATCAAGGATGTGAATAGAGCCACGTTCATTAAAGTCCCAACCAAGGTGACAGGTTTTCATGGAAAAGACGTCTTAAGAGACACCCAGTGACACAGCCGTCTACACACTGCCACCGATGGGCACAGGGTCCCAAACCCCCGCCCTGGCAGCTGCCCTCCGGCAGCTCTCAGGGCCTGGTCCTGGCGGCAGGAGTCGCCTGCGGTAGGTCCACCCGGAGGCGCAGGTGCAGGCGCTGCTCAGTCCTGGGAGCTGAAAGGCAGTTGAGCTGCATCCAGGACCAGCCCCCAGGTCCTGCCCCCCATGTGGCCAGCCCTCCCCACGAGCACCTCTTCCTTCTTCTGCTGGTCCGACTTCTCTTCCAGGTAGAGGACGGAGGCCGGGGCCCGCCGGGCAGGGGCTTCACGGGGAGCCTGGCTCACTGTTTCGGGCAAGGACAGGTATCAGTCCCTGGGGTGGGGCTCCATGTCCAACTCTCAGAGGACCCATGACAGAGACCCTAGAGGTGGCACAGACAGCTCTCCAGTCCTCTGTTCCCAGGCCTACCCTGGGTACCAGGCTGTGTGGCTGCGTGTTGGGGCGGGCACTTCTGGTGGAGACCAGACCACGGCCTGGCCCTCTAGGGTTTCAGACAGCCCAGAGAGAGGTATAGTCGCCCCATCCTTGTGAGTGCCAGAAGGCCTTCGAGCCAGCAGGGACAGAGAGAAAACTGGACTGCAACCCCCACCCACTCCCCTGCTCCCTGCCCCTCATCATACCTGGAGTCATGCCCGGGGGCTGCAGGCTGAGAAGCGGGGGCTGCCCATTAGCGCCTCCCAGCCAGGCCTGTGCACTGAGCACGGGCTCCCAGCTCACGGCTGTGTCTGGAAACACGTCATCCTGGAAGAACTCTTTCTGCAGGGAGGGAGGGGGCACAGGGAACCGGCATCTGTTGGCGGGGGCACTACCCCACTTGGGGGTTGGGTGAGTTGCAGAACCGAAGCAGAGCGAGGGGACAGGTGTGCGCAAAGAGCGGTGAGTAGCGGCAGTTTGGGAACAGGGCCGTCCAGCCCGAGAGCCCCTGGCAGGGCTTGGGAAGGGGACCGGGCTCCCGTGTTACCCTGACTCGGGGCAGACGGAAAGCCACAGGCTCCAGGGAGCTCTGGCGAAGCCGCAGGCATCGGGCGAACTCTACGTCCCGCACGTCACACTCCGTCTTGGGCAGGAGGACAAAGCCCTGGGGGAAGAAGTGTGAGCCGGGCTGGGCCCAGGGTGCCTGCCTGCCTCCCTCGGGACACCAGGACCAAGGTGCACCCCAGGCGGCAGCGCGCTGGCAGATGTCTGACTGAGTCCAGAGGAAAAATGTCCCCTTCGTTGTGCCGGCCTATTTCTCTGGTGTCAGAACTGCCACCACGGCCAACTTCACGCTACCAAGGGGACTCGGCGAATGCGGGCCCTCAGTGGTGTCTGCGCGCTGGATGGCCGACAGGTGCCGGAGAGTCAGGGCACAGGGGCAGGCTCGGGAACGGTATTCAGAAGTCATAAATTCAGTACTTGCTGCTTTGTTTTTAACATAACTTATCCGTAGCCTTAAACCGCTAGCTTTCTGAGACGGCCTTAACCGCCCGTCCCCTGGAAGCCGCGGACCCGGCGGGCCCTGCGCTTCCCCGCGTGGCCACGAGAGGGCGGGCACGAGCGGCTCACCTTGTGGGGGTCCGGGGACGCGAAGCTGCTGCATTCCAGGAAGAAAGGGGCCTCGGGGAGCAGCTCGTAGAGGAACACGCGGGTGTCGCCCTGGGCAGCACGGCGGGTGGGGAGGCGAGGGAGGGGGCCAGCTACGGTTGCTCGCTCCCCAGCGCCCGGCCCCCGCGGCCCCCCACCTGCACCTCGAAGCCCACCTTGCCCGTGAGGAGCACCAGGCTGGTGTCCGGGTCATAGCTGGGCAGCAGGGTCGACGGAGCCACGTCCAGTCCCAACACTGCTAGGGGGCCGCTGGCCAGGGCGTCGGCCGAGTACAGGAGTAGCTGGCGCTCACTTCGGCTGCGGGGCGGGGGCAGGAGCAGGTTTCAAACGTGGAGGGCAGGAGAGGCTGGGCTGAGGCGGTTGTGTCCTTGCGCTGCCTCCCACCCCTGTACCCCCGACTACTGCGCCGTCCCCACCCCGCAGCTGTCCCGAGACTGCTGGGCCTGCCAAGCGCTGGCTCCCTGCCTTCCGCCTCTCGTCCTCTGCCCCAGCCGGCGGTCTTCCCTGGCCTTCCCACTCAGCCTGGAAGGCCCGCCCCGCAGGCCTCCGGTGAGTGGCCCTCCTGACCCAGGTGGGATGACACCTCCCTTGGGGGGCCCTCCCAGACTCCTCGAAAGCTCCAGATGCCCACCCTTGGGCCTCCCCAGGAGGCTGGTTGTGTTCCTGTGTCTCATCCGGGCCCGCCAGGCACGGCTGCCTGCAGCGGGACCTCTGTCCCCTCCAGGGGCCCCAGCTGACTCACTCTCCCCCGTCCACTCCCCTCCACCCACCCGCTCGCACACCCACGTTCATCCTTCACCCACCTGTCCAGTAAGTGAAGGGTGGGGACAGCTCTGCACACCTGACAGGTGTGTGTACTTGGGCAAGGGGGACACGGGTGGCTGCTGAAGCCTAGGGATGGGGCTGGGGCCTGGAGTTGTCACCTGTCAAAGCCAGACACCAGCAGACAGTGGCCGTCACACACCCAGACAGCACGGGCTCCACGGGCCCCCTCAGGTCCTGGGCCTTCCTGCTGGGAGACAGCACGTGAGGCCCAGCCAGGGCCGCCTGGCAGGGCTGCGGGTCACCCCGTGCACCAGGCTCACCTGCAGGGGCTCGGGGGCGCTCCGGGGTGCGTAGACCCGCACGTGCCCGTCCTTGCAGACGCTGGCCAGCTGCTGCCCGTCGGGACTCCAGGCCAGGCCAAAGATCTGGGGGCGGTTGGGGACGTGAGAGGCGGCCTCTCGCCTCATGGCAGGGCGCCTGCCCCCAGCAATCTTACCTGGTCCCGATGGCCCTGCAGCCTCAACCGCTCAGCCCCCGCCTGCAGGTCCCAGATGCGAATGGTGAGGTCGTAGGAAGAGGAGGCCAGCACGTCGGCCGCCAGCGGGTGGAAACGCACAGAGTAGATCTTCTCTGTGTGGCCTGGACGAGACGCAGGCTGATGCTGGGCCCTGGAGTCCCTGCCCTGCCCAGCCCCACTGGGCCCACCTGACCTGTGAGCACAGCCTCGGGTATGGTGAGCACCTCCTTCAGGCCCTCTGGGGGCACCCGCCACAGTCGGAGCCTGGCGTCCTCCCCGGCTGTGGAGACAGCAGGCTCATCGCCGCCGGGCCCACGCCCCCGGGGACCCTCCCGAAAGCCAGGGCCCAGCCTCCTTACCCACGGCGAGGCGGTGGGTGTCAAAGGGGTCCCAGGCCAGATCGGTCACGGCTGCCCCATTCTGCAGTGTGGGCAGTGCCACGTCGGGCAGGCGGCCGGGCTTCCGCAGCTATGGGAGGCCCCGTCAAGACCCATCAGGACCAGTCCCCAGAGCCCCGTGTCCCGACCCCGCAGCCCAAGTCCCACCTCTGGGTGGCCCCAGCTCTGTCTTGGCTACCTCATGCCAACAACTGGGAGGCCCCAGAAAGGGAAGGGGCAGCACCGAGCAGTGCAAGGGGCTCAGGTGGCCTGGGCGCGAACCCCTGTTCTGTGGCCACACCGCCACATGACTGATGGTTATTAAACCTCCCTGTGGCTTGCTGCTCCCACCTGCAAAGTGGGGTGAGCATGACATCCACCAGGCCATTGAGAGGAGCAATGGGAAAGCAAGTGGTGCCCGGCACTCATTTGTGTTCAGGGAATGTGAGCTGGCGTGGGTCCCCGAGGTCTTCAGTGTCCTTCAGGGACCTGGGGGCGGGGGGGGCGTGTGGAGGGTGGGGCCTCACCTCAAGCACAGCCACTTGCCCGCCACTGCTCAGCAGGGGCACGGCCACTCGCAGCCGGTTGGCGCAGAAGCCGTCGCTCTCACCGGGCGTGGTGAGGTTGAGCCCTTTGAGGTTGGTGATGTGGCTGTCCCGGTGCAGGACAGTGCCCTGAGCATGGCGGAACTTGGAACTGGGGCCTGGTGGGCGGCAGAGACTTAAGAGTCACCTGGGGCCACCCTGCCTCTTTGCCCTGTACTGGCCGGCAAGATGAGCCAGGCCAGCTCTGGGACATGGCTGCCTGCTCCGCTGCCTGCAGGATGCGCAGGACGTGGGCCAGGCCTCTGCTGGTCCAGCCCGGGAACCACTCGGGTGGAGTCTGCAGCTCCAGGACAGCCAGGCCCCCTACTGAGAAGGCCCATGGCCACAGGCAAGGATCCCTGACCCCACCAGCAGGGGTGCAGGGCAGCGTGGGATAAATTGTGGGGACAGATTGGGAGGAAGCAGAACTGGGGAAGGCAGGGTTTGGGTGCAGGGCTAGGGGGTGCAAGGATGGGGTCAGGGCTGAAAGGGGACCAGGACAGGGGTGGACTAGGAGAAAGACCGTGGGGAGAAGCTTGGGGGGCAGGCTGTGGGGGACGGGTTGGGGAGATGGGCTGGTGCAGCAGGGCTGGGGGAAGGGTGAGGAGTGCAGGCCTCACCCAGTAGGCTGTGCAGCGACCTCTGGCTAGGGCTGGTGCCAATGCCGCTGGTGCTGGAGAGCGAGGGCCCCAGGCTGGAGGGCGTAGAGGGCGAGGTCAGCGAGCTGGGTGGGGAGGAGAAGCCCTCCTGGGGGAGAAGCACCCTGGGGTCAGCTGGCAGGCCCCAGGTGCCAGTGAGAGGAGAAACAAGGGCTGAGACGTGAGGACAGCAGGTGGCAGCGCCTGCTCTGGGGCATCTGCCGGCATTCGGAGAGAAGCTGGATGTCCAGATGATGAAGCAGAAGGCTCGCTTCTTAAGTGTTTTCTCAACTGAGTGAGCGGCCCTGGGAGACTGTTTCTCCCTGGTGTGACTGCCCCGCACAGGCCAGTGGGAAAGGTTCCAAGGCCCCGGGCACTGTGATGCTGGGCACACAGCGCGGTTGGGACGGGAGGCCAAGTGTGGCCCTGGCACTCACACTGGGGTCGGCGTCACCCACAGACGTCTCCAGAGGCCGGGCCTCGGCAAGTTGGGGCTCCTCGGGGGGCACCAGGCAGGACGTGAAGCTGGGGTGGGGCTGGCGGGCTGGGTCCAGGCTGACCTTCTGCACCTGTGTGGGGAGGCGGCTGAGGAAGGGCTGGTGATGGGGACGCAGGGCAGCCGAGTGGGCGTCTGGCTGGATGGGCTCCTGGGGGCTGGCCGGGTCCTACCTGCTGGTTGTTCCCAGCCCACCAGGCGGGGGCATCAGAAGCGGGCACAGAGCCCGCGGTGTCAGGGAACAGGTCCCCGTGGAATTCCATGGCCTGGTGGCACAAGGCACATGCTGGTGAGGCTGGGCCCGGGGCCCCTCAGCCTCCCCGCCCCTGAACCCCTCCGCGCCCCAACCCCCGGCCCCTCACCTTGCGGGGCACGAGGTAGCTGATGGGCACAATGGCCATGTCGCTCAGCTGCAGGACACGGAGCACCTCGCAGCTCAGCACGGCCAGCGCCCGCCGGGGCACCAGGGCCGCCCCCTGCAGCGCGCTCTCCAGGAGACCCCGCGTCACTGTTGGGGACAGCAAGGGCAGTGGGGGAGTGCAGGGTCGGGCCTCCAGGGGTGGGGTAGCGGGGGCTTACCTGGGCTCAGGGCCGGCTGCTGCGGGGCCACCTCATAGCAGGACAGCTGGCTGTCACCCTGAAAGGAGCCCTGCTGAGTGCACATTGCCCCACCTGCACGCTGGCACGGCATGCAAGTGCCAGGCGCCTGCTGCGTGCTCACTGCTGCTCCCCGCCTGGGCCCCGCAGGCTTGCGGCCTAATGCTCTGCCATGCCAGCCACAGCCCCGGCCCTCTCAGGGGGTCTCCCTCACTCCATCAGCTCGCCCCTGCTGCTTGGGACCAAGGCAGTGGGAATGTTGGGGGCTCCGATTTGGGGCTCACCTTTCCCGCCAGGACCAGGAGCCCGGAGTCTGCGTCCAGCAGGGGTATCAGAAACCTGGAGGAGCGATGCGGCCTGGGTCAGTAATGAGGCTGGCCACCTGTCACCCCAGATAGGCGCTCAGGTCAAGCGCCAGTGACAGGAGCAATAGGGCCTTGGTCCCTTAGGACCCTCTGCCTCCTCTCCCCACACTTTTAACACGCAAGCACGTCCCCGTGTCCCGCCTCTTTCCCCAGGCCCTCCAGCCATGACCAGCTCCGGTCTAGGGCAGGTGCTAGGCCCTGGACATGGGGAGCCATCTCTTTCTCAGCCTCCATCTCTAGCCCAGGCTCGCCAGCTCTGGGAACACCCCTCCACACACACACTGTGTGCCTGAACCCACCTAAGCCAGCCATCAGCCAAGAGCAGCTGAGGCGGTGCTAGGCTGGGGTGTCCTTCACCCCGGGCACTCTGAGGCCAGATGCTCAGGTATCACAAGCTGCTGGGTCTTGGTGTAAGAGACTCAGAACGCCCTTTGGGGCCCCTGTGCCCAACCTGGAGCCCAGGAGTCCCAGGCCGCCCTCTCTCCTCTTCTCTGTTCCCTGGGTGGCTGGCCATGGGAAGGAGCAGCAGCTAGAAGCCCCTCCCGCCTGGACAGCCCCAGTCTAAGCACTGCCTCCCGGCCAGGTGCTCCTGCAGGAGCTGGGTGCGTGGCGTTTCTGACAGGTGCCTTCATTTCTGGTCTTGGACTCACATGCCTGGGGACCCACTGGCTTGGCCCTCACCCTTACACCAACACTTCCAAGCAGAAGCCTGCCCTCACTGTGGCCCCCAGGGTCAGAGGTTGCCCAGCTGTGGCAGCTGCCACCATCCCTCACCCAGGAAACAAGTGCAGTCCCCTCCTCCCTCCCTGGCCACCCCCCTGGCCAGCTGCCCACCTCCCCCCTACCCTGCCGGGAGCCACAGTGGGCTGGGCGGTTGGGTAGGGCCTGGTGTCTCACAGCTTCCTGGAGCGCCCTGGGCCGGCCACCTGTGAGTAACACAGGCCTCTAATTACTGGGGCCTAGCTCTGAAATGGCCTCCTGACCTGGTCTGCCCACTGCCCACTGCAGGGGATGGGGAGAGGGGGGCAAAGTGGGTGTGTGACCTGGCGAGCCTCTGGTACGACGCTGCGTCAGCCCCTGCAGCGGCCTCGGCTTTCACTCACTCACTCACTTGTTCACAATCATTTGTCCCTTTGCTGAGCTGCTGTGTGCTGCTCAGCTAGGCCTGGAGGTGAGTACATCAGACCCACCTCTGTCCTCAAGGAGCTCACAGGCTGGTTAAGAGTCAGACAGTCTCACAGATAAACACAAGAAGGAAAAGTTCTGAGGACACACAGCAGGAGGTAGAGGGACTTGGGTGTGCCTGGCCATAGGGAGCCAGGTGTTCTTTATAACTCAAGGGTTAAGGAGGAATCGGCTACTTCAAGGGGGAAGAGTTCCAGGCAGAAAGAGCGGCATGTGCAAAGGCCCTGCAGCAGGTGACTGCATGGCCTGAGGACCAGGGAGAATGATGATGAGCCTGGTGGCCTGGGTGGTGAGGATGATGAGGTGAAGCTGGGAGTGAGGGGAGAGGCCACAGAGAATAGGGCTGGTGCATCAAAAGGGTGAGTCTGCCGCTTCCATTGCATGAGCAGTGTGAAGCTGATGGCACATCCTAAGCGAAGAGGGCTGGCTCAGATCTGCGCTGAGAGCCCACTGTCGGCTGGGGCAGGAGAGAAACAAGATGCAACATGGGGATCAGAGCAGACACCGAGAGCCAGGGAGCTGGGAGTTGTCCCTCGCCCCCAGTTGCCTTCTTGGGACCTAGGGAGCTGGCCGGTCCACTGCGGCACTGACAGTGCACCTGACACCTGCAGCCTCACCTGGCCTGGTCGTGGCCCCACCCATCAGCTGGCGCACTGACTCAGGCGCTAGGGCGCTGGGGCAGGAAGTCACCGAGGGCGGGCAGGCTCCTCCAACAGGTCAGGCCAGTCTTCCTCACCGTGGGCAGAGTCATCTGGGCAGTTCTACCAGGCCGAAGCATCCTGCCCACGACGGCGCGGGCCAAGGAATGGGGTCATGGCACCCAACCCTGAGGATGGGCCAACAGCTGGCACGGGCCTGACCCCAGGCCTTGTAAAGAGAGTCAAGTCAGGTCTGAGTCCCAAGTGCAGAACTTAGCCTGGCCTGGCAGAGGGCCACGGTGGCAAGAGCTGGCATAGGCCCTTTTCTTGCTGTGCAGTGCAGGGTTGGGGCTGGCACCTGGGCTGGCCACTAGGAAGGGCTCTCACGTGAGGCTGGGGTCTGCTCCCAGACCCAAAGTCATCAAAGATCTAGAGCTTCGACCTGCCCTCCGGCCCCAAGCCCAGGTTCCAGAAGAGGCAAGAAACCAGTGGGAGTCACGAGAGAGGTGGCCCCGAGGTCCCTCAGGACGTGTAGCACCCTGTAATCAGTATGCGTGGATGTATGTGGTATTCCTGGAGGAAAGTGGCCTTCAGAGGCCCCCTCAGGCCCACCAACCTAGACAGCCTAGCAGTGTCACCGGGCGAAGGCAGTCCAAGTCCCTGTCACCCAGGCTGAGCACTGGGGACCCCTAGGACCAAGTCCTGCCCCATGCTCCCTCCCTCTCTCCCCCATGGAGACTCCCGAGGTCACAGGTTATAAGGACTAGTGATACCTCGAAGCCACACGAGCTAAGGATGGACAGACTGGGGTGGGGCTCTCCTGGAAGTTGCACTGAGCCTCTGGTGATGGGAGGGTGCCCTGTGTGTCCAGCGCAGGATGCGGAGGGAGGGGCCTTGAGGCAGGTGGACTGTCATCCCTGGAAACTGGTCTGTCAGGGGGACCTGCTCCTGGGGCAAGTTAGCCTGGAGGGCCTCAGGGCACTCCCAGGGGACATCTGTGACCCCCCGCCCCTCCTGAGGTCCTCAGGGGACACAGGACCCCACGGCAGAGGCACAGCACTCTCAGACGCTTCCTGGGTGGGCAGGAGGTGGAGTGAAGTGCCTGGTGGGGGCCACTGGGAGTGGCGGGGACGGCTGATATGGGGGCGCCAGCCAAGTTCCTACTCCAGGCAGCCGGAAAGTCCCACTTCAGAGTGAAAGCGCCCATTTTGCAGCGCTGGCAACGGGTCAGCGTCCAGAGAGTCCCACACGGGCCAAATGAGCGCACCCGAGGACCAGACGTCGAAGGGCCACGGGCTTCATCCACGTGGCGGGGCGCGGGGGGGCGGGCGTCCAGCTGTCAGGGGGGCCTGAGGCCGAGGAGAGAACAGAAGTTTGGGAGGCAGTCCGAGCCGGCCCGCTTAGCTCTTGTGACCACTGGAGGTGAGACCCTCCTGCCGTGCAGGTGTCCGCAGGCACACAACCCTACAGCTGGTAAGACCCGGAACCCCAGGACGAGCCTTTCCAGCGTCTGCATCCCGCGTGCGATCCCCGAATGTGTGTCTACAGTCACTGGGTTTGGGACTCTGGCCTTAATATTCATTTGCTTTCTGCACAGAGTCCTGTCCAGGGGCGTCGGCAACCGGTGGCGGAGCAGAGCTGCGCGGGACTGCAGACGGCGCGCGCCCGACCGCAGCCGCTCGGAGGTGGAGGGACCACGGTGGAGCGAGACCCCCGGCTTCGGCCGGGGGCGGGCTTGCCAGGCCCCGCCCACCAATGAGAAGCGACCCCGCCCCCTCCGGCCCCGCCCCCGGCCCTTAAGGCACGACCCGCCTCCCGTGAGCCGACTCCGCAGCCCGAGCCCGGGGCAGGGAGACGCGGGCGCTGCTGCCTCCGGACCCTGGACCCCCGTGGCCCGGCCGCCCGGCCGGGAAGGACTGAGGCCGCGGCCCGCCCCGCCCGGCCCCCGCCGCCGCCGCCGTCTCCTCTTCCCGGTGAGTGCCGGGCTGGGGGGCTGCGGGTAGGGACGGGGCGCCATACGGCAGGCTGTGCACACGCACCGCTGACGCGCAAGACCCCCGCCACGCGCGCGCTCGGGGCGGACACGCGGCCCCCAGACCCGCACCACCCTCACCGCGGCGGGGGGCCCGCAGTCCTGGGTCGCTGGTAGCCCCCCACGGTCAGGGTGCCGGCGGGGCTGCTGGCAGACAAAGTAAACACCCCCTCCCTAGCTTCCTCCTCCCATGGCAGGGCCCTCCCGCTTGACCAGTTTTATGAATCAAACCCCTTCCAGGGGACGGCTGAGCCCTAGTCTTGACTTATTTTTCCCTCCTGGGGTCCGGAGGGTCCTTGTCACTCAGGGCAGGGGGAGGGGGGAATTGGCAGGTATCCTAGCCCTGCACTCCCTGGGGAGCAGACCAGGTGTAAGGGTGTCCATCTTTGCCTATGTGGGGGCTGCTTTGCTTGGGCTCTGAACCCCATGGCTTGGAGCCAGCCAGTCCTTTGTATCCTGGGCTGGCAGTGCTGGGCCTGAGGTCCCCTGTGGTCACTGGCAGGCCAAGTGATTGGTGCCAGCTATTCTGCTGCACTCCCACTTGTTAACCATTACCACAGCAGGTCGCCGACCGCCTCTCCGGACAGGGCCCAGGGGTGGAGCCTGCGAGGCGGGAAGGAGGAAAAGGCCCTGAGGGTCCAGGTGGCCGCCACTTGCCTTCAGCATCCAGGGCAGGAGAGGCTCTGCAGGGAGCACTGGGACCGCACTCCTCTCCAGGAGGCTCTGGAGTTGAGAGGCTAGGTGACATCTCTAAGCTCCCTTCCCACTAGGCTGGGCTTTGGGGGACGGGGGCATCGAGGGTGGCTGGGCCGATGCTCTGAGTGGGGTCCACTAGAACTGGCCTGGCGGCAGGGAAGTCCAGTATGGGCCCAGCTGCTGGCAAGGCTAGGGAGGTGGCGGGGGATGGGAGAGCAGTCCCAAGTGTGCTGTCTTCTCCCGGGGGAATCAGCCCCCGGAGCTTCTGTAAACAGAGTGTCAGAGGCAGGAAGAGGGCTCTGGCAATGAGCAGCCCGGCTGGATTCCCTCCAGACCATTATCTGGCCTCCCCTGGGCCCAGGGAGGGAGGATGAGCACACACGTGCCAGGCTGGGGGCCGGTCACTGTGCGTCCCCAACTCCCCTAGGCGCTGCGGGTGCAGAGGGTCGGAAGGGGCCAGTGACCCAGCGTTTGTCAGGATGGTACCACTGTCTAAACAGGGGAGGAAGGCTCAATACAAGCGGCCCCTCCAACAGTGCCCGAATGTCTGCTCTCCCCAGGCAGCCCCTGGGCCGGGGAGATGCCCTGGGTAGGAGCTGGCTCTGCAGTTGCCACTCTCATTCCTGACACCTGGGAAGCAGGACAAGACCCAGGCAGAGTCAGGTCCTCACAGGGTTTCTAAGGGGACCCCAGCCCTGGCTGGGCAGCCCCGGGAACAGGAAAGCAGGGTCCTTGCTGGGCCTGGAAGGCAGTTCCCTGCTCAGTGGGTCAGCCAGCACCGTTCAGTGACCAGAGAGGGCCGTGAGCCTCTGCACCCAGAGGCATCCCTGACCATTGGCAGGCCCTGAGCTCCTGGTAACCGGGCTAGTGACCCCTCCCCTCCCCTCCCAGAGCCCCCCTCAGCTCCAAATCCCCTGCCTGGGCTGGGGAGCCCAAGACTCGGCACTGCCAAGAAAACCAGCTCCCCTCATGGCTGTGGAATTTGCAGGAGTTCCTGGAGCAGGGGGAGGGTGTGTGTAAGTGTCCTGAGTGTGTGCATGCACGCGGGCTGCCCGGTGGGAGGGTGGCTGTGTGTCACGTGCCCATGACTGGAGTTTTGTTTGGGGGCACGCAGGAGTGCTGGGGAGTCAGAGCACGGAGGGCAGGGGCCCAGCCTTCTTCCTTTTATCGGTTTCCACATTCCAGAGTCAGCCAGATCGCTCTCCCCGCAGTGCAGTGGGCTGGGCCGCCCGGCCATCCAAGCCCACAGCCTCCCCCACTTTTCCTCATTCCAGCCTCCCTGGGTATGAGGAGGCTGGAACATGCTCCCCTGGGCCACCTCAGGTTGAGGGGGGCA
This sequence comes from Solenodon paradoxus, assembly GCA_004363575.1. Lineage (NCBI taxonomy): Eukaryota > Metazoa > Chordata > Mammalia > Eulipotyphla > Solenodontidae > Solenodon > Solenodon paradoxus. Next base: position 55,346 of record RJWH01001774.1, read on the forward strand.
GGCGAGGAGCCAGTTCTTCGCCAAGGTTGGGGATGGCCCCCCCCAGTCTCCTCCCGGGGAATGCAATAAGGCTCTGACATTCCTCAGAGGCTGCCTGAGAGATTTAATTAAGGAGGGAGGAGAGCACCGCCCCCACCGAGAAGGGGCTGGGCTGTCAGTGGGGCCCTGGGCCCTGGGCCCGGCTGGGTGGGCAGCTGTGAGAGGAGACCTGAAGGGGGCAGGGTGGTGGCTCTCCTAGTCAGTCCACTGGCCCCAGTTAGCTTCCAGACCCCAGGACAGCCCGAACATGGGCACCCAGTGAGGACTCTGGGCTAGGTGAGAAGAGCAAGACATTCCTGGGGCAGCTTCCTTTGCAGACCCTGTCCAGGCTCCAGACAGCTTGGGCCCAGCTGACTTGGGCAGGTGGCCTCCCTTGGTGACTAAGGTTGTCCTCTGGCAAATTCATGGTTAACTGCATGGTTAGGATGTTCCTGGGTGCTTGGCCCTGGGCGGGGACAGGGCGGTGAGGAGCCTCCCCGGCATCACACCCGCACGTGCCCCAGGTGGCACCTGGCCTGGCCCACTTCTGATTGGGCGGCAGCCACCACACAGCTCCCAGGGCAGCAGGCGTCCACTCCCAGCCGTGGCACCTTCCCTGAGCACACGTCCTGCCTCCCGAGGGCCCACTCGACGGGGACTGGCCTGAGTCACTGGTCTCCCTGCTCTGGGCTAACAGGTCTGGTGGCCGCCAACTCACCCACAGTGCCACGGCGGCACCCCGGGGGTGGCGGCAGGGGTAGGGTCGGGGGCCAGTTCCAGCGCTTCTGTGTGCGCTGCCAGGGGCCGCTCCAGCTCCGGGCCCAGACCCGTCCCCAGACAGGGAGGCGGCTAACCCCCAGACTCGCCACTTTGTAACGTCCGCCCAAGAGCCCTGGCTGTGTGGAAGCTTCTCCAAAATACAACTCTGCTGGGCCTTGCCCCAGAAGCCCTAATCGAATCAGTCCGGGGGCGGGGGCGGGGGCGGCCATCAGTAGGGCTCACAGGGCATCCGGTGACTGCCCTGTGGCGGGCTGGAACCCCTGTGGTTACAGGTGAGAGAGGGAAGCCAGCAGGGAATGGAGGGCACACAGTGAGGGGGGTGTCCGGTCTCATGTGCACCCTGAGCAGACGGGGAGGAGGATGGGGCAAGACAGATGACGAGACAGGTGGGGAGCCCATCGTAATTGTAGGGCAGGGCATGGCTCGCACCCCGAGAGGCCCCTGGAAGCCTCCTCCAAGAAGCCAGAGGCCCATCCCCTCTCCCCATCCAAGAGGGTGGGCTTAGGACAGAGACCCCCCCTCTCCCCACCTGCCCTGCGGGGCCAGCGGCTGCTATCTCTCAGGGATGGGGAGACGGGCAGACCAGGCCCAGGCCCTGGGCTGCCTCAGACACGTCAGCGAAACTAGAGCCAACCGTCCTGGCCGCCGGCATGGTTCCGCCTGCCTGGGGGGTTGGCAGGCTCCTGGGCTGGGCTGCTGCCAGGCCTGGCCGGCAGTGCTTAGGCTGGGAGGGAGGACGGGCGGCGCTGGGAGCCAGAGGCCCAAGCCCAGGGTCAGACCTGCAGCACCGACCCTGCGCCCTCTGGCCCTCTGCGGCGTGGGGCACGGAAAGAGGGAGGACTGGCCTGACAGCGGTGAGAAACTACCCTCACCAGCTGGACATATGGCCTCAACACCTGGGTTCTGCCCTCCTGCCAGCTCCTGCCTGAGCCAGGCCTATGTGGAAGGGCTGTCTACAGGTATGTCTGGCTTCCAGGAGTGAGTGGGGGCGCTCTGGTCCCCCTGAGAGCAGAGATGACGGTGTCCTTACTCAGTCTCCCCTCTGCTCCCACATCCTGAGGTCATAGGCTGAGGAAGGCTGCCAGAAAGACAGCTCACCCCCATGTCCCGTCCAGAACTGCAGCTCCGGCAAGGTGCTCTCTGGCTCCCCACTCTCCAATACCCTGGGGCACCTCCATCGGCACCTAAGCCAGCGGGCAGCCCTCTGGCGCCCTGACCCCCACACTAAAGGCAGGCTCAGGTTTTAGCAACACCCACAGGAGCTGAGGTTTACCGGCCTCTCACACTGTATACTGAGTAAAACAAAACCACCCTGGAACCAGGTGCTGTCAGCAGCCCCCCACTTCACACGGGTTGTCACGAACCAGGCTGCCAGCACAGCCTCAGCCCAGCACGGTCCCCGGAGGGCGGCAGGGCCAGCAGTGTGGGCCTCCATCTCCGTATCCCCTCCCACGCCCTGGCCAGACCAGGCCTCAAGTCCAAGTAGAGAGCAGCCCTGGATCCTCCATCCCATCCCCACTGCCCCTTCCTGGGGCTGCCCCCCGGGATTCTCCCCACACCCTCACCCTTAGTAGAGGGAAGGGGCCCGCCCTCTGGCCTTGGGTCAGCAGGTGAGACACCAAATCCTAGGCTCTCATGACTGTGGACAGCCGTGACCCCGACCAGGTGCCCAGCTCCAGCGTGTACATACACGCACACACGCACAGCATTATGTCCAGACAGGCAGAATTGCTCCCTGAACTTGTTAAAAAGAACTTCCCCATTTGAAAATAAACAGATAACCCTTAGCACCCAGAGCAACTCTGGGGGTGAGGCCAGGCTGCCGAGAACCCCAGACCCAGCACTGAGGAGCGACTCGAGGCACAGCTAGGGCAGAGCGCGAGCCTACCTCATGCCCTTCCCCTCCACAGTTCAAGGCGCTGGTGCCTTGCTGGACAGTGGCTTGGGGCTTAAAGGCCATCACCTCTGTTTGATCAGCAGGAAGCAGCTTGGCTGTAGCCTGCCAGGTCTCCCCAGCCCAGGACCCCACTGGCTCTTGTTCTGACCCTGCTCCCCGCCCACTCAGGCAGCCCGTCTGGTGGCCAGACCCCCGCTTCCAGCACGCTCCTCTCCTCTCCTCTCCTCCTCGCTGCAGAATGGGGAGTGCCCCCAGCACACGCCCCGAGGTGCGAAGTGCTCCCGTTCCTGGGAGGTGCTGCGGCTGAGAGATGAAGGCTCCAGGCTGAGAAGGCTGTGTTTGTGCCTCACAGCTCAGATGCCTGGCCCGGGGCTGCCTGACTGAGTGCAAGCTCTTACCCATGACCTTATACGAGGCCCACGGGAGCTGGAGCCGCAGGGGTGGCCAGGCTGGCCACGTGTAGGGTCCCCTCCCACCCGAGCCTGGCTGCTCCCTTCCTGACCCGGCCACCCCGCCCTGAGGGCTGATTCAGGGGGAGATGGCTCGCCCCCCACGTGGATGCGGGGGCCAGGGGGCTCACAGTCCACATCTGGAGGCCAGGCCGCACCCAGTCTTGTGAGTCAGTGAGGGCGGAGTGGGTCCTGGCTGGGAGGGGGTTGGGGTGCAGCGCACCAAGTCCCCTGGGGTGGCGCCAGAAGGCCAGGACGGACACACGGGTTGCGGTAAGAGGGCGTCAGAGGCTCCTGCGAGGCCCTGCTGGCCCTTGCTTGGCAGAGACGCGCTGGACAGGATCCAGGACAACAGAGCAAAGGCGGACAGACAGGAGCTGCGACCTGGGGGACACCCTCAGGGAGTCGTAGGCCTTCGCAGCCGCCTCTGAAGGATGGTCAGGTTAACTAGTGAGGGCGGGGGGACAGTCACCGACGGTTCCAATTCCCTGGCAGAGGGGCCTGCAGGCAGCTGGTGCCCAGACACGTGACAGGCCTACTCCTAAAGCCGGCTCGAGACCACAGTAGCTTGTCTGACCCATGCAGGAACCACTTGCCCTCCCCACCTCCCATCCTGGGAGCCCAGGTCCCCAGGGGAGGGGCAGAGGCAGGCTGGGTGGGAGCCGAGTTACCTGCAGGGCTGGCGGCCTGGTCCATGGGGGAGGGGCGCCCGGCCAAACACAAAAGGCCCTTGTCTGAGTGAGAGGTGCCAGAGGGAGGGGGCCGGCCTCTCAGGGGCTTCTAGGGACCCAGCGAGGACTGCCGCTGGGCGGTGGTCCCTGCAGCCCCAACCCTGGGTTGTGACCCCTTATGCTTCAGACAGGTCCAGCTTGGGGATCCCCTCCACAGGCAGGCCTGGGCCCCCATCTGCAGGGCAGGGCCCCGATGTGCCCGCAGGCCCAGCTGCACCTGGACCTGGTTAAGGGCCTGGGTTTGGCGCACAGTTCCCTGAAGTGCAGAGGCCGCAAGTCATCGCCTCCTTCCTTCCGTCATCTGGGAGTGAGAATAGTTTCACGGGGGAGGGCTGCCGGGGGCCCGAAACGGCTGTAGTGCGCCGACCTGAGCCCGTGGACGGGCCGCTCCTCCCAGGGCGCAGGGCCTGTGGGGGCGGAGCACCTCTGTGAAACAGTGTCTCCCAGCCTGAGCTGCCCCCGACCTGAGAGTCTGTTGTCACGGCTCGGAGGTGGGGACGTGCCCACGGCTCCGTCCTCCTTGCTCATCTCCCAGCTTCCCCACTGGCTGCACCCTGACAGGCCCACAGCTCTCGTCCTGGGCAGGTCTGACTTCACAAGTGGAAAAACACCGACCCCATAGTTTCCACGTGAAGTCTTCCCGCTGCGGTCTCTCGCTCGGAGGATGCGGAGCGTGGCGGCAGGGGCCGCGGCCCGGGGCAGCCAGCTTCTCTGCTTACGCACTGGGCTGGCTGCCCGCCCCCTCTCCCAGATGCGGTGAGAGGGGCTGCTGCTCCAGAGCCCGCTGTTCCCTGTCACTTTGGCAGAAACCGGGGGCACAGGACCTGGCACTCTGTGACCACCCACGCACTCTGAGTCACAGACAGGCAGGAGGGGCTGGGGTTGGGGAGAAGGGGGTTACTTGTGATCACTGAACGTCTGGAGGGCCAGGCCCCCTCTGTATCCATCAGCCCACTGAGCCCTGGTGACAGTGCGAGGAAACAGCAACTGACATCTCAACGAGGTCATGTGGCTGCTAAGTCACACAGGGAGGGAGCGAGGGCTGGGACAGGAGTGGGTCCTGGGACTGACTCAAGCATGGAGCACTGCCAGGCTCAGGGCGGGAATTCCCTTCGCAGCCTTCTTGGTGTGGCTGTCCCCTGCGCCCCTGACTCATGGTATCCTGTGTCCTCTCTGCTCCCAGGGACCAGAAGATGCAGCCCAGGGTCCCCTTGCCCCTGCTGCTGCTGCTGCTGGCCCCGGGGCCTGGGGCACAGAGCTGCCCGTCCGGCTGCCACTGTGGCCAGCCGCAGACCGTCTTCTGCACCGCCCGCCGGGCGACCACGGTGCCCCAGGACGTGCCGCCAGACACGACAGGCCTGTACGTCTTCGAGAATGGCATCACCACGCTCGACGACGACAGCTTCACCGGCCTGCTGGGCCTGCGGCTCTTGGACCTGTCACAGAACCAGATCACTGGCCTGCCCAGCGGGGTCTTCCAGCCCCTCGCCAACCTCACCAACCTGGACCTGACTGCCAACAGGCTGCGCGAGATCACCAACGAGACCTTCCGCGGCCTGCGGCACCTCGAGCGCCTCTACCTGGGCAAGAACCGCATCCGCCACATCCAGCCTGGCGCCTTCGACGCGCTCGGCCGCCTCCTGGAGCTCAAGCTGCAGGACAACGAGCTGCAGGAGCTGCCCGCGCTGCACCTGCCGCGCCTGCTGCTGCTCGACCTCAGCCGCAACCGGCTCCCGGCTCTGGAGCCCGGCGCCCTGGACACGGCCAACGTGGAGGCGCTGCGGCTGGCCGGCCTGGGGCTGCGGGCACTGGACCCCGCGCTCCTGGGCCGCCTGCACAACCTCCACGACCTGGACGTGTCCGACAACCTTCTGGAGCGCGTGCCGGCCGCCCTCCACGGCCTGAGGGGCCTGACGCGCCTGCGGCTGGCCGGCAACACCCGCATCGCCCAGCTGCGGCCCGAGGACCTGGCCAACCTGGCAGCCCTGCAGGAGCTGGACCTGAGCAACCTCAGCCTGCAGGCCCTGCCAGAGGAGCTCGCCGGCCTCTTCCCTCGCCTGCGGCTCCTGGCCGCTGCGCGGAACCCCTTCAACTGCGTGTGCCCCCTGAGCTGGTTCGGGCCCTGGGTGCGGGAGAGCCGCGTGGAGCTGGCCAGCCCTGAGGAGACGCGCTGCCACTTCCCACCCAAGAACGCCGGCCGGCTGCTCCTGGATCTGGAGTACGCTGACTTCGGCTGCCCGGCCACCACCACCACGGCCGCGGTGCCCACCACGAAGCCTGCGGCGCGGGAGCCCACGCTCGCCCCCTCCAGCCTGGCTCCCACCTGGCTCCACCCCACGGATCCGGCCACCGCGGCCCCCAGCCCCGCCCCTGCCGGCCCTGCCACAGTGGGGCCTGCCCTCCGGCCCCGGGGCTGCCCGGTGTCCACATGCCTCAACGGGGGCACCTGCCACCTGGGGCTGCAGCACCACCTGGCGTGTCTGTGCCCCGAGGGCTTCACGGGCCTGTACTGCGAGAAGCAGGTGCAGCCATGGCCCAGCCCTGCCCCGGCCACACGGGGGCCCCCGCGACCCCCGTCCCTGAGCGTCGAGCCGATGAGCCCCACGTCCCTGCGCGTGGGGCTGCAGCGCTACCTGCAGGACGGCGCAGTGCAGCTCAAGAGCCTCCGCCTCACCTACCGAAACCTGTCTGGCCCTGACAAGCGGCCAGTGACACTCCGGCTCCCGGCCTCCCTGGCGGAATACACCGTCACTCAGCTGCGGCCCAACGCCACCTACTCCATCTGTGTCAGGCCCCTGGGGGCGGGGCGGGTGCCGGAGGGAGAGGAGGCCTGCGGGGAGGCCCGCACACCCCCAGCTGTCCGCTCCCACCACGCCCCGGTTGCCCAGGCCCGAGAGGGCCACCTGCCACTCCTGATAGCTCCTGCCCTGGCCACCGTGCTCCTGGCGGCCCTAGCCGCCGTGGGGGCAGCCTACTGTGTGCGGCGGGGGCGGGCCACGGCGGCGGCAGCTCAGAGCAAAGGACAGGGTGGGCCGGGGTCAGGGCCTCTGGAGCTGGAGGGAGTAAAGGTCCCCTTGGAGCTGGGTCCCAAGGTGACTGAGGGCAGTGGGGAGACCCTGCCTGGTGGGCCAGAGTGTGAGGTTCCGCTCATGGGCTACCCCGGGCCCAGCCCCCAGGGACCCCTGCCAGCTAAGCCCTACATCTAAGCCCAGAAGGGACTGGGCTGCGAGAGGCCAGGCCCTCGGCCCTGCTGCGTCCGGCCAGCACCTTTCTGCTGCCAGACCAAGCAAGCTCTGCACCACAAGGACACATTGCACAGGGGCCATGTGAGAGCAGCACGAAGCTGCCCCTTGCTGAACCTCGGTCTCATCTGTAAGGTGCTGGGGACTCAGGAGATGACCTCTAAGGGCCCCCAGAGCCAAGTGCCCACCCTCTGCAAGATGCCGTCCTGGGGCTGCAGGGGGGCGGCTGTGTGCTGGTAACACAGGCTGGGGCGGCTCCACCTCCCGCCCCAGCGGTCCCAGGAGACTCGGGTTAGTGAAGGAGCCTCCAGAAGGCAGAGGGAGAGGGGCGGGGTGGACCACGCAGCCCAGCCTCGGCCCCAGGGAGTGAAGGAACAAAAGAAACTGGAAAGGAAGATACTTTAGGAACAAGTTGTTTTGCTTTTGTTTTTTAAATTGTATTTATAAGAGATACTTTCCCATTTATTCTGGGAAAATGTTTTTCAAACTTAAGACAAGGACTCAGTTTTTCTAAGACAAACGACATGAAGGCCTTTTGTAAAAAAAAATAAATAAATAAAAGATAAATGAGCTGAGTGTCTCTGGCATGGGCACAGGGTACTGGACTGGGTGGGAGCAGGTGGCCACGGAGATCTGGAAAGTGCAAAGACAGCCGACCCTAGGGTGCAGTGGGGTGGGGGGTGCCGAGTCAAGGCCCATCCCCAGAGAACCCCAGGACCTGGGCGGGTGCCAAGGGCCACTCTAAGAAGGGCGGCCCTCCAGGCGTTTCAAGGGGCCCAGTCTAGCTGCAGAGTGCACCCTGGATCCAGATGGGAGCTGGGCTGCTTCCAGTCCTGGGGCGAACCATCAAGGCAGCCTTTCTCCACCCAGGCCGTGTGCTCCCTGCCTGTGAAGGGGGCTACAGACCGCTTGGAACGGGAGGGCCAAGGGGCCCCTCCTCTGGACCGGGGCCACAGGCATGTGCTTCAGGCTCCTCTGCCAGGCCAAACCCTTCTTGCAGCCCTGCTGCCCTCCACAGGGGCTCAGGCGGGGACCTGGCCTGTCCTCCCGTGTCAGCTGCGGAGGGTCCTAGAGGCCCGGGGGATAGGGGGGCTGCGAGGGGTCGAGGAGGGGCAGTTGGGCAGGCAGTCCAGGGGCTGCTTGAGTTCAGTTTGCAGAGGCCTGATGGCCCCAATGCCTCCTTATTCCCTGCACTTGGATGTGCCCGGGCTTTCCGAAAACCCCAGAAGCGGGAGTGTTTTCCAAGAAGGCCCCAGGCTGAGGGCAGGGAGGGCCAGCAACAGACACGGCACCTTCTGGGTGCTTGGGACGGGAGGGGAAGGTGGTCCTGCAGACAGAGCCAACCTCCCGAGGCCCCAGGCCCATCGCATCTGGGGGGCACGGCCTCGCCCTGGCAGGAAGGGGCCGCCCAGCCGGGCCTGGGGAGCAGGCCTGCGGCTGGGGGTGCTGATGTCAGTGCCGAGTCAGGCCCGGCCACGCGAGGGTCTGGATTCACTTAGTGGCTGCTGAGGGTTTTGGCATGAGAAGGGAGGCAGGCGGTGGGTCATGTGGGCAGAGGGTGGTGGCAGTGGGCCTGGGTGGGGCCCCTTCTTCCTGAGGTGGTGACGGCGGCCCAGGCGGACATCCTGGAGGCCTGGGTCCCGTGGGCCTGCGAGAGGCGCGGGGGGCCTGCAGCTCCTCTGCAGCCCGTCAGAGGGGCCACTGTGGGCTGCTGCACGCTGGGCGGCAGCTGCTGAATAAATGTTTTCGCTGCAAAGCCAAACCTGGCCTGGTGGGACGCCAGGGGTGGGTTGGGGGGAACTGGGGGGGGGGGGGCTGCTGCTCGCACCAGTCCCCCCGAAAAGGTACTTGTGCGTCTCCTCAGGTCAGGGCCTGTGGGATAAAGGAAGGTTCGGGGTGGAAGCAGGGGCCAACCAAGCGGCAGCCCCACCCCAGGCCACCCCGGAGCTCCCAGTCAGGGAGGAGGATGGAGCAGGGAGCAGGGGAGGCTGCCCGCACCGGGTCCTCACTGCTGCAGGCACTATGCCTCGGCCACGCGCCCCGGTCGCCCCAGCCCGACACGGGGGAGCACGACAGCCTGGTCTCAGCTGCACACAGGATCCAACAACCATGCCTGGTCCGCACGGGGCTGCCGGGCACGTGGGGTGTGCTCCAGAACAGGGGTGCCGCCGGGAGGGGAGGGGGCACGCCCACTCTGCAGAGAGCATGCCAGGGTGTGGGGTGGTGCCCCGGCTGACAGCTGGGCCCTGGGCTGGGGGCCTGACCAGAGGTGGACACCTCAGTATAAAGAAGCCGAGGAGGGGCTCCCCGCCTCCACCTGGGCCACCCTTCGCGGACGGCTTCTCTGGCCTCAGCCACCTCCTTAGTAGCGTGTGGAGGAAGGTCTCCCCCCACCTTGTTTGGGATCTCAAGAGTGGAGGACCACCCATACACGCGCACACAAGCACACACTCACACTTTGTCCTTCAGTGCACAGGAGACGGCAGTGTCTGAGCGAAAGTCATTGTCGGCACCAGGCCGCACGGGCCCCACCCGCCGCCCCCGAGCCTGTGCCTGCGTGGGCCCCGGCACGTGGGCCCCGGCACCTCTCCCCCGCCCCGCGAAGTGGCACATCTCAGAATGCATTCGACAACTGAAGGGCCAGGCCGGGAGGAGGGCAGAGGTGGGAGCCAAGACGGAGACCCCGGGATCTCCCTGGGAGAGGACGGAAGGTGTGATGAACCCCAGCCCCTCTAGCTCTTATAGGGGCACATTCTGTTTTGCACAAATTGGGATGGAAAATCTGGAAAAAGTAGAAGACGTCCAGACGTGTGATGGAAACCCCTAGTGACTACCCATCGCTGACACCCCCCACGCCTTCCATCTTCAGTCCAGTTCCTCCGTGCCCCCCGCACCCTGGGGAAGTCGGGGTTCTGGCTTCCAGAGAGCCTGGGGCTGGCACACAGCCTGGCGTACCAGCTCCCCAGAGGACCAGAGAGTCCCAGCTCGTCTGCCAGCGGTGTGGGCCAGCAGGGCAAGGCCACGGCTGGCGGTGGAGGGGCGGGACACTGGCTCGGCCCTCATCTGGGAGTGATTTGAGACATTCCAGGCCTCACTGGCCCTGTGAGGCTATTCTTAACTGCGGTAATGACAGGGTCAGGCTCGGCCAGTGGCACCGTGGGGTCTGGGCATCGTTAACTCCTCCAGGGGCCACGCTGGGGCTGGGTGGGGACTGCTCCTGTGGGAGGGGACTCAGCTGGAGTAGGGGCGGGGCCTGGAGGACAGGAAGGGGTGGGCGAGGGAGCAGCTGGTGGCCCAGTCTCCTTTTCCAGGCTGGACCAGCTCCCTCTAGTGCCGCCTCTGCCAGGGGTCCTGTGGGGAAGGCGTGGGCTAAGACACCCACATTCCTCCAGCATGGGGCTGGTGACTCCTCGGAACCCCCGGGGCGCACGGCAGGCCGAGGCTGGAATCCACTGTGGCTCTGAGGAGGCTACTGATCTCATGGCCTCCCCTTCCTCGCCTGCAAAATGGGCCTCACCAGCTCCTCAGCCTCCCCTGGGCTATGAATGGATGGGAGCAGAGTGTCACTGTCACCTTGCCCGTGACCTGTTCTCTGCGATTCTCAGCCAGGGGACGCCCTGCAGCAGTCCTGACACCTGGACATCCCTATCCCTAGACACAGCCCTTGATGTGCCCCAAGCTCGGACAGGTCACCATGCCTCTGTGGCTCCATTTTCCCAGTTGTGAGAAGGAAGAGAAAGGGGCTCGGTGGCTAGCCATGGACCAGGCCCTCTCCTGGCCTGACCTGCACACATGCCTCCCTACCCAGGTAGGGGAGGTTCCAGCAAGCCCCTTGGAGTCATAGTCAAGCAGGGACGAGGCTTGGAAGGGAACTAGGTCCCCTCCTCCACCCCGCCCAGGAAGGCAGGGGGTCTCAGTCTCCTTCACGCTGCCTCCTCAGCCATGCCTGGGGGTCACGAGGACTGAAGGAACAGGTCACTTTCTCAGTGCTCACTCTGAGCCCCTGGTGTCTCTGCAGCGCTTGCTCAGCCAGGTGGGCCCGCTGGCACCACCCAAACCTCCTGCTCACCCCCAGGAGGATGGGAGACGAGCTCCTGCACCTTGGATGCCTTGTCAGGCTGAGGGAGCCTCCTGCCATCTGTGCCTCCAAACCTGCCTGCCCATCTGTCCCCATATCACTTGAGTCCACCCAGGTCCACCTTGTATGGGGGCTCAGCTGCTCGACCCTCGACCCTACCAAAACCCTTGGAAAAGTCAAGTGCATTCTTGCCTGGCGGCCAACATGTCTGTGGTCACAGCACCTCCTCAAGTGCCAAAATGCCCCAGGGGTTCCCCCAGAGGAAGCCTGCCCATGATGCCACTGGGCACCCTCCTGGTAAAGGCTGGGCACAGGGCCAGGAGCAGGCCACTGCTGCAAAGGCCCCGCAGTCAGCCCCTGCCCTGCCTCCTCCCTGACAGGTCCTGGCATCCTCCACAGGTGCCCGCCACAGCACGTCAAGACCAGTGGTGCCCAATCACGGCCCCCAGCCCATTCCCACACTCCGGCACTCCTACCCGGGCGAGGTGTCCAGGGTGAGGGTGGCCAGGGCACTGCAGAGGCGCCGGGTGTCCCACAGCTTCACTTCGCGTTCACGCATCTGTGGGGAGGGGAAGGGGCGCAGAGGAAACATCTCAGCCCCCGCCCAGTGCCTCAGGAGCCCAGAGTCCAGGGCACAGCCTGGCATGTGCCCCAGATGCAGAGCTCAGAGGACAGGGGGCCCCACCAGGGGGGGTTTGGGTTTTCAATCCCTGCCCCTCTACGAAACCTTAGGTGACAAGGGGCAGGGGGCTTCCTCCATAGACTCTGGTCCCTGGGGAGCTGTCGGAGTTCCCAGGATCAGGCTTAGCTACTGCAAATGGAATCTGCCCATTTCCAGCAGCCGTCAGTCCCCAGGGGCTCTGGGACCCAGCTACTCACAGGCCATATATGGCCGGGCCTGAGTCGGCGGGCGGCCCCACCTCCACGGGACCCCAGCACCCTCTGGACGAGGTGCTCATCTGGGAGGAGCCCTACCTGGTTGAACCCGGTGGACACAAGGTGCTCCTGGGTGCCCGTCCACGCCAGCCGGCCGTCCCTGCTGTTCTCGTGGGCTTTTGTGATCTGGGGGAGGCGAGAGACCACACTGAGACATGCGCCTTGTGAGGAGACCCTGCCTGAGAGCCCCACAGCGAGCAGAGGGACCAGTCATGCCCCCAGGGCCTCAGGTGCTCGACAGGGTGGATCAGCCTCCATGCTGACCTCCTAGGGGCCTCTGGGCTGGCTCCCCACAACACGTCCTTGCCCTGCAGGTCAGCAACCCAGCTCCTGTGCCCTCTCGGAACCTCACTGCTCTCACTTGCAAGGCCCATCTGCTGAGGCGGCCCATCCTCAGGCTGCCGCTAGGACCAAGTGACACTGAGCAGCAGGCCACAGAGCAGCATGCAAATGATGGCTTCCGAGCCGAGCCGTGGTGGCCGCCTGATGCTGCCAGGGGCCAGGGAGAGGGCAGAGGAGTGCCCCCTTCATCCTCCGGGGTTGGGGGGGAAGGCAAGGCGAGTTTGCACTGTGGGCGGCCCTGTCCCCTGGGCCCAGGGGACAGGGGGGAACCAAGGGGCGGGGTGGGGTGGGGGCGGGAGGACCAAGGGGCTGGCGGAACTGCAAACAGCTCCCTCCCCATCACCCCGGCCCCAGGAGCCTGGGACGAAAGGCCCTGTTACCAAAAATAGCTCACCCCAAACTGTGGCCAGCTTCCTCCAAGCTTCCCACGATCTCCTTGGGAATGAATGAGGGAGGGAAGCAGCCCGTGAGGAGCTGGCCCGGCGCCCCCTCCCCAGCCCGGGAGGCCGACCCCAGCGTGGGAGATGGTCGGAAATGGCTCCGTGTCCTTCAAGGGGCTTTTCTCACTGCTCCCTTCCCACCCGGCCACAGCTGGCACAGGAAGTGGGGACGGGAGCCTGAGAACTAGAGCCCTGCACCCCTCTCCACACAGGAGAGGCTGTGGGGTCAGGGCCAGGGTCAGCGCCAGGGTCAGCCCCGCCCTGGACACCCCAGAGGGGTCAGGAACGTCCCATGGGCTCTGCCCTTCTGTCAGTGTGCAGACATCCCCTGGAAGCAGTAACCAGGCGCCTGTAGGCCGCAGGGCTGGTACAGGGCCGGCCCTCCGATGGAGGGAAGCAGGGCTGTCATTCGGCTGTTCTTTCATGACAGCTGCGTGCTATGCTAGGTGCTGGGCACACAGTGGACAGAACAAGTAAGGCCCCTGAGCTCATGTGACATGCACGTCGGGGACGAAGCATATGTGAGACAAACAGAAGCAACCACCGCGATTCATCGCTGCAGTGCCAGGCAGGAGGCAAGCGGTGGGTGAAGAGCACGAGCTTTGAGTCAGACAGCCTGGGTGCAGACCCGCTGCCACAGGGGCCGAGGCCTCGGCTGTCATCAGTCGTGTCTGTGCCTGTTTCCTTCTCTACGAAGAGCACCACGACAGGACCTGCTTGCAGGTTCTTGGGAGCATTCACACAGGCGAAGCGCCCAGGGCTGTGCCTCACATGTGTGTTTTTAAAACGTGAGGACAGGCTCCAGGAGGCCTACAACCGAGGGAGTGGATTTCAGGTCGCGTCTGAGTGCAGACAGGAAAGATCTGAGTGGCATAGATACCAGCATCTCTGAGACAGGTTGTGGAGGCAAAGAGGCCAAGGGTGGGGGAGGGGCAGTGCCGAGCCTGTGGGTCATGGAGGCACAGGTCCCGAGGGAGGGTGGCGTGGCCTGCGCCTGCTACCTCCCGTCTCACATCGGGTGTACCCAGCGGCTCAGAGAAGGGAGGTCCTTAGCTCCAGAGCACCCAGCAGGCCCTGTCAGCTCAAGAGGCTTCTGCCCCATGAGCAGGTCCACTGTGGTTCTCAACCTGCAAGAGGGACTCAGCAGGACAGGTCCAGACTGGGGCAGAGCAAAGAGTCAAAGGCAGCAGAGCCCAGACCTGAAGGAGCCAGGACCCAGCCCGCACCCCAGGCACTTGGGATTCCAGCAAACACCCCTGGATGAGCTCAGGGTGTACGGGGGAAATGAACGAGCCCTGGGCCCAGGCGGCACAGGGCAGCAGTGTGGGCTGGAAGGTCCTGCTGGCCTTGCAGCCCACCTTGTGTAGTCTCAGAGGGCACCAGGGATCTTGAAACAGGGAAGAACTGAGGTTGAACCCAGGTGAGCCCGCTGTGGCCATACCCTGCGAGTCTGCCCAGGACCCTTAGGAAGCCTTGAGGGTGGGCAAGGGATGGCCCTTGGCCAGTCACCCCTCCTTTATCCCCGGATCACTGGTTCACGATTTTCATTTTCGAAAATGGCAAGCTCTTCTTTGCTGAGCTCGGTGGGACTGGGTGAGGAGAGCTTCTCTCCAGATGTTGATTCCTATTCTCCTGGGGTTGGGGAGGAGGAGCAGCAGGGCCAGGCGTGCTGCTGTCCTGAAGCTCAGCCCTGTCACAGAGGGCCGGGCAGAGGCTGCTGGAGGTAATCTTGAGGCTGCAGGCCAGGCTGTGGGGTTTCCGTTACACAGGGGAGGCCTGGTCCCATTAGGCAGCAGGACAGCCTGCTCATGGAGCACCCCCCGGGTCTCCCAGTCTTCCCATACCTGGGCCCAAGAAGAGAACAGAGGGGCTGGGTGCCAGGCCGCCTGCCTAGCACAGGGTGGCAGGAGTAGACCCAGAATTCCAGCTGCTGCAGCCAAACCCCACTCAGTCACCACAGCAATGCTTCCTGTGTGGGGCAGGGCAGGTGGCCCTGGGGCGGCCGGGGCCCTGGGCTCCTTGCTCAGGTGAGGAGACCTTCTCTCGTGAAAAGACCCCAGCACCCACGCACGCCCCCTCCTCAGCCAGGTTCAGTTCTGGGCTCCAGATGCGGGCCCCCCAGGTCCCCTGCCCGTGCCCGAAGTCGGAAGGCTCGTCCCAGGCCCCCTTCTGCCCGAGGGGTCCTGACACCTCACCCCACCCGGGCACAGCGAAGGGGTAGTTGAGGGCCCAGGAGCTCCAGAGTCAGACAGACCGAGGCTGCCTCTGCCTCTCAGCTGTGTGACCTGGGCAGAAATACCAAAGGGCCAAGTTCACAGAGCAGTCACGAGGTCATGCCATGGGCCTGGGACAGAATGAAGGGTCACAAATGCAATCAGAACACAAAGAAGGGGCTGCTCTAAGCTTAGGTCGCCAGAGGAAGGTCCACGAGAGACAGTGGGAGATGCCTCCCCAGGTCCCCAGCCCAGCCTCCAGGCTCAGGGATGGCCACAGAGCAGGGAGGGCAGCGCCCCTTTCCAGATGCCCAGAAATGTCCCCCATAGCCAGGAAGGAGGCACTCAGAAGGCGGCACTCCCAGAAGGCACCCCCCCCACCCCCACCCTGAGCTGGCCCCTCGACTCACACCGACCCTGGCCGCCAGCAGTGTTTTTCCTAATAGAAGCCAGGTGTGGGCCAGATGCCCTGGGCGGAAGTGGGGGCAGGGCCACATGGAGAGCGGCACTCCAGGCCCCACTGCCCCCACGGCAGCACACTGGCCAAGCCCAGGCACCGTCCCAGCTGCTGGGAGAGGGTGGGAGCCACCCCCGCTCTTCCCAGGTCTCCTTGGCCCAGGAGTCCCCTGCAGGGGGTTCCCTCCAGGACCAGCTCCCCTCCTCCCTCTTTAGGAACTTGGAGCCTCTTGGACAGCAGCCACTCCGTCTCCACCTCGGCACCGTCACCCCCACTTGCTGGAGGAGGAGGAAGAGGAGGAGAAAGAAGAAAACAATCCGACTGGAGGAGCTGGCTTGATGCAATGCCCAGTTGGGCAGGAACGGGGTTCCCCTTGCAGTGCTCCAGGGGCCCTGGGTCAAGAGGGCAACCCGAGGAAGCGGGGGAGAGGGCTGTCTCCCTTCTGCCCGCTGGGCCTGGGACCCCTTTACAGGAAGGGGCCTGGAGATCAGCCAAAGGAAGCCAGTGATGAGGGCCACCACTCACGTCTACCCCGCCAGCCACAGGGCAGATGGGACCAGGCGCCAACCTCATCAACCTCCACAGCTAGGGTGTGGCTGAAACCACTTCTGCCTGGTGTGGTTCACCTGTCAGGATGGGGCCTCCTTCTGGGCTTCACCTGGTCAGCATGGAAATCACTGGACACTTTGGGGTAAAAAGTCACCATCTGCCACCTGAATGGGCTGCTGTGTGGACAGGGGAAGGGCCCCCGCTCCTGGGTTTAGGCTGGTAGGTTAGCCTTGGCCCCAGCTGGGGAACGAGTCCAACATGGAGAGGAGGTGCCGGTGATGGGGTTTCACTGGGAGTTCTTTCCCAGAGTTGGAGGCAGGACCCTGAACCTCCCTTCCTGGGGGAAGAAGGCTCCTAAGAGTCTAGAAAATTCTTTTTTAAAATGTAAACCCGCCCCTCTCACTTCCTGCTTCAAACTCTAATGGCTTCCTACAGCCCAGAGACAAGCCTTCAGCATGGCCCAGCCCCCACATAGGGCCACCTCCACCTCCTGCCTCACCCAGGTCTCAGGGGACACTGCATGAGCCCAGCGAGAGAAGCCCCCGCCATGCACCCGCCACACCGCACTTCCGTGCCCAGCAGCCGGCTGTTGTTGAATGATGACTGATCCTGGAGGCTCCGAGTCTACAGCATGAACCTGGGCCCAGCAACCCATCTCGGAACAAAGAGCCACATGCTCAGTCCCTGGGTCCCTCAAAGACCCTGGCACAGACTGAGGGTTCACAGTGTGAGACCTGAGGGGTACGGCGTATGGGGCTGTCGTCTGTCTGGCTCCTCCATGGCTGTCTGCTGCCAGCTATTCCAGGAAGGTTGGGCAAGGGATGAGGGTCTCAAAGATGGAGAGGAAGCTGGATCTCAAATTAGCTTCCTGAAGCCACAGGACGCCTCCACTGACGGCCTGTGGGCAGCCGGCTGACCCCACCCTGTGATCAGAGCCAGGCCCTCCCCCAACTGAGAATTCACTTCCCAGAAAGAGCTCTGGCTATAGGAGCCCCCCTCGCAGGTGGCCCCCATGCACTCCCTGGCAGAATCTGTCTGTAAAAGGCAGCCGCCCCGCACCTGCATCTGTTGGAGGTGCTGGGGCCTGACCTGATCAGAGTTGCAACCCAGTTGGCGGCACCCACATTACTAACCTGGGAGACCTCGGGCTTTGCTCTAGGGTCAAAGATCCGCAGCTGCTTGTCCTGGAAAGACAGAGAAGAGGGGTTAGGATGCCAGCCCCCAACCAGTCTGTCCCCCCACTCCCAGTGGTCGGGCCCTTGACATCACACACGGGGGACCCCTCCCCACTAGGTTCCTCCTCCTCACTGCAGGGAGCAGGCCCCTTCCCTGCCCCCATCACCACAGTGGAGAATTCAGTAGCACCTACAAGGCACTAGTGCTCTTTAGCAACCCCTGCGCAGATGGAGAAACTGAGGCCCAGAACCGAACTCAAGACCATCAATGCCTACATGTGTCTGGCCCATGCTCAGTCCAGCCCAGAGGAAATCATTTCTCATGGGAATCATTTCTACCTAAACTGAGCTTCTAACAAGGATGCATGGACCAGCACCAGTGCTCCGTTCAGATCACCCAGGGTGGCAGCAGGCAGGAAAAACCAACTAGAATAAAATGCCGCGTCTCGTAGAAGGACTTCATCATCATGGAATGATGTGAATGTGCGCATGGACGTTCACGCCGAGCACTGGGGCAGAGACTGGACACAGCCTGAGTCGGAGACTAGCCGCAGTCTTGGAAAGGTGAAAGGAAACTGCAGTGACGTGGAGTGGTGTGACTGCACTGTGGTAAACAGAAATCTCTATCTGTGACACGTTCTGCTACGTTTTACAGGTCTGCTGAACGAGGGGAAAGACCATGACCAGACCAGGCCCGCGTGTAAGTGCCGGGCACCAGGGTGAGGGAGGTGGGGGTCGTTGACTTTCCCTGTTTGGTTGTGGCGTTACTCCCTTCTGTTTGTCAGCACAGAGTCTGCCTTCAGATTCTGAAAACCAACCACCCAGCAATGAATGATTTCAGTTTGGAATTAAAAACACAATACCATTGATGTTGCCACAGAAAAGATTAAAATACTCTGGATCTAATGAAATATGTACCAGACCAATATGAGAAATACTCCGAAACGCGGATGGAGATGAGCGGAGGGCAGCCCACACTGCCAAGATGCCAGCCCTCCCTGACTTGGCCCGGAGTCGAGGCCATGCCGATGGAACGCCAGTGAGGTGTTCTATGGGTGCTGACAAACCAACTCAGAAGTTTGAAGGCACAGAGCTTCAGAAGAGCCCGCACAATGAAAGGAGAAGAGCATCGTTAAAAGGACCGCCCCGGCGTGTGATAAAAGTGTCAGCTGTTAAGAGAAGGTGCTATGACAGAAGGACAGGTAAGGAAGTCAGAGGAACAGACCTCTAAACACAATCGACTGATCTTTGACACGGGAGCAAAGACAACAGAACAGAACGGAGACAGTGTTTTCAACAACCAGTACTAGGATCCACAGCCCCGAACCCGGGACTGCATCTAAGGCGGAGGGAAACCACCAAAATGAAGGACTAAGCAATATAAATACAGTGCTTCTTCCTCCTGTCTGCCTGCCTCTGCTCCCCTTCATTCCTGCCTGCAGCTTTCCTTTCAAAAACAAAACAAAAGAGGAAATGAAGGAATGATAAGGAGCTTTCCAGATAAGTGAAAGCAAAAGTTAAAGGATGTCATCAGTACGACAACCAGCTTTACAAAAAAATTCTCAAAGAAGTCCTATAAAAAGCAGAAAGACATTAAAATATTAGAAGTGGGGAGGGGTGCACCCTGCTGGAGCAGTGCTTGGGTCAGGCACCTCAGAAGAAAGCAGACCACACATCCCTGGGTTTGGTCCCAGGTCCAGTGGGGAAAACAGTCTGAACAACTGAAAGTGAAAATAAAATGAAAAGCACGTCCTCCTCTCTCTGCCTGCCTGCCTGCCTGCTCGCCTTCACTGCTGCCTGCACCTGTCCTTTTAAAAAACACATGGGGAGGAAGAGATTAAACATGTGGACAGGTCCAATGAGGAAGAAACCAGATGTAAGCATAGAAATGTTAATATAAACCCCAGCGTGGCCTCAAAACATATCTCCAGGACAAAAGGAAGAAAACAGAAACGGAAACCAGTCACTACATAGTCGTTTCCAGTCACCTAAGAAGAAAGGGAAGAACAAAGGGAAGACACTGCAGCAGCACCCAGATGAGAATGAGGAGAAGGGTAATAAACAGCCACGTGTCAATAACCAACACAAATGTCAGCGACTGGAACTCACCAATCGGGAGGCAGAGTCCGAACGGATTAAAACGTAACCCAACTTTCTGCTGCACTCAGGAGACTCATCTTTCAAAAGATGAACATGGGCTCAAAACCAACGACTGGAACACAAAAGGGAACCAAAAAAGCAGGGCAACCATTCTTAAATCAGATAAAGTAGTAAATCAGTTAAAGAGGACAACAAAAGACCGGATGGACATTATATAATGACTAAGGAGTCAATTCGGAAAAAGATGTAATGCCTATTACTATGTATGCACCAAATGAAGCAGCATCAAAAGAGAGCAAGTTGTAAACGCGAATAAAGAGACATCGAAGGCAGCACGATGAGAGCAGGAGACTTCAGCACCCCGCTTACAACGATGGACACATCAACCAGGCAGAAATTTAACAGGGAAACAACAGCTTTAAATGACAAATTTGAAAAGATGGGTTTAATAGACATAACAGATGAACACTTCAACAACAGCAGAATTCACATTTTTCTCAAGCGTATGTGGAACATTCAAGGACAGATCATATGTTGGGAAACAAAACATATCTCAACAAACCTATAAAGACTTAAATCATACCAAGCAGCTTATCAGATCGTGATGACTTAAAACTACAGATCAACCACAAAAAGAAAGCTGGAAGACTCCAAAATACATGGAGGTTAACAATGTGCTTCTGAATGGCTCCTCAGTCAAGGAGGAAATCCAGGAGAATTTAAAGAGTACTTGGAGACAGGAGGAAGGCACAAGCTACCAGAACTTACGGGATGCAGCAAAAGCAGTGCCAGGCAGGATCCGTCTATTGTCACAGAGGTCCCTCCTCAAGAAGGAAGTAAAACTGCAAATAAGCAATCTAATCCTACATCCAACACAACTAGAAAAAGAACAATTGAAGTCAAAAGTCAGTAGAAGGAAGGAAAAAATAAAAAGACAAGCAGAAATAAAACAAAATAGAAATAAAAAAAGACAACTCAGAATATCGATGAAACAAAAAAACTAATTCTTTTAAAAACTAAAGTTGAACAACCTCTGACCAGACTGACTAAGACAAAAAGAGAAAAAACTCTCAAGACTGGAACTACAAATGAAAGGGGAGAGAGAAGTTACAACAGATACAACAAAACGCAAAGCATCCTGAGAGACCACTGTGAACAGCTATTCGCCATGAACCGGACGACCTCGAGGATCACGAGCAGATTTTTAGAAACATGTAACCTAACAAGACTGGAGCAGGAAGAAATGAGAAACCTGAGTAGAACTACCACAATCAAGGAAAGTAAAGATATAATCACAAGTCTCCTCAAAAATAAAAGCCCAGGACCATACAGCTTTACTAGTGAGTTTTACCAAACTTCAGAGCAGAATTAATAACTATTCTTCTCAAATTCTTCCAAAAAATTAAAGAACAGAGAATGTGTCCAAACACTGCCCTCTGTGAGTCTAACACTGCACTGATACCAGGCGCTGATAAGAGATGCCACCAAGAAAGAGAATTAGACACCAATGTCTTTAATAAACACAGATGCAAAAAATCTCAACAAAATGTTAGCAAACTGTCGGACTCAACTCCTAAGGTCAGGGCTGGAGGAAGGGACTGCAAAGGACTGAGAAAAGGAAGGAAAGAATGAGACAGACCAAAATAGAAGAAAGTGGGGTCAGGGGGTAGAACTATCAGAGGAACTTGCCCCAAATAGCTACCCCGAGTCACTGACTCCTCGTGTATTTATGGTCTTTACACGAGGCAGTCATTTACAGAAAAAAATGCAAGAAGTGAATCAGCCATTCTAACAAAGTTTACAGAGTGATTTTACATTTAAAAGGTTTCAGATAACTCTCTAGCTTCTAGGCTCCTTCTTGAGCCTCAGCAGGGAACAAAAACCTCCTCACCAAGGTTTCCTCGCGAGGAGGGCCTCCGGTTTTCCAGTTGCCTGGGTAATTGTATTACTCTGCTTTGGCTTCACGTATCTAAACTAAGTTTCCTCTTTAGTGATCCCGACAGCAAACCTCTTCCAGCAGTACCTCAA
Organism: Solenodon paradoxus; assembly: GCA_004363575.1. Classification (NCBI taxonomy): domain Eukaryota; kingdom Metazoa; phylum Chordata; class Mammalia; order Eulipotyphla; family Solenodontidae; genus Solenodon; species Solenodon paradoxus. The sequence goes on from RJWH01001774.1 coordinate 76,781, forward strand.
AAGGACCATCATCCTAAGCAAGCGGGATTCATCCCAGGGATGCAAGGATGGCTCAACACGCGTACATCTATTCATGTCAGACACCATATCAACAAGAGCAAGAAGAAAAACCACACGATCCTATCAACAGATGAAGAGAAAGCTTCTGACAAGATTCAACAGAATTCATGATTAAAAAAACTACGTAAGGCATGCTCTAGTGGTCTCATGGTCTAGCACGCCCTGGGCACAGTCTACATACATCCCAAGCTCTCCCCCGTTCAAGACCCAGGGCACTGGGAAACAACCAAGATGCATAAATATAATAAATGCTTCTTCCTTCCTCTTTCTGCCTGCCTCTGCTCGCCTTCATTCCTACCTGTACACCTCCTTTTAAAAAAACAGTAAAAAAAACAACATAAAATGGAGATAAAAGATACATACCTCAACATAATAAAGTCCATATATAATAAGTTCACAGCCAACATCATACTCAATGGTGAAAAACAAAGTGTTTCCTCTAAAGTCAGGAACAAGGCAAGACTGTCCACTCTCACCTCTGCTATTTAACATCTTACTGGAGGTCTCAGCCAGAGCAATTAGGCAAGAAAAGGAAATACAAGGAATCTAAATTGGAAAGGAGGAAGTAAAGCTATAATTACTTGCAGATGGCATGGTAATATATGTAGAAAACCCTCAAACTCATAAAAAAAAAACCTACTAGAATTAATCAGCGAGTACAGTAAAGTAGCAGGCTACAAAACCAATGCACAAATCTCTTGCATTTCTATATGTGAACAACATGATGGAAAAGGGTGAAATCAAGAAAACTACGCCTTTTACAACAGAAGCAAAAAGAATCAAGTACCCTGGAATATAGTTAACAAAAGAGATGAAAGACCTATAAAATGAAAGACTTTCTTAAAGGAAACAGAGAAAGATACAAAGAGATGGAAAGACATCCCTTGCTCAAGGCCGGGAAGTAACATCATTAAAATGGTCATCTTACCTAAAGCAGCATACAGGTTTAATGCAATCGCCATCAAAAGACCACTGGCACATTTCAAAGAAACTGAAAAAAATTCTAAATTTGTATGGAATAACAAGAGACTCCAAATAGCCAATCATGAGAAAAAAGAACAAAACTGGAGGTAATACATTCCTAGATCTTGAGCTATACTACAAAGCAGCAGTGATCAAAGATGTATGCTATTGGTGCGCCCTGGTGGAGCAGCGTTTAAGCCAATCGCTTCCAAAAAAGCAGATCATACACCCCGGGTTTGAGTCCCAGTCCGGTGGGAGACAATCGGTGTAAACAACTAAATAAAAATCAAAAATAAAGATGCTTCTTCCTCCTCCCTCTTCCTGCCTGTCTTCACCTTTCTTTTCAAAAACAAAACAAAACAACATAAAAACAGGAGCACTGGAGTAACAGGGACACACGAGTGGAATAGGACGGAATCACCAGAAACAGACTCACTTACATGTGGTCAGTTAATTTATGACAAAGGAGCCAAGAGGATATGGTGGAGAAAAGACAGTCTTTTCAATAAATGATGCTGGGAAAACAACTCCCGGGCAGAAGAATTGAAACTAGGCGTACTCTGTGGAGCAAAGGTCAAGTCAATCCCCTCCAAAGGACGCAGGCCATACACCCCTGGGTTAAAGTCCCAGGTGTAGGGGAAACCACCAGTGTGAACTAAATAAAAATAAATATAAGGCTTCTTTTCCCCCCTCTCTCTTCCTGCGTGCCTGCCTCCTCACCTTTATTTCTACCTGTACCTTAATTTAAAAAAAAAACACAAAAGAAAAACCCACCAGACACAAAAATTAATTCAAAATGAGACTGGAACGTGACCGGAAACCTTAAATTACTTGGAAGACAACACAGGGAAGACATCGGTTTTAGGTCTTTGGGGACTCAACTCCAATGTCAAGGGAAATAAAAACGAAAATAAACAAACGGGACTACATTACACTAAAAAGGTTCTGCACTGTGAAGAAAACCACTGCCAAAACGAAAAGACAATCTATTGATTGGGAGAAGATATTCGCATTTCATATTTCTGATGAGGGTTTAATATCCAAAATATACAAAGAACTCACAAAACTCAGGAGAAAAACTAACAGCCCAATCAAAAAATGGGCAGAAGAAGTGAACAGACCTTTCTCCAAAGACATACAGAAGACCAACAGACAGCAAAAGATGTTCTTCCTCAATGGAGAGACAGGTCTCTGAAGAGGACATACAGATGACCGGCAGGCACGTGGAATTATGTTCCTACTCGCTGGCTTACAGGGAAATGCAAATTGAAACAACAATGAGACATCACCTTACAGCTGAAAGACTGGCTGTTCTCCAAAAGTCTGGAAACAACAAATGCTGGCGAGGATGTGCAGAAAAGGGAACACTTTTGCACTGCTGGTGGGAGTGCAAATGGGTGCAAGCCCTATGGAGAGCAGAGTGAAGAGTCCTCAAAAAACTGAAGATGGAAATCCCACATGATACGGTCATTCCACTTCTGGGTGTTCACCCAAAAGATACAAAAACCCCCATCTGCAGAGGTGTCTGCACCCCATGTTGACTGCGGCCCTGTTCACAACAGCTAAGACCTGGAAATTACCTAAGTGCCCAGCATCAGATGGTTGGATCAAGAAGATGTGGTGCAGACATACAATGGAACACTATGCAGCCCTCAGGAGAGATGACACCTGACATTTGTGACAACCTGGATGGAACTAGAGGGGATGATGCTAAGTGAAACAAGTCAAAAGACAGATACCAGACAGCCTTACTTATAGGTGGAACGTGAAGAGACAAAACAAAGGAATATGCATCACATAACCAATCCTGAAACATCTGCAACAGAACTGATGTGACCAACAGGGAACGGGGCAGGCAGGGTACATGGTGGTGGAGCCCGCTGGACAGTGGGGAAGGACACTTGGTGATGTCGTGGAGGGCAGGGGGTGTTGAAATATACCTAAGAAATAGGAGACCTATACATAGGAAAGTATTTTAATGTGTAGAATAATTACTGCAATAAAAAAAACATTATGTATATATATATCTATATATAGATATAGATATAGATATACACACATATATGTCAAAAAAAAGATGCTCTTCCTCATTTATTCTTAGGGAAATGCAAATCCAAAGAATGAGCTGATATCACCTTATACCAGTGAGATTCTCAGGTTATTATTCAAATGTCTGGAAAGAGGTGTTGGAGAGGATGTGGAAACACGCTTACACTGGGAGAGTAACGTGGTGCGATGCTTACGGACAGCAGTAAGGAGATTGCTCAGAAAAGCAAACATCTGCGCATCCTGGTGACCTGGTGGTTTAAAACAGGCAGTTCACAGCCCCAGGTCACCAGTTCAAGACCCGGGACCCGGAAACCACCAATGAAAAGCAATTGATTGAAAAATAAATAGGGTGCTGCTTCCTCCTCTCTTTTCTACTTGCTTGCCTGCTACTCACCTTCATTCCTGCCTGTGCCTTTAAAAAAGTGGAAAACGGAAATCCCCTAAGATCTTGTCATCCCACTTCCAAGTATTTACCCCAAAGACACAAAAATACGAATCTGCAGAGATGTGTGCACCCCATGTTTACTGCGGCATCATTTACGACAGTCAAGAACTGGAAACAACCTAAGTGCCCACTGGCAGATGATGGATTGTCTATATATACGATGGACACCACACAAAAGGCAGCAAAAGCAAAACAGACAAAGGGGACTACATCGAACTCAGCTTTTGTCTGTCAAAGGACACAATCGACACAGTAAAAAGGCAACTTCCGGTACTGCCTGATGGAGCAGGAGTTGGGCACAGTCCACACCCACCAAGGTCTCAGGTTCACATCTTGGGACCAGTGGGAACAACCGAGATGAACAACTAAATAAAATCAGTACAATGCTCCTTTCTCCTGTCGTCCTGCCTGCCTGCTCACCTTCATTCCTGCTGCACCTTTTCTTTAAAAAGGAAAGAGAAAAAAGGCAGATTCCACCACGTGAAAAACATCTACAGGCCACCCATTTTACAAGGCGTTAGTATCTGGAACACAGAAAGAATGCCTACAATTCAAGAAAATATCAAGTAACCCAGTGAAAACATGGGCCAAGGGCTTGAATCAATGCTTCCCCAAAGATGGCATACGAAGGGCCAGGCCAACACGCGCATGACGGCGTGTCTGATGTTACTCATCATCGGGGAATGAGGGTCATAACCTCCGTAGATCATCACCTGATGCCCGGGAGAGTGGCTATTTCCAAAAACCAACACAGGTGCTGGCAAGGGTGTGAAGACGTTGGGAAACTGTGCCCTGTTGGTGAGAATACAAAATGGTACAGTCACTGCGGACACGGTGCGGGCTCCCTCCAAAAATTAAAAAAACAAGGATCAAGTGGCCCAGCAGTTTGGATACGAGCCCGAAAGAAATGAAAGGAGAATCCTGAAGAGGGATTTACGCAACATGTTCATAGCAGTATTACTCACAACTGCTAAAGCGTGGAAGCCACCCAGGTCCACTGATGGACGGAACGATGAGCAGAGAGCGGAACACATGCACAGTGGAATACTCTTCCATCTGTTTTTAAGCATGCAACAGGAATGACAGAGAGTTAGGAGATAGGTCGGCGGAGAGAGGAGGAAGAATCGTTTATTTTATTGAGTTTGTCATCCTGGTTGTTTCACCGGGCCCTAGGATGAGAATCTGGGTCCCTGGGATGCGTGTGGGCTGCATCTGGCAGACTTAACCATTCAGTCACCAGGCGCCACGTTCTTTGATCTTGAAGGATGGACAGTCTGGCATAGGCCGCAACAGGGTCAGCCATAAGGACGTTATGCTCCATGAAATGAACCAGGCCCCAAAGGACAAACGGCACAGGATTCCACTTATTAGAGGTCTCTGAAGAAGTGAAATCAATAGAAACAGAAAGGCGGGGCGGTTACCAGGGAATGGGGGAGGGGCAAAGCGGGGTGCTCTTTAGTGGGATGAGTTCAGTTCTAAGAGGTGAGAAAGCTCTGGAGACCTGTTTCACAACCGTGCAAATATGCAAATATGCTTAACTTTACTAAGCTACACACGTAAAAATGGCTAAATGGCAAATTTTATGATATGCATTCTTTTACCATTTTTTAAAAATAGCTATCAGCCCACAAAAAGACACTTAAAACTGTTAACATAGATGACTAAGTGAAAGCAGCCAATGTGGGACGGCCGCAGACTGCATGAGCCCACTTCACGATGCTCCGGAAACGGCACATTTCACAGAGAGCAGAGGTCAGAGGGTGCTGGAGAGGGGAGGAGGGCGGCATAAAGAGGGGAGGCCAGAAGGCCAGTGAGTGATTGCGCGTGTCCCACCCAGAGGCACGTCCAGAGTGTACCCTGGTGAAAGCTGGGGGCTTTGCCACACCAATGCCAGATGGTCATTGTGGGGAAGTGGGGCGACTCTTGGTTCTTTCTCTGCTCCTCCCCCAGTGCTGCAATCTAACCCCATGGCCAGGAACTGGGGAGGAACATGGGCCTGAGCGGCACCTGAAAGCGGAGCCTGCAGGGGGACACACAAAAAGAGGAGGTGGAAGGAGCCTGTGGGCATGTAGGGGAGATGAGGTGACGGACGAGAGGACAGTGGGAGGGCACACAGGCGGACGGGAAGGGGACCAGCCCACAGAGCCGTGAAAGCCGGGTCCCAGGGCTCGAGTCCCTCCAGACACAGCCTTCCTGGGCACGTAGGTGGTGAGCACCTGTCGAGCCAGCATACCCAGATGCCAGCTCCAAAACACTGCCTCAGGTTCCAGGGGCATCTGGAGACAGATCAGCCAGGCAAGGACAGCAGTGACAGAGAGGGACAGAGGGGAAAACTGCAGACATCAAATGCAGCAAGGGTGAGCGCGAGAGCAACTCGAGGTCAAGGACAGGGCAGCAAGAGACAGAGCAGATAGACAGCAGAGGGACTGCCAGGCGGGTCTGCAGGCGGGCAGGGAGCAGCACTACCCGTGGGGCCGGCGCGCCCCCTAGTGGCGACTGCCCCTTTCTCGGGGAGGCGCTGGGCGGAGCGGAAGGAACCTCAGGCCTGGCGGCGGGGAAAAGAGGTCCTGGGAGGCAGGTCGGGTGGGCAGATGCTGGGGTAGAGTGCGGTGCCCGCACCCGAGTCAGGCAACCCTGTGTGCAAACCCAGAGCCTGGCCTGGCCCGGCCACGAGCGGCTCAGGCTCTGTCCTGTTGGGGCTGCCCGTTCCAGCTGGCCCCAGCACCATTCCCAAGGGTTCCCCTCACAGGAGGAGGGCAGAGTGGACACAGGACTGTGGTGCCCACCAGCATGCTGACAGTGAGCGTATGGAGGGGGTGTCTTCAAGGACACGTCCTCCAGGACACGGCGCCCAGATCCATGGCTCAAACAGCTCCGTTCCCGACAGACTGAGCAGCTGGGCCCGGGAACACGAGTGGTGTGTATGCAGTGTGTGTGTGCACAGTGTGTGTGTGTGTGGCCCGTGTACCAGCAAGGGCACCACAGTGGCCACAGGGCCCACGGGCGGTGTGCACACACCTCAGCCACACCACAGTCAGCGAGTGGGCAGCAGGGAGGCAAGCTCAGATCCCCAGCTCGGCATGGGACATCCGTGGACAGGACACCCTGCTCCGAGATCCTCCGTGTCCCCCAGGAAGCCTGCTCCTCCAGTCATACGCAGCCGCCACGCCCGACACCTTCTCCCGCCCTACCCCCCACCCCACTCTGTCCCTGGTGGGGCTTCTGGGATCAAGTCCAGGGTGAGGCCCGGCTCAGCGCACAGCATGGCAGGAACGCGGCCACGTGGTCACCTGAGTTCTCTGCGGCTGCCTGCCACAAGGCGGCACTGACAGGCAGTGTGGCCAGAGGCCCAGGACGCCACGGAAAGCAGCCACCTGGTGCGCCTGCTGGAGCACTGGTTGGGTAGCCCACCTCTGAGGGGGTGGAGGGCCTCAAGCCCCTGGTGCAAGTCTGGGTCCGGGGGAAACAACCAGTATGAACGACTTAGAATGAAAAAAGTAAAGTGCTGCGTCCCCATCCCTGTCGGCCTGCCCGCCTGCCTTCATTCCTGCCTGCGCCCTTCCTTAAAGACGAAACAGAACATCAGTGCCTCCCTTTCTCATTCGCCTGTCTCCTCTCTCTCTAACTATATCGCGCGCTCTCTCTCTCTCTCTCTCTCTCTCTCTCTCTCTCTCTCTCACACACACACACACACACACACACACACACACACACACACACGAAACAGCCTGCAGAGGGCACCTCATCAGAAGGGGAGGCCACAGCCCACACGCAGGCCCGTCCAGACTGGTCCTCACCTGGGCCGCCTGTCCCTCCTCAGTGAGGCTCCTGTCTGAGCCCCAGCACGTGGGGCGGCAGGATGGGGGTGGGGGTCCCTGGGGGCCAGCAGCCCACTGTGTTTACCTCTCTACTCCTGGAGCTCAGCAAAACCTAGAACCTTCTGTGTCACCCAAATGGGGCTCAAAGGGACAAGGACTGAAGAATGGGGCTTCCAGGAGGCAAGAAAAGATGAGAAAACTGGCTCCCACGTTTTCCCAGCATGTGGCACCCACATTTCCTCGGAGTTCTCAACTCCTTCCTAGGTGGTCCCTGCCCCCGAGTCCCACTCTTCCCAGGAGAGCCCTGAAAGCCTTTCCTCGACTCCCGCCCACCCTTCACAGGCCGCTTCAGCCCCCATGTTCCCAAGGCCAACAGGCCCGTGTCCTTCGAAGACTCCGCCTCACCATGCCCTGCCTCCTGCTCCCCGACAGCACCCTCTCCTCCGCCCTCTCCCAGGGCTCCCCTCGCCCTTCCACAGAGACACCGACAACGCCACCTTCCACTGTCACTCAGACTGCTGCCCAGAGCCCAGGCCCTGGACTCAACAAGTTTGACATCAGATCCCTCCATCTCCACCAGGTGCAGGCACAGGCCTCTCGTCCAGCCAGTCGCCCCCACCACCTACCGCCAACCCACTGCCTATCTGTACCCCCGGGCCAGGAGGCTGCGCTGCCCCTTCGGTGCACTCACCCCACACTGCCCCATCCATCCTGTGGCCTGTCCGCCTCAGCCCTGTTCACACCACAGGCCCATCCACTACAGCTCCATCCACACTGCAGCCCTGTCCACACTGCAGCCAGGGAGTTCTCAAAATGCAAGTCCGCTCACCTCACACCGAACAGCACAACCGAGTACCCAGGTGCGGAGCCCCATCCCACCACCTCCTCTCGCCCAGTGTCTTCCTTGCCCCGGGCACAAAGGCCAAGCCCCCATCAGGGCCCTCTTCAGAGCCCATCACGGTCACAACTCTCCTTCCATCTGTCTGACCTGGGCCCACATCCTCCACCCCAGCAGCATGGAGCTGGCAAGGTGCCCGGACGCTGCTCACAGACCCCTCCCAGAGGGGTGGTTTGGACCCAGCAGCAGGGGAGGAGTGGAAAGTGGGGGCGGGAGCAGAAAGGCAGGACCCCCAGAGGACCGCTGAGGAGGGGAAGGTCTGGAGAACACCCACACTGAGCTTGCTGCCCTCCAGGGACAGCCCAGAACGGGGACTCGGAGGATGATGGCCAGGCAGACCGGCCGCCTGCCTCTTACCTTGCACACCGTGCCCAGCAGGGCTCCGTCCCGGCTCCAGGCAGCCCCCTGTACCAGGTCCCCGTGGGCCGCCAACTCTGCAGGGAAGCAGTCAGGGAAAGCAGGGGTCAGGCCAGGCCCCGAACTGCCACCATCCCCAGCCTGGGTCTCCGCTCCTGCCATCCCCACTGTCTTCCTTGTGAGTTTTAAATGTACCCACCCGTTCTAGGCTGAACTGTGTGCCCCACAAACTTGTTGGAAGTCCTAGGCACCCAGCACCTTGGATGTGACTTTACTTGGAAAGAGGCTTTGCAACTGACAAGTTAAGCTGTCATTAGAGCGGGCCCCAATGCAGTGTCAGAGGTGTCCTGGAGAAAAGGAAAACTGGACAGACGCGCAGAGGGAGGACGGCGTGAGGACAAGAAGACAGCAGCCTAGAAGGAGCACGGTGGCTGCAGAGGCCAGGGAGGCGGGGACAGAGCCTCCCTCCAGCCTCACAAGGAACCGCCCTGCGGACACCTTGATGCGGACACCTGGCCTCCAGAACTGTGCGAGTGACTTCCGTGATGCTAAGCCGCCTGGCCAGTGACCTTGCTCTGGCAGCCTGGCAAGCTAACACATCTTCCAACGCGCCTCTCCTGCGTGCCTGTGAGTGGGACTGGTGGGAGTGACAGTGACGGTGACGACTTCCAAAGCTGGGCGAGAGGCCTGAGGCTGCCTCCCAGCCCCTCGCTCGGATGTCGCCACCGGCACGCCGTGAGCGCTCCCCTTAGACAGGTCTGTCGGCAGACGCGGCCTCCGTCCTGGCAGCGGCTCCCCTGCCCCAGCCAACACCCCAGTGGCTCCCCCATGAGAAGCCCTGAGCCAGAAACACCGGCTAAGTGCCCCCAAATTCCTGACCCTCAGAACACAAGCGTTTGCAGTTGTTTCTAAGCCTCTACATTGTGGAGTTCTTTGTTCTGCAGCACTAACTACCACCCCGAGGTTACTCCCCGGGGTTAACCCGAGCTCTGTCATCTACTTGCACGTGGATTTGGCCACGTTTCTTAACCGCCATGCTGAGTCGTGAGGCCCCGAGCACAGCGCCTGCCCTCGAGGGGCTGGGACACCACAGCTGCGGTGACCCTAACGACACCCCGCCCAGAGCCGTCCACTTCAGCTGCGCCAGCTCTTGGGGGCAAAGCCTGCCTCTTCCCTTCCACAGCCCCGTGACACAGAGGACTCCTCCGTGGGCCGAGCGCTTGGTAGCCACTGCTGTCGGGAGGGAGACGAGGCACCATGTGCACTAACAGTCCTTGGCGGGCGGGGCACTGGCCCCTCAGCCTCAGCTCCCAAGGGTACCTGGCCCACCCGACACTGCACAGGCCTGTGTGGTAAGTCCGTCCATCAATGCTGAGCCTTGTGCTCCACCTGATGAGCGGAGGAGTGTCAGGGAGGACGCTGCAGAAAGGCCTTGGTGATGGTGCCCAAGACCCTGGGCTCAGCCTGCAGTCATACTGCAACCAGATCACTTGGACGAAGCGACTACCCTCCACATGTGCTCTTGAGTGTCTGTGTCCCCAGGTCCCCCGCTGAAGCCTCCGCCTCCCCCAGCGGATGGTGTGAGGGCTCTTGGCGAGACGCTTAGGTCAGGAGGGAGGGGCCCCTGCAGACGGAGTCAGTGTCCTTATAAAAGAGCCCCCACCAGGCCCTCCGTGAGGACACACACGTCTGTCATCTAAGAACCTCATCCCAACCTCCAGCCCTGTTGTTTATAAGCCTCCCGGCCTCCCCGTCGCATCATCGCAGCCTGCAGGGACCAAGACCGTGCACGCTGGGAAGGTGGGCGGGGAGCAGAGCCCGCCCCCGGGTGAGAGGCAATAGTCTGCTTTCTGCACTCGGTGTCGCACTCCCCCAGAAATAACAGTGCAGGAAGCCAGATAGAAACGGGGGACAGAGAGAAACAGCGATGGGAGATGAGAACAGTCTGCAGGGTAGAGAAGCCGTCGGGTCTGACTCTGCCCTGTGCACGCGTGACACCACGATACGCTTCACAATCTGCGTGAACTAGACAGACCACGGGCTGCGTCCAGAGGCGCTGCCCGGGGGGCCAGCGGCCTGCCCGTACCTGCAAGGGGCTGCCGCCTGGCTGCGTCCCAGACCTTCACGGCCCGGCCGGCTGCACTCAGCAGGATGCCATCCGTGGTGGGGTGGAACTGCAGCGCTTCCACCTGGGCATCCTCGGGGCCCAGCGCCAGCCCGGGCGCCGAGGGCAGGGCCTGGCCCGGGGCTGGCAGGCGCCACACTTTCACCTACAGGAAAGACAGACTGTGGGCCTGGCTGGGAGGGGCCGGGAGGGACACACATGGTGTATTAGAGCCTGGAGGGAGGGGCAATGTGTGGGGAGGCCAGGAGCCCCGCCATCTCCTCTGGCCTCCCACACCTCTCAGCCCAGCTCTGCTCAGGCAGGACAGCAGGCCATGACTCCAACCAGGGCACAAGAGAAGGCTGAGGAGCTGGCCCTGGAGAGAGAGGAGGGCCCAGCCTGGAGGGATAGGGGCCGGAGGCGGAGGATCCACTCACCATTCTGTCGGCAGAGCCCGTGGCCAGGAGGAAGTCGTCGAAGGGAGAGAAATCCAAGTCTGTGACCAGGTCTATGGGAGGGAAACAGCCCACAGAGAACCAGCGGACTGACCTGCTTGCAGCCCCAAGTGCACCTAAAGCCCAGAGCCCCGCCCGGGCCTGGCCCTCAAGTGCGGCATGAGGGGCGCCCTGCTGGAGGGGTGATTGGATCTGCTGCCTTTGGTCGAGTACAGTTCAAAGAACCCCCGGGGAACAATCAAGATAAGCAACTAAATAAAATGCTTCTTCTAGCACACCCTCGTGGAGCAACGGTTGGGTCAATCACCTCCAAAGCAGCACAGGCCACAGAACTCTGGTTTCGAGTCCCAGGTCCGGGGGGGAAACAACCAGGGTGAACTAAATAAAAATAATAACGGTGTTCCTTCCTTGTCTCTTCCTGCCTGCCCGCACCTTTCCTTTAAAAGAAGACACCATGAAAACAGACATGAGCATGACCCGCTGAGCTCACGTGGGATTCACCAAGGGGACAGATGGCACCCGACCTGGAGGGACCCTCTGCATCTTCGTGGGGAGACACAGTGCGAGGAAGCTGTGTTCACAGGCTCAGAGGTGAGGGCAGCTCCGAGGAGGGGTCAGGTGAGCACCCAGGATGCGGAGGGCCGAAGCGGGTTAGTACATGGGGGCTCTCCCAGGACCCTGCCCCACTACTGTCCCCAAGCCCGGCTGATTGTCCCCATTTGCAGGCACAAACGACCAGCCTGAGCAGCCAGGTTCTCCTGAGGGAAATCAACCTAGATGGAAGACTAGTGACAGGTCCTCGGACTGGGCTGGGGGAGGGGGCCAGCTGGCCCCCCTAAGCCTGCATGGACAGGTGCCCACTTTGGTTCTGGAGCTCTGCATTGCCTAGTAAATCCCTTTTTGGCTTAAACAAGTTGGAGTTGATTTCAGTTCTTTGCGACAGGAACTTGAACTGCTCAGCTCCGAGGGGGCGCATAGCGAAGTGGGAAGGTGCCCAGAGGGAATCAGAGCCCAGAGGGACAATGGGCAGAGGGAAGGCCGGGGCTCAGACAGTGGGGCCGGTGTGTGCAGGACGGCTGGTCTGCCTTGCCAGGGCGAGGAGCACAGGGACTGTCCCTTTGCCGGCCCCTGTCCCCACTGTGTGGCCGAAGGTCCCCTTTCCTACCAGAGGAAACAGGAAGGGAAGGCAAGGACCTATACCCCTTGACACCATCCCACCCAGGCTCCTGACCTCAGCAGCCCCTGCCACTGTACCAGGTCTGCTTCGGACAGAGCAGGGTCCAGACGGTGGCAGCAGCCAGCACAGGCAGCCTGGTGACCTGTGAGATGTGAGCACCTGGCTATGGCTTTCACAACCTCTCATCTCACAGACCCTCGCACAGACCCTCAGGATGGCACTGTGGAGTCACCCCAATGGGAAGACGAGGACACACGGGCAGAGAGGTTAAGTAACTGGCCCAGAGCTAAAGAGCTAGAGGGCAAGGCTGCATGAGGCCAGGCAGTGCGGCCTCAGGATACCACACTGCCCTGCCTGTCAGGTGTGAGGATGTGTCCTGATGCTTAGGCCCTCTGCGCCCTGGGCTGCAGGGTCCCGAGAGGCGGAAGGTACCCCTGAAGGCAGGGTGGCAGCTGGAGGGCCAGCCACTGCCAGTACCCCAGGGCATGTTCTGGGGGGCTGGGAGGCTCTGAGAGTTGGGCAACAGTGAGGCTACAGCCTCCAGCAGAAGCCTGATTCAGCCTTCATTTGCATCACAGGGGGGTCCCCACCTCGTAAACACACCAACCTGGGGCCGCTTCCCCAAGATACAACAACAAGAAGTGCACAGCTCAGTGCTGAAGACCACGAGGGTTGACAGCCGGGCTCCCCTCTGGCGCTGGGAAGGCCTGACCTCTGAGCCTCAGCTTTCTTAGCTGAAAATAGGTTATTTGATTTAATTTTTTCTAAATTTAATTTTTCTTTTAAAAGCTGCAGGCAGGAATGAAAGGGAACAGGCAGGCAGACAGGAAGAGAGAGGAGGAAGAAGCATTGATTTATTTTTATTTAGTTGCTCACACTGGTTATTTATGCCCCCCACTACCCGGGACTTGACTCAGGGGTATGTGGCCTGAGTCCTTTGAAGGCATCTGACCTAACTACTGCTCCACCAGGGCACACCTATTTTCATTCTTTTAAGGTGCGGGCAGGAATGAAGGCCAGCAACACTGACTTTAGAATGGTGTGAGCGCAGACGGAAAACAGACTTCTTACACTCGCCACAGCACAGAGGTCAAACACCGTGCCAAGGGGAAGGGCCCATCGAAACACTGCGTGAGGCGCCGCTCTGCTCAGCTGCAGCGTCCAGAAGACGCCCGTCGGCGGAGCAGCAGCCAGCACGCGTGCGCTGCCAGGGGTGAGGCGGGAAATATTTTGGTCTTCGAGGGACAGATGGTCCCTGTGTATTCCGTACTGCCGCTGTTGGGAGGGGGCAGCCACAGACAGATGTCACTGAACAGGGCTGGCTGCGTCCCAACAAAACCATCCCCGGGGCAGCCAGCAGACTCCACTACGGAGGCAGAAGGTGGAGCCGCCGAGGTCGCGGCACTGAGCTAGAAACTCAAAAGGGGCGCAGAGGGAACTTTGGGGAATAACAGAAGCATTAAAACTGGATAGTGTCCTACACCACCGTGACATTAATGAGCGACATCAGTCATCACTTGAAGCAGGTAATGGTGGTGGTACGTGCGTCACTAAAGTTCTAGAGAAAGACTTGTGCAAAGATGCAGACGGTACGCTGAGCGCAGAGCTCACCACCTGCCTTCGCTGCAGCTCCCTGATCACTGTGGTTTTCATCTGGACCCCATGCTGAGCTGCACACCCAGAGAAGGACCCAACGCCGCCAGGAACACAGGCCAGAGGGCCTGGGCCCGCAGCCACGGCCGCCGGACAGGGAGCGAGACGGCAGCGGACCAGTAGCGCACAGCCCGGGGGAGAGCAAGCTCTTCCCTCGCAGTGGGCGGGCGGGCTGCCGGGCAGGCTGCCAGCGCCCCGAAGCAGCTGCATGGGACAAATGGTCTCTTTGTGAGGCCCCATCTTGGGCCCTGCAGTCAACCGGCCCCTCCTCGGAGCAGAGCCTGAGCAGCCTGGGGAGGATGCATATCTGGGGGTAAGGGGTCTGTTGGCTCTGGGGAGAACACAGGTGAGAACCACACTGGGGCGAGTGCTCAGCCTGGAGCCTCCAGCCTACCTCTCTCCACCCAGTCCTGGTTGGACCGTGTCTGTCAAGAGACACAGTGAGGACAGCAGGAGGGACATGGCAATGCTCAGTGCTGTGGGACCGATGAGATGAGTCGGAACCCCTGCCCCAGGGAGGGAGTTCCAGGCTTATGGGTCAACCTCACTTACCTGAGTGGCAGCCCAGGTGGGTCACGTGTCTCTTGGGCTCTCCCTGGCCTTCCAGAGGCACAATGCCTAGCACACCTGTCAAATAAGAACGGGGCCTCTGATTTCAGGCCTAGTGGGACCATCCACAGCCCAGGACTCCCAGAGAAGATTCAAAAGTAAAGACTTAGACCCTCCCAGAGCCTCCACTGATCATAAATCACATCCCTCTGCAGGATGACTGGCCTAAGATGACGTGACTGCCCCATGCAAGGACCTTCTGTGACACGGACGTTCAGAAGACACAAGAAAAAGGTTGCCTGCTTTTGGTATGGTGGGCCATGAGAGGTCAGCTTGGGCTCCCAACCACCACTTTCGCAGTATTCCCTGGGAAAGAACCACCGCTCTGGGGACAGGAGAGAGGACAGAGCCTCTGGACACAGCTCTGCCATAAGGAAGCCCCTGTATGTCTTCGTTGCATGAGCCAAAAAGGTTTCCAATTTTGCTTAAGTCATGTGAGGTCTGAGTTCTCACCAGCAATCAAAAGTGTCGGGATCACTGTTTCTACTGCTGCAGCTGCCTCCGGGCGAGGGTCGGTGCCCATGAGGACTACCGGAAACAAGGGGCGGGTCCCCCACGCTCTCAAGGCCCACAGCCCACATGGTTCACACCCAAGCCAAACTCACCAGCTTGCCAGGCTCGAAGGCTCCGCCGAATACTGATCCATGAGCCCCCCAGAACCCCTTCCGTGTCTCCTGCCTGCTGCCCTCCCCGTCTAGAGCGGCCGTGTCAGGCTTCCCATGTTACCTGGATGGCCGGAGCTGAACGCAATCAAGCTGCAACTCGCCTTGATGTGGTTCCTGCGCAAGGGGCCGGCTCCTGCACGTATGTCGCTGATCCAGGCCTGAAAATAAAGTCAAAGGAACAGTCAGTCAGCCTCTGCTCGTGCTTATGGCAGGGGGTGGGCATGATCCAGGGACCCTTAAAGCTGCACCCCTGGAGAGGTCTCCCCCTCTGGCATGGCAGTGCCTTAGAAAACACAAAATGTTCCTGAGACGAGAACCCAGGTCATCAAGGAGCAAATGTGACATTAAACCAATTTTCTAAAGGGGAGTGAGGGCAGGCAGTCAGAGGGAGGCTAACTGGGCGGGACCTGCTCCAGCACGTGGTGGGGGGGGGGGCTGTCGGTGTCTCTGAGAAAGAAAAGCAGAGAAAGGAGAAGTGAGGCCACAATGCAGGAGACAGACTCAACTTCCTCAGCACTAAGGCACCAAGTACAGGGCCCTCTCCAAGCCCCGGGGGAAAGCACCCAAACTCAGAGAGGGGAAGAGCAAGGCCCTTGCACGAAGTCCCACAGATGGGCGATAGGTACCCCTAAGCATCACCAGTAATGTTCACACCCACACCAGAGGGGCAGAGAAGCCTTTTTTGAAATAAGAAAATCCCGATGTTTTCTCCCTCGGTATGAGAGTTCCTGCAACATTCCTTCCTGCCGCCCGACAACCAGGCACCCGCATTTCCCCGTCCACCCACCCTCAGTGTCCCAAAGCCACCCCCACCATCCAGGCTTCTCTCCCCGTAGTCACTTGTCATGTAGTCACCTGTCACGGTGGAAGTTACCATCTCACTTTTTCCTGACTCATGTTTAAAGTACAAATACAGTGACAGGAAGCACCTTTTAAAAGGTAAACAGACCACCTGTTTTCCCTTCTGCCTGACATAAACTGCTTAAGTTCTCCCTGTAATCCATGGTTCTAAGCCTTTCTAGCTTTCCCTAGAAAGCTAGAACTGAGGCCCCTCAAGGACACCCCAAGCAGTACTTTCTGTACTCAGAGCAACTGTCCTAATAAAAATATGAGCACCGCTCCACCCAACGCCACCCCCCCACACCTGTCATGACTCCACTGCACTCGGAACAAACCCAACTCCTTCCTGTCATCCTCAGGTCCTGCAGGACTGTTCTGGCACCAGGCTTCTCATCCACCCTACCCACTTGCTGTTGCACCAGACCCTCCCCTCACCCTTCTCCACAGCTAGCTACTTCTTGCCCTTCTGTATTCAGCTTGTATGTCACCTCCTCCAAGCAGCCTTCCCTGACCACCTTGACACCTTGCTAACCAAACCCATCCTGGTCCTCCTGGGTGTTCTTGGGCCTGGTAAACACAACACCTCTGCATGCCTGGTTGTTTCCTGGCTGTCTCCCTCACAAGGCTGTAGGTGCCACAAAGGAAGCAAAGTCCGGTAGTGGTCACCCGTGTGCCTGCAACAGCAGACACTGCAAACGGGAGGTACAGAGGATATAGCATCCAGAGAATTAACTCGGGCTCCTGCCGCAGGCTGCCCAGATGGGGTCACCAGAGGTCAGTTCCTAGACCCAGTCAGTGGCAAACGTCCTCAGGCCTCCCAAAAACACTGGAGAGGCAGAGCAGGGATGGTTTATCTCTGAAGCTCCTCTCATGGGGCCTGCAGTCGTGTCGGGGATCAGAGGCGCCCCCCAGCACCTGGCTCAGCCCTTCCTGTGGACTCCACCTGCTCGGGTTTCGCCAGGCCCCACCCAGCCCCTGGCAGCATCGCTCCGAAGGAGAGACGAGCTTGCGCCAGTCCCGAGAGGAGGAAGCGCCGGCGGAAACCCGAGGGAGGGGCAGGCCTCTGGCTCAGGGGCTCCCCGTCTCCGAGGACACATCCGGGCTGGCGGAGGCCAGGCAGGGAGAGGCATCCCCCCCACACCCCAGCCCCGGGCAAGGGCGATCCTGGCTGCAGCGGGAGAGGTCGGGCGCAGGCCGGTTCAGCCGCGGCTCCCCGCGAGGCCGGCCGGAAGCCAGGAAGGCAGGCAGCTTCGCGGGCCTGGGCCGGCCGGGCTCACGAACTGCATCGCCTCGGGGGTCCCAGGCGCGGCGGAAGGGCCCAGAGGCCGCAGGACTCACCGAGCGGTCGGAGCGCGTCGCTGGAGCGCCGGACTGTGCCAGCTGGGCGCCGACGAGGCGGCCCGGACGCCCGACAGGGACTTGAAGGGGGCGCCCGGGAGAACGGGCTCGGGGGCCCGCGCGGGGCCCGAGGAGGGGGAGGGCGACGGCGCGCACGAGCCGGACCCACCTCGCGACGGGATGGCCGGACCTCCGTGTGCCGGAACTTGGATACTTTGAAGCGGTTCATGGCGGTGGGGACGAAGACGGGTGCAGCTTCGAGGACCTGGGCGTCGGCTCTCAGGTGCACCGCGAGCAGCCACCACTCCCGCCGCCGCCTCCGGCCCCACCCGCAGCCTGTGGCCCCGCGGCCACGCCCCGACACGCCCCGGACCAATCGCAGCCGGCTTCGGCCCTCAGGACTACGCCCCGGGCCCTCTCCGCCGCGCGCGCGCCTCCGGCCACGCCCCCCAGCCAATCGCCGCGAGGCCGGCCCGCGAAGCCACGCCCCAGTGCCTAGGGCCCGCCGCGGGGCGGGGGAGTCACGTGCGGCGCGCTGGCCGCCCCCTGCCCCGCGCGGCCTGTGTGGGAACTGGGGGCAGGAGTCACGGTTTTGGGTGCGGGGCTTTGCCCCGGGAGGCTTTCTGGTGTACGGGCGCGACCTCCAGCACCACCTACCTCCCAGGGAGTAGAAAGCAGAAATGAAGTGGCTCTATTTCAGAGACAGGGATCTGCTCGCGGGGAGATGAGCTGCTGTTATCGCTGATAGAAAGTGGCAGCGGACGGGGGACGAAACCCAGCCTTTCCCAAACCCCGTCCTTGGGACCTTCTCCAAGCTTCTGCACCCACCCACCCTTCTTAGGCCCGGAGGGCTGGGATAGGACCTCCGACGTCCCCTGATTAGGGCGTGTCTTGGCTGCAGGCCTTGGGCAAGGGTCGCCTAGGAAATCAATGTCATTTACGGATGGGCAGAAAGGGTGGAAGGTGAGGGCACTGGACAGTCCAATCCCTTAAGCAGCAAACATGCCCAGGTGGCTCTGGCTTTTCCCGGGAGGAAGAGCAGCCTCTCTCCACCTGGGGCCATTCAGCCCAGAAGCATTTCTCTTTGCTTTGAAAATTGACTCCGTGATTCTAGAATATGCTTTCTGCTTGCAAACAGAAAGAGCCCTGCTCAGGCGTGTCTGGGAAAGAGACTCTGATCCAAGGAATGCAGTGATTGGTGGGAATGGCCAGCAGCTGTAAAAATTCCCTTTCCACCCTTCAGGGAGGTGAAGGGCAGGAATGGAGCCCACAGTGCAAGGGTGTTGGGCAATATTTTCAGTTCTCACAGGTAAATCGTGAGGGTCAAAAGGCTACTTACCAGTATCCTACTAAATGAGTCAGGAGTGGCTTGGATCTTCATAAACTGAAAACAGGGTGTCAGTAGAGTTGACCCAGGCCTGTGTTTTGGACAGCTAAGTAGTCTGGCCCCCAGTGGAGTGCAGCTGCCCCCATCAGGTTCTGGGATTCCAGAAGCCTTGGAAAAAGCACCCTCAGTGCCATCTTGAGTTGTTTGTGCTGTCCAATCACTACAGATATTTCTGGGGTAAAAACATAAAATTTCTCATTTCAAGTGTATAGGTCTGCAACGTTAAGGACAGTCACAGTGTTGTGCCAACAAAGACCTAGAAATTTTTCATGCAGAACTGAAACTCTGTGTCCCCCTCCGTGACTCAGGAGGCTAAGGGGCAGTTTACATAAGCCTTGGACTTGGGGTGGGGAATACAAAAAAGTGCAGCCACGTATACCCTGAGGACTTCGTGTCCTGGCCTGGGGGCAACAACCAATGGGAAAAATAAAATAAAAATACAACAAAAATCTCCCTCCTCTCTCTTCCTGCCTGCCTTCATTGCTGCCTGCACTTTTCCGAGAAAGGAGAGACAGAGAGAGAAACTCTGTACCCACTTATGCAACTGCGCCAACCCCCGCTCCCCAGACCCTGGCTCCCACCCTTGTACTTCCTGTCTCTGTGAGCATGACTTCTTCAGATACCTTATATAAGTGGAATCAGACACTATTCTTTTGTGTTTGGCTTATTTCATTGAACTAAATAACCTACTGTGAATCGTGCTGTTTTGAACGTGGGTATCTCATCGCCCTGCTTTCAGTTCTTTTGAATCTATAGCTAGACGTGGGATTACTAGGTCACAGGGCAGTTTTATTTGAAAGATTTATTTTTTTGTGGGGGGGAGGAGGAGGAGAGGAGGAAGAAGCATTTTTATTTAGTTAGGTTTTGAAACCCAAGTCCTTGGGCTTCACATGGTCGGCACCCCAGGCACCTCAAGACCATGCCCCTTTTAGTTTTCAGAGGGATTTTCATCGCAGATACTGCTGTTAGAATTACATTTACTATTAGTACCATCCTTTAGTTACTGTGGGTTGTTGGTTAATTCTTTTCTTTTTTAGACTTTATTTTTATTGAATTGTTCATCTTGGTTGTTCCCTAGCAGCCCCAGGATATGAACCCGGGTCCTTGGGATAGATACAGACTGCACTCCGTTAGAGGCAGCAGACCTAACCACTACTCTGCCAGGGTACAGTTCATGCTAAATATTTTAACACACACGTAACATTTAATCTTCATGGCGATATTTCCCAGCTAAAGGGCATTTTCATAGAAAAGACTCACTTTCCAGGTGATACTTTTCACCTTAGGATCTATTGAGTGCCAGAGAATCCAGAGCTTTTTCTTAGCATCTGTCCACGCCCCCCACCCCCTTCAAAGGGTTTCTTTTATTCCTCAGATTTGCAAAACATTGCTTAAGTTTGAATTTAGTTTGGGCAGAAGACCATTTTGCTGTAATGCCCAGCCACCTCTGGTTTATTTATTTAAGGGGTCTTGGGGTGCCACAAGCGTGGAGGTCCCACTGGGCAACACCCAGCCAGCAGATCGAGGGTGGCTCGTTTTCTCAGGGAATTATATCCACTGCAGATGTCATGCTTGGGAGCACCTAGGTCACACGTCCCATGCGTCTTGGATTCATCCCAGATTCTCTTGGGGAGAAAAGGAAAAGCTGCAGAGAATTGTCAGCCGGCTTTTATTGCTTTGGAAGAGACTGGCTGAGGCCCTGCTGCTCTCCGTGGAAGGGCTAACTCATCTGGGGAGGAAGCAGCCATCCTACTGTGTAGCCATGGACGTGGCCTGTTCCAGTGCACCTTAGGTGACTGGTGTCCCCTGGAAGTAATAGAGTGGACCCTCTCATCTTCCTCTGTCTTCACCTGGTCCACCTGAGGGCTCTACTTCAATCTCCCTGTGAGCTTTCACAGCACTTACTGCCCAGGAGTGCTGGAGGGACCCAGCGGACAGGACAGTGCAAAGTTGAGAGCAGGAGATACTTGTCAACTTTGTATGCCTTTAGCCACTAATATGTTTCTCTTTAAATTCTAACTTACTGGTCTTAGACTGAAAAAGGTGGGGTCTTTGGGCTCATTGTGTCCCAAGCTTGGGCTGGATATGTGTCCTGTCACAGTGATGCCCCTGGGAGTGAAGAGTTTGCAGTGGTCACCTATTCTTGTTCGACCTCCCTTGAGTTGCGAGAAGTGAAGGAAATTCAGCAATGAGAATGCGCTGTGTACACCCGCAGGGGCTGCGTGCTGGGGGTCTAACACAGGAGACGATGTGGTGTACAGGAAGGAGCGGACTTTTGCTTGACTATCTGGCCTTGACCCAGCACGCCTCTTCACTAGATGTGTGAACTTGGACAAGTCTTTTCATCTTTCAGAGGTCATTTCCTTGTTTTGGGTGGAGGGGGAGAAGGGGGTCCCCCTGTAAAACTGGGAGGTCTTTGCCCCACCTACCTCCCAGGGTTGTGACTGTGTCTGGACAGACCTGAGAAAAGCCTCAGCTAGCTGGAAGGAGATTGTTCTTAGCACAGCCAAAGTCTCTGCAGACCCTTGATTACCACCAGCTGCCTGAAGTGGACCCTGGACAGGGTAAGCGTGACAAGTCCAAATATCAATAACTCATCTTTCTTCCCAGACCCAATTTTTCTTTTAAGATAGGAAAGAAGAAAGGGAGAGAAAGAGGGAGGGAAGGAAGAAGCATTTTTGGCTAATTATTTGGTCCCTCCACCTGCCCCAGCTCTGGGTCACAGACCTGGGTCCTTGGGCTATACAAAGGTCCACACCCCACAAGGGCATGCCCCCCCAAACCTCCTTCTTTCCTGTTTTTTTTTTTAACTTGACACAACTACTAGTGGGGAACCTAAAAAAGTATGTTTCTGTCCCTCAACAACTATCAGTTCAGGTGATTGAGGAACTGCAGACCAAGGACCACTGTTGTGAAGATTTGCAAGCAGGCTTTGTAACACCCGCAACTATGTCTGGCAATTGCATCATTATCTGCTTGTCACATGTATGGGCAGTGCAAGAAAGCATGGGCCCCTGGGCAAGGCTGCACTCAGCAGGGGTCTTTCCAGGGGCTTCCCCAGTCCCCACTTCTTAGGAGCCACTGTCACCAACTGTGTCCCTGGGGTTCCCCACTTCCTATGAGAAATGCCATTTCCCCATCAGCCTTCTGGCTGCCCCGTCAAAGAACACACACCTCCTTCCAACATGGGAGATTTTCAATGTTAATCACAATGGGGAAACAGATGGGGTGAAATGAAAACACCCCCAGAAGAGGAAGTCACAAAGTTTTCATGTTAGTGAACCTCCTCTAGTTCCTAATACATTCTGAGGTGCTAAATCAAAGTCCCTTTGGCCCTTGTTCTCAAATTTTCTTCCTGAAAACTGAGCACGCACACCTCAAAGGCAGTGCAGGTTCAGTTCCATACTACCGCAATAAAGCAAGTCACTCGAACCGTTGGTTCCCCAGTGCATGTAGGGGTTACTGTTTACACTAAGCTGCTGTTTATTAAGGGTGTACAATATCCATACCATAATTAAACATATTTTATTGCTGGTGCCTCAGGTGTTAAATCTGTGGCTCCAGCACAGTCCACGTAGAGCCTGGGGGCCGGAGGAAACAACAATGAATAACTAAATAAAAAGATGCTTCTTCTTCCTTTCTCCTTCTTCCTGTCTGCCTACTTGCCTTCATTCCTGACTGCTTCCCCCTAAAAATGCAAAAAAAAACCAAAAACCCAAAGACTTTACTGCTAGAAAATGCTAAGCATCATTGAACCTTTAGCGAGTTGTAAATGTTTTGCTGGAGTGTCCTGCCTTGATTTGATGTTGATGATTGCTGAAGGATGGGGTGGTTGTGGTAATCTTTCTTTTTTCTTTTAAAGGAAAGATGCAGTAAAGTTGAAGATGAAGGCGAGTTGGCAGGCAGGTAGGGAGAGGAGGAAGAAGCATTCATTTTATTTTTATTTAATTGTTCACACTGGTTCTTTCCCTGGGGACCTGTGACTGGAACCCAGGGGTATGTGGCTTGAGCTCCTTCAGAGGCAACGGACCCAACCACTGCTCCATCTGGGCTCCCCAGAGTTCCTGCTACTGGGAACTGGCCTTCCCTTCACGCATGTGCTCTTCACAGGAGTCCGACGCTGCTGCTACCGTATCTCAGTCGCCTCCCCTGACATCCCAATGCTCCCAACTCCTGCTCGAAAAATTCCCTCACCTGCGTGCCTGTAACACTTGCTTATACCTATGATAGCACTGGTCCCGTTAGCGGCTAGTTTTCTAGATTGACCGCTTGCTCCTCCAGAGCAGGGATGGTCTGTCGTTCCTCATTGTATCCCCAACATTCTGGAACGTGCTCACATTTATGAAATTGTCTTTTGGGTAGCTCGGCTCTCGCTCGGCAGGGAGATGGCTAACACGCTGAAGGGAGAGGTGAGGATCACAGTCCGCCCCGCCGGGAAGCAGCCAGCGAGCGAGGCCAGGCCTCGGGAGCCGAGCACAAGCTCCGCCCGCCGGGTTGCAAGTCTCAGCGTCCGGAGGTGGGAGCCGGGAAGCGCGCAGCTGCCGCAATGCATGCCGGGACTTGTAGTCCCATCCACGCCGGAAGCCGCAGTCCAGTTGCATTCCCCTACACTCAGCCACGTCCTTACGCCGATAGCGTGCAGTCTTGAAAGTCTAGGTTCTTCAGGGAAAGCCTAGCCTCTCCCACCCTTCAGAGAAAACCTCACCTCTAGGTTGACTACCTGGAAGACGCGGCGTGAGCGGCGGAGTGTGCGCAGCACGTGCCACCCCCGCGCGTGCGCGCTCATCGGCCCGGGCCCCTGGAAGCGCATGCGCGCGTTGTCCCCGTCGGGCCTGCGCGAGCCGGCTGGCGCAGGCGCAGTGTCCCCGGGCCAAGATGGCGGTGCGGCGCTCCGCACGCTGGTTGCTGGTGGCTGTGGGGACCCCCCAGCGGCCGGCGGCGGCGGCGGCGGCGGCGGCGGCGGCGGCGGGGAGCGGGACCCGGCTTTCCGGGGCGGGCGTGCCGGGGACGCCGCTGGGCCGCAAGCTGAGCTTCGCCGCTTTGGCGCCTTCCCGCGGAGCGCGCGGCCCACGGGCGCCGCTGACATTGAGAGCCGGCGTCGGCCTCACAGGTGAGGGCAGGCTCCCGCGCCCGAGGGCTCCAGGGCCGGCGGGAGCGGTCGCCTGGCTCCGGCTCCGGGGAGACCGGGTGCAGGGTGTCTTTCGACCTTAGGCGTAGTTACTCGGGGAGAAGGGCAGGCAGGAGGCAGAGGCCCAGTAGCCACTCGGAAACTGCGTGGAGCCCCGGGCGCGGTGGTGAAACTCCTCGGCGGCCGTGAACCTTCACCTCTGTCAACATTCCGGCCGCCGCCTCGCCCTGTGCCTTCACCCCTTCACTGCCCAGCCTGTAGCTGGGGACCAGGTGACTGCCTTCGGCTTTGTGCTAGGGCCTCATCTCCCTGGATGGTGACAACCACCGGCCCAGGTGGGGGTGGTCTTTCGCATTTTAAAGAAGGGGAAACTGAGGTTCTAGCAGAGGACTCGACTCGCCCAAGGTCATCGAGATGCCCCAGAGCCACAGCTGTGCTTTCCTTGCTTACGCCCTTTCCACCACGTGGTGTGAAGCCGAGCGCACCCCTGACCCTCTGCAGTTTGCACTTGTAATAAAAACTAACGTTCCTTAACCATGTTCATTCCAGGCATGAAAATTTCCATGCGGTGGACAGTGTTTGTATCCTACCATATTGATAAGGAAACTGATGTTAGATGTTCAACGAGTCATGTAATGTCGCAGAGCTAAAAAAACAAAAAAAGTGATAAAACTGTACTTTCTTAATTGCCAGAAGTGATACTGAATTAGCATTTGTCAAGTCTTTAAGTGTCAAGTTTTTTCTCAGTGCTATGCTTTGGATAACTTCCGCTGTAGTGAGGGAAGGAAGGAGGAAATATTGAAGAACTCTGTGCCTGATTTGTTCTAGTTGTTTCTGTCCCCCTAGAATTTGTGCAAATGATGTTTAAACGACCTATGAGCTTACAAAGATGATGAGTTAAAGATCCCTAACAAGATAATTTACCCAAGATAGTTTCCTATTGGGACTGTTGTGTGAGATGTCACATAACAGTCACTGGAGTATCAGTGATTGAGATGACTTTGTAAAGGGAACAGACTTGCCTGCAGCAGTTTGTGTGTGACATGGGTGAATTATTTAATCCCTCTGTGCCTCTCCTTAATTGTGAAAAAACATTCATTCATTCACTCTGGACTCTGGAGGGCCTGTTACACGCTGCAGGGATGCAACATGAGATCAGGTGTGATTTTGGTGAAGTGATCCTATTTCTATATTTCATTCCTGCCACCTCTTTTCTCACTGGTGAGGCAAGCAGTGGTTTGCTCAGGTTTCTTCAGGATTATTTGAAGTAACGTCGTGATATATTTCTCAGTAGGTACTAAAGTAGTCATTTTTAGATGTTGATAACATTGTCTAATGGCAAAATCATTTTAAATAGAATGTGACTATGTCTTTTTGTTAAAATATTAGTTCCTGAGATAATCATAAGCCGAATGCATTCATATTACATTCGTACATGTTTGGGAAGCATTTTTGATAATTGCGTGTGAGAGAGGCAGATAGACACTTAAGTGCTGAGCTCGTAGGGGGCCACTGCTAAGGAACTGCAGTAAACCTTTTCCCCAGGAGAGCCCGTAACCTAAAATGGGCATGTTTTGTGTGTGTGAGGTGGCATCCTTCAAGGGACACTCATTATCACATCTAAAGTCTCAACTCGATGCATCTTCGTGGAATAGTGGTTGGGCCAATCCCCTCCAAAGGAGTGCAGGCCACATACCCCTGGGTTTAAGTCCCAGGCCTGGGGAAAACAACCAGTGTGAACAACTAATAAAAGTAAGGATACTTCTTCTGCTCTCTCTTCCTGCCTACCTGCTTCCTTTCATTCTTGTCTGCACCTTTCCTTAAAAAAAAAAAAAGGCATCAACTCTCAAATAATGGCCTTTGATCTCATCCCAAGTCTAAGAATATGATTAGATGACATAAAAATAGCACCTTTAATTTGGTACAGAATGGTTAGTTAGTTGATGCAGGTTTGGCCCTTGGAATGACTTGGAGGCTATTTTATTCTGGGTTGGTCTGAAAAGGGCAAGACATTAATTGGTCATATCTGGGGGAAATTTATTAAGTAAACTCTTGTTAATCACTGATGCCTTTTGGATAATGTCAGAAGTCATCAGTCATCACTTTTTTTAAGGGAAGATACAGAAAGAAACCAAGTAGACAGAGAGGAAGAGAGAGGCAGAAGAAGCCACTTAAAATTTACTCATTCACTTTGTTTTTCTCAAACACCCGCCTCCTGCCCCCTGCCCTGTGTTGTTCCCCCCACCACCACCTTGGGATGCTGGGATGTACATGGGACTGCTCCCAGGGTGTATCGGACTGCAAGGCCACCGGGGTGCACCCAAAGTCTTCAAACTGTTAATAGTGAAATTCACACATGACTTTCTCCCGTTCTAACCCAAGTCCAAGTTCTCTGCTCATGGTGGTGAAGCTGCAACTGCCAGAGGCATTACTGTACCACTTTGGCTTTCAGCCCTCTAGCCTGGAGGGAGTGGTGGGAGAGGCTTGGCCCTGCAGGCAACCCTCGCTCCCCAGCAAAGAGCGGCTGAGGAGCGAGCACTAGGAGAGGACCTCTAGTGTTTTCCTCACATCTGACCAGTGGATGGCACAGTGGTCTCCTGAGTCCCTCTGCTTGGACACTGACAGGAAGTCCAGGGCACAACAGCAGAAAGCAAGTATTGGGGCCACTGAAGATACAAATTTGCTTCCTGGGTCTGATTTTAACCTGGCCTATCTACTCGCATTTTCCTGTCTGGATATTCCTTGCCCCCTTCCTGGACAAGTTTTATATCTCTGGTTGTCTTTGGAACTCAGACTACTTTTAAGTGGTCTCCCAATCCTCATTTTGAGAGCAAACCCAGTCAATTTTCTGTTTAACATTTTCAGTGGCTCTTTGTTTCCCTCAGCATAAAATTCGCACTTCTTGGCATCGCCCAAAAACCCTTCTGCTTATTTCTAGTCCTCATTAATCATCATCATCCCTAACCAACCCCTTCCACCATCACTGTCATCCCCAACACACACACAGCCTTGCTGCACCACCACCTGTCTTCCCCAGTGCGCTGCACTTTCCTGTGAGCCACGCTCCCAAACCAGAGGTGATCATAGGACTTAGGGGCAAGCCACCCTGAAAGTGAAAGGGAATTCTGTCACGGATAGCAGCAGGATTACAGGCATAAGGCGACACAGTCAAGCCCCTCTTTATCCTAGTTTCTACAGGTAACTGCAGGGGCCATATAAAACCGTCCCTGCACTTTTAGACTGGGTTGCTGGTGGTTTTCAACTGGAGTGATTTTACCTTCTAGGGGACACTTGGCAACGTGTGGAGACATTTTTAGTTGTAACTGTCATGGATGGTAATAAACTTCGTGGGGGTGGGGGTGGCGGTCCCTTGGCAACTGGTTGACCAGGGTGCCGACAAGCCTAATCTGTTTATCTGCTGGGGCTGCCAGAGCAAAGTGCGGAGTAGGAGCTTAGGAATAGAAATGTGTTTTCTTTCCCATTTGACCATGTTTTCCTCTAGTAGATGATAGTGGCCATGCTTCTGGGATCGATTACAATTGCCATGATCTGAAGAGGGAGGACTTATTTGTGTCCTCTTCCTGTATGAAATGGCTAAACAGAGAAATTGAAAAAAGGCACGCCCTGGTGGAGTGCTGGTCGGGTCTCCCACCGCTGACTGGCACACTTCACATGCATCCCAGGACCCGGGTTCGTGTCCTGAAACTGGGGAAAATAGCCAAGATGAACTACTGAAGTAGATGTAAATAAAATACTTCTTCCTCTCCCAGCCTTCCTCGTCACCTGTCCTTAAAATAAAAACAAATTGAAAAAAGAAAGAAAAATGTTATTTTCTCAGTTCTGGAGACTGGAAGACAAGATCACTATTGTGGTGGGATTGTCTTTGAAGACCCTGCCTTCAAATCTAATCAGTCACATTCTGAGGCTCTGGAGGTTAGGGTGTCCACATGTGAATTTGGGGTGGGTGGGGGCACAACTCAGCCCACGGCAACAGGACAGCCCTCCGCGCTGAAGTGCGGTCCATTGTCGACTGCAGAGGAGCCCTGGTCAGGTGCACATTTTGTTATTCTCAACTCTGCGTCCTGGTGTACGAGTGTCTGCACCACCGCCTCCTGCAACCCTGCTGGACTGTAAGCGCCTTGAGGGCAGTGACTTTGACATTTTTAACTTGCATTCTCCGTGCGGTGTTAAGATCTTGAAAACGAAAGCTCCTGGAGGTCAGTGCTTCTGAATGCCCAGCTTCCTTACCTCTGTGCCCGGCAAACAGTAGAGGACTACTTGTGAATCTCAGTAATATTTGTTGAATGAGTGAACGGTGACTGTGAAAACATCTCCACAGGCAAATGTTTGATTTAGAAACCTGGAGTCGCCTCCTGTTCTTCTGGGCCCTGCTTTCCCTTCTACCTTAAGTACCCATTTTACCCCAAGCCCCACCCCCTCCAGTTGTGGGGTGGTTGGGGGGGACTCGTTTGTAGCGCCCCCTTCACTCTGTGACTGACCAGCCGAGCTGGCTTTCTGCTCCACGCAGAGGCAGCTGAGTGGAAGTCTGTTGGCCCTTCTGTAGCTGCTGATGCAAGAGCCCTGAGAGGAGGCAGTGGGTGGCTGCCTGCCACGGGCCCTGTGTCCAGTCATCTGGGCCGGCTGACAGGTTCTGGCCGAAGGCCTTTTAACCTGTGTGTCTGTGCACGTACTGTTTGTAGGGGAGAGTGTCAGATACCCAGAGATCTGACTCCAAGCCATTTATTCAGCACTCTGGCTCTCAAAATGAGTGTGTCTGAATCATGATCTTTTTTTTTTTAAACTTTTAAAGGTGCAAGCAGGAGTGAGGGTGAGCCAGGCAGGCAGGACGAGAGGAGGAAGCATTTATTTTTCTTTGGTTCATCTTGGTTGCCTCCCCGCCGCCCGCGGCCCTGGGATGGGCGCCCAGGTCCCTGGTGTACATGGTCTGTGCTCAGTTGGAGTCAGTGGACTCAACCGCTATTCCACCTGGCACCAAGATGCACCCAGAGGGCTTGTTAAACATAGTCTGCTGCCCTCACCTTCACATTCTGACGGTGTCTGGGGTGGGGCCTGAGGGATTTTCATATCTGATAAGCAGATTCGGCCTCTCTGAGAACTGCTGGGAAGAGTCCCGTTTACCTGATGGAGGGTTTATTCAGCACCGGGTGACACGGAGCCTGAGAACATAGACGGCACATAGGGGGTGAAACTGCGTGGAGGTCTGGCTGCTGGTAGTCGTCCCGACGCAGCCCCAGCCGCAGCGCTGTTCTTTAGGAGGGACACAAGGCTGTGACCCTAATGGGCTCCAGCAAGGCCACCTCCCAGTGTTCGGACGTTGCTTTCCATTGGTCGTACACAGGGACCCTAGCCATCTTTGAAGTGTAGTGCGTTTGGTTTTCGGTGGGCTGGGAGGACGACAGGCCCAGGCGCCATGGCCCGTTGTTCCTTCCCGGCATATGGTGACTGGTTGTCTTCTCCGTTTCCTTTTGCTACAGACATTCCCAGATTGATTGTCTTTTTTTCTTTATTAGGAATAAAAAGTTATCCTTTGATTTGTACGGCCTCCTTCCACACGGGTGCCCCTTTGGCCAAAGAGGATTATTACCAGATATTAGGAGTGCCCCGAAATGCCAGCCAGAAGGACATCAAGAAAGCCTATTACCAGGTCTGTATGGGAGCGGGAGTTTAGAGGGGAGATTGTAGAAGGTTGTGTCCGGTGCTGTGCAAGCCCCAGGTGGCCATCTCTCCCACACGACTTGGATGTCTGCTTCCTGGGTGCTCTTGGAGAGGCCCCATCCGCTTCGTTTCAGATAGGCGTATATTCCCTTGGTTTAGAGTTCAGCAAGTATGATGTAATACAGTAAAAAGTCAGTGGTGTTGGTTTATTATCTATTCTTCAAAAATAATCTGTGCAGCAACAGATGGATCTACTTACCCCATTGTTACTCTCTGTGTGTCTCTTTACATGGATGATAATCTTGGAGGCACACTGTACCTTTCTTTAGCAAGATGCCCACGTTCTAAACTGCTAGGTTTTTTGTTTCTATTGCAGTAACTTTGATTGTACACATTGAAATAAACGCCTATGTGTATGTTCCCCTTATGTGCAGTTTCCCTGTTTCTAAGACATACAGCAACACACCCTGTCCTCCCCCACATCACCACGTGCTCTTCATTGTCCAGTGGGCCCCGCCACCTCTTGTTCTCCCTGTCCCCTCCCTGCCCCAGGTCCCATTCCTTATTGGTCACCTCAGTTCTATTGCAAGTGTGCAAGGGGTAGTTTTGTTTCATCAGAATCACTAGTTATTTTACTGAGATTTCTCATGATTGAAAATGTGTACACAACAGATTTGAAGGGATAATTTGGGATCTGGTTTTAGGATTCATCTCGTGTCCATAGTAATTTACTATTTCCTCCTTCAGCTTGCCAAGAAGTATCACCCAGACACGAACAAGGATGACCCCAAAGCCAAGGAGAAGTTCTCCCAGCTGGCAGAAGCCTATGAGGTATTATGACAGGAGTGTCACCATCCTTCATCCATGAGTCTTGCGGGTCCCATGTGGCGGCTGTACCCCTGCACCAGATCACCTCGTTGAGGCAAAAGAAGGAGTCCCACACTCACTCGGAATCTCAGTGAAGAGTGGGACCCAGTAGGCTGTGTTAGCCGAGCTCCCAGGTCATTTGGACTTGCAGGGGCTACTGGTGGGAGTGGTTAATTGCGCACGTGATGAGCCTCCTCCTTAGGGCAGCACTCTGCGGGCATGGTGGGTGTTGTACGTAGATGACCTCATTGCCCTGGCACAATTTAAAATGTAACGCTAGGACTGAAGCAGACCGCTGGACGGTTGCAGAGCTACTCCTGCCAGGCTTCATCCTAACTGGTTCAGGACAGACATGCCTTTGCAGGAGGGCACATTGTATTTCTTTATCCGTGAGTTCCTCCGTGTAATTTCTAGAACTGGAACGTTCTTTTCTGTGGGACCCTTGTCTAAGTCTGGACATTCAGGGTTGGCACACTGCTGTCACTGTGCTTGGAGTGAGCGCTGGTGCTGGCCCTGGCTTGACTGCGGTGCGTCTGGTGGGCAGGTGCTGAGTGACGAAGTGAAGAGGAAGCAGTACGACGCCTATGGCTCAGCCGGCTTCGACGCTGGGGCCGGCAGCTCCGGGCAGAGCTACTGGAGAGGAGGCCCTACTGTTGACCCGGAGGAGCTGTTCAGGAAGATCTTTGGGGAGTTCTCATCATCATCTTTTGGAGATTTCCAGGGTGTATTCAGTCAGCCTCAGGAGGTAAGCCTCTCGTGTGGAAGAGTCATTCAAGTTTCAGCTACTTAGTGTGATGCAAACACATCCGTCAGTTTCTGTTCCGGTTTAACTGACCTGGTGACAGCCATTTTGATTGGACATAGTTCCAGTGTGTGAGAACCATTATAGCTAATAGCGTTTCTATCCATTTAGACTGTTCCAGTTGCTTAGTCAGGCAGTACCTAACGTTCTCAGTCCATGATTAGGGTGTGAGTGCTTTCTCTGGCATCTGCTACATTATTCTAGGGGTGTTCAGTCCAACAGGGAGACGCTGTTGGTCTTACCTTTTCCGTTTTATGTCTTACGAAGACATCAGTCAACGGAGGAGTGTTGTGTGATTCAAAATTTGATTTTGGATTTTTCCATCTATTTTTGAGGACTGCGTACAAATATTTGCCATGATCATTTTCGGTTTGTTAAAAAAGTGTATTTTCACATAAATTCAAACGAAATTCTCTCAAAAATCCTGAGGTGCAGAACAGTCTGTTAAATGAGTCCCCCTGTCCTTATGTGGCTGGTGCTGGCCCTGAAAAGTAAAGTGACGGAGAGAAGATGAGCGAGCACAGGACTTTCAGGGCAGTGCTGTCCGTCCAGACCCACAGCCTGGACAGAGCAGGACAGCCCGGAGGGAGACTTTGGCTGCGACGATGATATTCACCCTCAACAAGAGATGTGCCAGCAGGGAAATCTGGCACAAATCTGTGTGGGAATCTCTCTCCACCCTCTCAGTTTTGCTGTAAGCCCGCAGCCCTGAAAGCTGAAGTCCTTAAAACGCAGACGTGACGCAGCAGCAGGCTGCGGGCAGCGCCCTCCTTCCTCCCAAAGTGGGGCCTCGCTCCTTTGAGTGTCAGAGCGATGACAGCCGTCCCTTGATTTCTCTAGTACATCATGGAGTTGACCTTCAATCAAGCTGCAAAGGGCGTCAACAAGGAGTTCACTGTGAACATCACGGACACCTGCGAGCGGTGTGATGGCAAGGGGAACGAGCCCGGCACCAAGGTGCAGCTGTGTCACTACTGCACTGGCTCCGGCATGGTGAGCCCGCCCCGCGCTGCTGTGGCGTCCCGTCCCCACATCCCTCGAGAAGCCCTTGCCCTTCCCCAGGAGTGTAGCGTGGACGCTTTCTTCTCTGAAACTTTGGGGTACTTTGCTAACTGAAAGCTGGGAAGGAGGAGTGGTGTTTAAGTTTTGCTTAGGGTATAATCTTTCTCTATATCTTTTTGGTAATTTTTGAATATAATGCAAACTTAGATAACAGTGTAAGGAGTCACCCCTTACTCCTTTTACCCAGATATACCAATTACTATTTACTAGCATTTGTCCTGTCTGCTTTGCCGTTGTCGTGCCTCGTGTCTCCCCTTCTTTCTTCTCCCTCCTCTCTGTGTGGTGCACACACTGGCCCCGCCGTCTGAAGGTGAGCCGCACATGAGTCTTTAATCCTAAGTACCTCGGTCTGTATTTTCTTTTTCTCTCTCTTTTTTTTTAAAAAAGGGAAAGATGCAGGCAGGAAGAGAGAGGAAGAAGAGAAGCGTTTTATTTTGTTTTTACTTAGTTGTTCAGAGGAGATTGACCCAACCGCTGCTCCACAGAAAGGAAGGGGTAGGAGGAAAAAGCATTTCTAGGAGGAGGAAGCACTTTTATTTACCTGTTTGTTTTAGGTCTTCCTTGAGAGAGACAGACACAGACACACACCCCTCCCCTGTTTTACCTTGACTCACATTTTTTCATTTGTCCTGTATTTTAGTTTTCTCCCTGACCCCAGGAAGCGATCCTGTCCGTGCAACTTACATGGTCTGCACACCAGCGTCTCAGCACCTGAGCCACAAGGGCACCTCTTATGTAGTATTTTGCTGTCATATCTTTTGTCTCCTTTAATCGGAACAATTTCTCTGCCTTTCTTTTTCTTTCACGACCGTGACATTTCTAGGACATTGTAGAATGTCCCTCCTTTGGGGTTCATCTGAAATTTCTCTTGATAAAATGCAGATATTTAGATCATGCCTTTGGCCAGCCGTACCACAGAGGTGTGTCGAGCCCTTTCAGGGAGCCATGTCAGGAGTCCCATTAGTGATGACTTGACATTTGGTCACCGTCAGCAGTGTCCCATGCTTCTTCACGTATGGTGTTGGTTTTTGTAGTTGTTATTTTCCCCTTCGAGCCTAGAAGGGCTGGTGGTTGGTGCCTTGATACTCTATAATTAGTCTGCTCCTCATCAGACTTGTACCCAGGGGTGATAGCACCCTTTGGTCCTTCCTGCCCACATCAGTCATCAGTGATGGTTGTAAGATGGCGGTTTTCTGGTTCTCACACTCCCGTGTTTACTAGCTGCACCCTACAGAACAGAGAGCTTTCTTTTCCTGTCTCTCTTCCCTCATTTATATCAGTAGCACGTCGTGGGTCTTCACTTACAATGATTACAGTTACTTTGCTGTTCAAATCATCCCTCACTTAACTGGTGGAGTCCCCTCCAGCTGGCTCCTGTGTCCTTTGACGCATCCCCTCACTGCTTCCGCACTCCTTACTTTCCGTCGCAGCCAGCTGTTCAGACCCACTGTGCTTCCTCACCTCTGGGATCCGGCATTTCTTTAAGGTCCGGTTCTGGGGTTTGCAAACAGGATCTGGGCTCTGGGGGTGCTCGCTGCTCCTGCAGTGTCACCGCTTCTGCGCCCTCAACAGGAAGAGCCGGGAAGCGGCATGCATGCACCACGAGCAGTGCAGGTGAGACGCTCACGTCCGCACCTCCTCATGTCCGCCTGTCCGTATAGAGCGTCACGTGCAGACATACGTGCACGTCTGTCTGTCCACCTCCAGTCCAGGGCTCTGGAGTCCTGGTCTCTGCCTGCCCGTCTTTCTTTTTTTTTTTTTTAAGCTGAAAGAAGGGAGGGAAGCAGGAAGCATCTTCATCTGTTCTGTTTTGGTCCCCCAGCCCCACTACTGGGTTGAGAGCTTGGGTCCTTGGAACCCCCCCCTTTTGTTTTTAATCATTCTAATTCCTTTGCTTTTCCATACAATTTTTTAAAACATTTTTTCTAAAGAGAAAAAGGAAGGGAATGAAGGAAGAAGCATATTTATTTATTTATGTAGGATTTTCACCCCAGGCCTCGGGGCACAAACATGGGTCCTTGAGCAGGACAAGGTCCACACGCCAGCTCTCTCAGCGCCTGAGCCACGGACGCGGTGTGCCCATGCGGTTTTTCTGGTTTTTGTTTTTCAAGGAAGATGCAGACGAGCAGGCAGGCAAGATGAGAGGAGGAAGAAGCATTTATTTTATTGAATTGTTCATCTTGGTTGCTCCCCCGGCCCTGGGTCTGGAGCCTGAGGCCTTGGGGTGTCTGTGGCCTGCCTCCAGTGACCTTAGCTTCTGGCCACAGGGAGCTCCAGAATTTTTATTTTTTAATAAAGATCTGGGTTACCCTCAAGGTTCTTACTCATTTGCTCAATCCTGTAACACAGAAAGTAGTTTCAGAATTGTTACTCATTATGAAAAAAGTCCTACTCATTGACATTTGATATGTACAGTTCTTTTCCTGTTAGACCTGGGTTTATAGTCAAAATGCTGCAGTTACTTATCACTTCTTTTTCTCCCCTTTACAGTGATCGTTATTCTGTGGAATACAGTTAGGTTTCCATTGATTTGCCAGCATTCCATTAGGTGGTTTCTTTTCTCAGGGAAGTCAGACGTTCTCCACCACCTTCAAAATCAACTGTTGTGACATGTCCTGGTGGAGGTGTGGTTGGGTCTGCCACCTTCAGCCGGGCGCGGTCCACATATATCCCAAAGACCTGGGTTTGTGTCCGGGACTGGTGGGGAGCAACCAAGATGAACAACTAAATAAAATAAAGTGCTTCTTCCTCCTCTCCTGCCTGCCTCTGCTCCCCTTCATTCCTGCTTGCGCCTTTCCTTTCAAAAAAAAAAATCATTATTATTACTGGTGGGAGCGGGGGCTGGTGAAGTTGTTTTGGAGTGTAGCAAAGCTTTCAAAAGAGATGGAAGTCCCTGGTAATCCCCGTTCTGATGGCACGTTAGTGTGTTTCCTGGTAGTTGTTTGGGAACGTTGTTTTTTTGTTTTTTATTGTTAAATAAGAAGTATATGCAAATCACTAAAAATTCAATAAGTAAAGCTGGAAGTTGTATATAAAAAAAATTTCCCTCCCATTCTTGACTCTTAGCCATTGAGTTCCAGTCCTCAGAGGCGTCCACCAGTCCTCTAGCAGCAGGCCCACGTGTGCACTTGTTTCTGCACAGAGGCGGTTCTGGTATTTCCTGTTGTAGACAGCGAATATTTTGCATGATGTCATTACTCATTCATTGTTTAAATGTGCAGGTGTCTGTTGTGTGTGAAGCTGACCATGTCTTCTAAGATTTTAGTTCCTTTTCATCTAATTCAGTCTTTTGTTTTCCTTCTGTTGTGTAATTGGTCTTTTTTTATTCATTTGTAGAAGCTCTTTACAAATTAAGTAAATTAGTTCTCTCCGTGATTTGGACTATATCTCTTAGTCTGTCGTTTGTCGTGACCTTGAATGTTTTTATATCTACATATATAATTTTCAGCATAGTTGAGAATCAGATGTGCAGGTTTTCTTCACATTTTATCTGTAGTAATATAAACATTTTTCCATCCTTGGAATATCTTGGAGCATTATTTTGATGGCTGAATGATGGCACGCTGATGGCAGCAGCCACTCCACGACCACTGTGGTTAAAAGGACTAGTTTTCAGTTTATCTTGAGATAGTGGAGTTGCCCTGCGTTCCTCGAGGGGGCGCTGTCGGGGAGCAGGGGGATTCCTGCCGCTGCCGTTTTCTGATTGTTGCCGGTTGTTCTCAGATCCTTTCTCCAAGACCCTGAATTGCTGTGACTGCTTTTTCCTTTAACAGTGAGATTAGATAGTAATGCTGAAATGTATTTCTCTCAAAAGGTAATATTTGAGACTAGAAAAAAGATTTGTAACACATGGCCAAAAATTCCTGATATGTAAAGGCTCCTTCAGAATAAATGAGAAAAAGCAGCAGCTCACTAGAAAAGCTGGTCAAGGGTACAGAAGGGGCGGTGCCAGTCACCAGTCTCACCCGCTGCCTTCAGCCCCTTCTGGAGCAGCTCAGGTCCCAGAGTACAGTCCCCTGACAGCAACACGCTGGTAAGGAAGTGGGAGCCACTCTGACTTTGGGGTGCAGGGGGTGCAGTGGCTGTTAGAAATCAGTGCCACCTCTCTGGAACTGTACCCCGCAGTTACGTGTAAGGTAGCTCTCCTGCGGTGTCCCTTGCAGCCTTGTGTTCAATGGTAAAGGACTGGGAAGGCTCAGTGACCCCAGCAGAGAGTTGTCTGACACATGTGCATCTGTGTGACAGAAATGCTTCCTGAGAGCATTGCATTTTCTAAAACAAAACCAAAATGGCAGCACTGTGCGTGGTCTGTTGCCTTGGCTTATGAAACTCGTAACTCACGCAGGTGGCTGTCAAGTAGGTTATGTGAGACTAGCACAGTAGCTGTGCCCTTAAGGATGTTTCCTGGGACAGTTAGGTGAGCAGGTTGTTGGTGTCCGGCTCCCTCCTCCTGTGTGACCCTTGGGACAGAGGGGCCTGTGCTGCTCCTCCCTTGGCTTGTGCGGTGGCAGGCTTGGGGACCGGGTTGAGGCTCGGGGGACCCTGGGCCCCCATGTCACTTCCTCTTTGTTCTCCTGTTTTTCTAGTGATCACTTTTGTAATTAAAGGGGACTTTCTCTTTAAAATGTACTTGCTCCGCTCTCGGGTTTCGGGAACTCCCACTTACTCTCAGAGAATCAGCTTGGTGTGTTGCAGTTCAGAAGTGGGTTCTGGAAGAGGAGGAGCGGTTCGAGGACTGTGCCTGTGCCCTTCACGTGCATTTAGCGCACACAGCGCGTCCTTAACAGCTGCTCTTGTGCACGGTGGTCCTTAGTAAGGGTTCCCTTTTTCGTCTGTTTCATCAGGAAACCATAAATACAGGCCCTTTTGTGATGCGCTCCACGTGCCGGAGGTGTGGGGGCCGAGGCACCATCATCACCTCTCCCTGTGTGGTGTGCAGGGGAGCAGGACAGGCCAAGCAGAAGAAGAAAGTGGTGGTCCCTGTGCCTGCTGGTAGGTTCTCCTTCGTGGGGGGCTGAGTGCTGGGACCTTGCTTCCTGGTGCTTTGACCACTGCAACGCTGTGGTTAAGGCCCTGGGCCCAGCCTGGAGAAGGGACTGGAGTTTCCTTGCATTTTCTTCTTTGTACCAGTTACCCTTAAAATCCTTTCCATCTCATGCTGGTGAGAAGGGATCGACAAGGCCAGCTTTGTCCGCACCCTGTCTACACCACCCTCTCGCTGGCCCCTGATGGAGCCTGTAACCGTCACCCCAGTAGCTGAATCCCAGAGTGGTGTGATTATCCCACTCAGCCTGTCAAAGGCTGCAGACTTCCCGCTCCTGCCAGCCTGGCCAGCCTGTGCTCTTTCATGTCCCCCGTTGCCTGCCCTGCAGCTTCCCCTCCCGCCACGCAGCTCCTGAGACAGCCTGCAGCACCGTGTCTGAGGCTTGCTGTCCACCTGCTTGGCAGTAGCTTACTGTCCCTCCGGAGCTCCTCCCAGCTGAGTGTCTCCCCAGGGGAGCCTGGAGCCCCTGCCCCGCTCCTGACATCAGACTTCTCCTCTTCGAGCATGTCTCTGCCAGCGATGACATGTTCGTTAGTGCTGTTACTTGGTAGTTCCAGTATTATCCCCACCTGTGGTGCTCTTGGGCCTGGCAGGAGCAGGCATGCAGGAACCTGGCCCAGGAGCAGGAGTGAAGGCGCTCTGGTTCGTTAGTGGTCGTGGTGCGCCGCACTGGGCAGCTAGGCCTGTGACTGTCCTGCGTGATTGTGTTGTCCTCGTGAAGAAGCAGGCACGAAAAAGGAAGTCCGTGAGTGTATATGGGCCTCCAGCAGACAAGGCCTGGAGAGGTCCCCAAAGAATTGTTCTTTTCAACTCTTGTTCTTACCCACAGGAGTCGAGGATGGTCAGACTGTGAGGATGCCTGTGGGAAAGAGAGAAATCTTCATCACATTCAGGGTGAGTGCCCAGCTTTGCTCGGTTCTGTTGGGTCCTTGCTCTCTTGGGAAGGGTAAAGCCGAGGCTCCTGGGAGAGAGGTGGGCACTGCACAGACACGTCTGGCCAGTCCACTTTGTGGGGGGCACAGCGGCCCTCTTGGGGTAACTGGCCCGGCCCTTTTATGCTGGCACGATGATGACAAGGCTTCCTCAAGATGCTTGCGAGTTGGAAGCACAGGGCACGAACACTCACAAGATGTGCTTGTGAGTCATTTCCACGTGGAGTGGTTGGCGGGAGCGGACAGCGCCACAGCGGGCTTCGGACAGTGTGCCCGGGTGGACAGGCGCCCGGGGGCAGGGAGACGGTGGGGGCAGCCCCTCTGGATAAGCGACGGCCTGGCTGGCGTGGGGCAGAAGCACTGAGTGTAGAGCAGCAGCAGCACCGGCAGCCTGCGGTCCCCAGTGGCTGAGCGAGCTGCACTGTGGCAGCGGAGACCCTGGGACAGTTGGAAGGCGGATACCCTGTGCTGCGTGTCAGCAGGGGCCATCTCGGGGCGGTTCCCTTCCACAGAGGAGGTCTCAGAGCGCAGGACGGGAGATGGCCCGTCAAGTTTGAAGACATCGAGGTGGCCTCGCTCTTCAGGGACATGGACTGCAGTGGAAGGAAGGCGATGCCAGGGGACGGTGCACACCGCAGCCCTGCTGTGACCGCAGCGGGGCGGGCAGGGCACCTTTCACTCCTCGGGCTCCTCGCTGGCCAGGGCCGGGCACCCCCAGTGCCTTGTGTTGCTTACTTCGCTGGTTTTTATTTGCATGAAATACCTCCTAGTTTAACGCAAAGAAAAATAACATGAGTGTAAGGGTGTGTCTCCTAGACTGAGAAAACAGACAGGCAGAAGGTCTGTCAATTTATAAAAAGCAGCCAATTTATAAAAAAAATTTGGCAGAGAATTCAGATTCTGTTCTCATCTGATAATAGAGAAGAAAAAGGGAGAAGGAAGAAATCATTGGAGGCAAAGAATGTATCTGAGGCAGATGATACGTGTGTGTGTAAAGCACCAAGCCACCAGCCTGTCTTGAAGGCAGTTTGTGCCAGGTGGCTGTTTGGAAAATAAACTCTTGGTGGATGTCTGAGTCTGTTTCTCTGTACTTTCTGGTAAAGTGAGATTTTTTTTTTTTTAATATACAAAAAGCCATTTTTTAAGTTGTCTTTCACTGTTGAGCGGCTTGCTCTGAGATGGACTGGAGGTACTCTGGCCGTGCGTTGTGCAGGTGGGCCCAGCGTGAGCTCCGGGGCCTGGGGAGCATTCATCCGTTGCCTCAGCTCTTGCGCTAAGCGGAGAAGCAGCTCCAGTGTCGCGTGGCAGCTGCCGGCTAATCGGAGGCCTGCTCTGAGTGACGCTCACTCGTCTCTGGACTGGTTCTAGGTGCAGAAGAGCCCTGTGTTCCGGAGGGACGGTGCGGACATCCACTCCGACCTCTATATTTCTATAGCTCAGGCTATTCTCGGGGGGACAGCCAGAGCCCAGGGCCTGTATGAGACCATCAACGTGACGGTAAGGGCGCATGAGCATCTTTGCCTCCTTTTGTTGAGGCTCTTTTTTCTGAATCGGGGTGTGACTGACCCAGCTGGAACCTCTGGACAAGCAGCATGTCATGGGACTCAGAGAAGAGGTTTGGGGGTGGGAGCTGTGTTAGGCCATTCCTTGAGCCTGGGTCACAAACCTGAGTGTCACCAGGGAAGGTGGCTCCTGGCTGTAGCCGTTCTCCTGGGAGCAGAGAGCAGGGCCCTGCATGGCTTTGCCTTCCCCCACATCTCAGTCCCTGTTCCTTTCCACCCTCTTCCTGCACTCACCTCCCCAGATGTGCTGTCTCCAAGGCCCGTCTTAGGCTCTGCTGGGGTGGGAGGGTTTGGGTCAGTTTCCATGTGGCTCTTGGTGGACCAGGTCTGGAAAGGCAAATGGAAGTTCTTCCCAAGGGGTAAGATTGCCTGCACACAGTGGGGTGTTTCCATTTGGGTCCCTCGAAACCCAGGACACCCAGATTCCCTTTGTTTATAGATCCCCGCTGGGACGCAGACAGACCAGAAGATTCGGATGAGTGGAAAAGGCATCCCCCGGATTAACAGCTACGGTTATGGAGATCACTACATTCACATCAAGATAAGGGTTCCGAAGTAAGTGCCCACAAGACCATGGCCTCTGCACTTCCCGCCCAAGCAGGAGGGGACCAGCTTATACAAAGCGCAGGCCCCGTGCTGAGCGGCACACACTGCCGGGCCCCCTGCGGCCTGCTCGGCACGGGGTCTTCACGCAGCTCCCTTCTGCCTTAGTCACGCGTGTCCCTTGAGTTCTCCGTCTGCAAGTGAGTGCAAGCGCGGAAGGCCAGCCTCGCTGAGTTGCTGGAAGAGGAACTGGAGAGCGCGCAGGGGATACTGAGCATCACTGCTGCTGTTGACTTCAGTGTGTGCTCTCAGCGCACACTTGTCAGTTTTTGGTTCCAGTATTTAGATGCAGCAGTGGCGGGGGTTTCTCCTCAGGCGAAACCAGCAGACACTCGCTGTGCTTGGTTCCTAGGAGACTGACGAGCCGGCAGCAGAGCCTGATCCTGAGCTATGCTGAGGACGAGACCGATGTGGAGGGGACAGTCAATGGTGTCACCAGCACCAGCGCTGGTAAGGTGCCATGTGGCACGTGGGGGTTCTCAGTTCCTGGGAGGACGGACGCACAGGAAACGCATTGGGATTCTGCTCGGGGACCTCCATGGACCCTCCAAAAGCACCATGGTGGGGAGGGGGAGACAGCGCGTACCAGCTGCCCCCTGAGCAGGCTTCGCTCGCTCTGGACGCCAGTCAGAGTGCCGGCACGCTTCTCTCCCCTGAGTTCTATCCTTGGTTCTGCCACTCGCCTGTGACCTTGGGCACATCCCTGGTGAGGGCGCCTCGTAGCCGCTGTGGGAGAAAACGGTTGGAAGACACGCATCCCTGACCAGAGCGGGTCACCACTGTCAGCGTTTGTGAACGTCAGGCCACAGCGGTAGCGTCCCTGCTCCCACGACTCCAGTCCGCCTGCTCAGAGCAGGTCTCCCCTGTATCCCTGACGGTGAGCAGGTGTTGCTGACCCCAGGCTCAGAGGTGCTGCTGTCCGTGGGGTGCGGGAGGCAGTGGTGACCTGCTGGGAGCACCTGTGGATGTCGCCCTTCCTGGGAGGGTGCCTCCAGGGTGGCCTGTTTGTCGATTGGGACTCCGTCAGTCCGGACGGCTGTGCCGAGGGTGTGGGGGACTCTCAGTACAGGGTCTCCGCCTCACGGCATCATTTTGTTTCGGTCTGGGTTGTGGAGGCTCTTCTCGTGCTCTCGGGACTTGAGTTGGTGTTGGACTGGTTTGGAGCCGCTCGTCGTTCGGAGCCGGAGCTCGGGCAGGGGAGGGTTAGTTGCAGGCCCCGGGTGCAGCAGGGCCCAGCCGCCGGCTTGGCTTGGACTCCACTGAGAGACTCCCATCTGGAGCATGACTGCGTGCGTGCCACGTGGGTGCTTGCCCGGTGGCCTGGCGCGTCACAGACTCTTCTCTGAGTTCCTTGTAGCCCTCGAGTGAAGCGGGAGTGTGACTCCTGTGAGTCTGTAACTGTGCACCTCCTCCTGCTGCCAAGATGCTCACGGTCTTCCTCCGGGTGAGCACCAGGCCTTGGGCTCCTGGTAGTGTCACCGTTGTGGTTTAAAACCCTTCCTGCTTGCTTAGGTCGCGAGTTTTCTTAAAGTCAGCCTAGCAGTGTCCTGAGAGGGTCCCGTTGCATCGCCGTTCTCTGCCTGATAGAATTCCCTCTTCCCTCCCCGTTATTGTTCTGGGAGCCTCCCGTCTGCCTTACACTTCATCAGTTTTTCCTTATCATTTGAATTTGTTTTAAGAGGAAGGAAGGGAGAGGAGAAAGAGACATTTTAAGGAAGGGAGACAGGCAGGAGGAATCACTGCATTTATTTCGGTTTCTTGTCCCCACCCCAGGCCACCCAGCTTTATGGGGTCTGCAGCCCAGCTTCTGGCTTAGCATGGGAGCCAGTAGGGCAGCCCCTTTTATTTTCACTGACCTGACGCTGCGAGTACGGCTGAGCGTCAATATATGCTGGGATGTGTTTCTGAAAAGTTGCTCATGCAGTGATGTGAGTTTGCCATCACTCCCTTCACTCCCATCGCCGTTTCAGTTGTGTTCCTCCAGTGGGTAGTCTGTCTCCCAGATGTGCGTTCTCAGATGGCAACTAAGAGTCTTCGGCGTGGATGCGCTCCGGTGGCGGAGCGGCCTCGGCGCAGGTCACGGAAAGCGCAGCAGTCGTGTAGCCCTGCTTCTAAAGAAGCTTTGGTGCAAAGTGCTGTGTGTGATTCCTCTGTGCCTGGGGCACCCTGTGAGGGATGTTCTGTGAGGACATGTCCCTGCCCCTCTGCAGACGAGAGAGCTGAGGTGGTGAGAGGCATCGGCATCCACAGCAGAGGCTCACAGTACACCCACGCGGGGTTCACATCGCTGTGTCCCGGCCAGGAAACCTTGTCCCTGAAGGAGCCCGCGCTCCGTTACCAGATTTGAGATAGAGGGAGAACCGTGTAGGGTGAGATCATTTGTGGGTGAGTGTTCTCCCCGAGGCCCAGGAGTGTGGCATCTCTGCTTGTAGCGTCCTTGCTGCTTCCTGATTTTTCGAAGAGCGGATGTGAAGGCCGGGGGAGGCATGCTGGCCTTGGGGCCGCTTCTGGAGAGCCCTGGGAATTGGGGCCCGGCGGCCACTTGTCCGTGGTGATTGCTCCAGCCCCGGTTAGCATGTCCTGGTTCAGGCCCACTGCTCTCTCCGAGGACGGGCCAGGGCCAAGGATGGGCTGTGCCCTTTGGACCTGCCCCCTTGGGCCACTCACTGATGAAGGGGGTTTCGATAGAGGTCTCACTGTGACCACTTTGACCCCGCTGCGCACTGTGTTTGCCCCATTTCCTCCCTGCTCCGCTGCTCCTGGAGGGAAGGTCTGCGGTCTCACTCCTGAAGGCACCCTCCCCGCCAGGTGTCCTTCCTCCCAGCACATGAGGCCTTCATGCAGAGTTGCTCTCGCGTCTGAGCCTGGGCCCCAGAGAAGCAGCAGAGCCGCTTCGCACGTCTGGAGCATGTAGGCGAGGTGCCCAGAGGGGAGCGGGTGCTCTTCGCCTTCAGAGTAGGCTCGGGTCCACCGCTTAGTTTGAACCCGGTGCTCCCTCCCACTGAGTGACCGACTTTGGGCGAACCACTGCTTCACCCCAGGACAGCCCAGCCAGCCCTCTGCCCCCTGTTTGCTGCTCGTCTCGGAACAGAGCCTGTGGGCTCTCCTGGGGTTGGACAGGCTGGCGTGGGCGCTGCGCTGTCTGGAGGGCGTGCCTCTGGCCCTGGCTGTCTTTGTTTGGACATCCAGCTCTGTCTCTCATCCCCTCGTCCAGTGGTGACTCAAGCTGTTGGGATGGAAGTGCCGTTGGCCTCCTTGCTCCCGTCACCTGATGGTGAGGAGCCTATTCAGCTGGGTTCGCCCGCTCTTTTCTCAGGGTGGCAGTGGTGGCTTGTGAGTGGCGAGCCTCTGGGTGGTCAGACGCGGGCAGGTGGGTCCTGGATGCGAGGAGCCGTGCACCCTTGACCCCAGTTCTCTCTGCTGTTTGTGCCAGGTGGCAGTACCACGGATAGCTCCGCAGGAGGCAAGGCTAGGCCTGCGGCTGGGGCGGACAAGGAGGGGTTCCTTTCCAAACTTAAGAAAATGTTTACCTCCTGACAGCCCAGCCGAGGTAGGAAACACTCGAGGTTTCTTCTCCGGTTTCCTCTGTGAACTAATCTGTGTTCTCCCTCTTTCACCACTACCACGCCCCACCCCACCCCTGCCCGGAGCGAAGAGGTGCCCATCTCAGGCCGGGTATGTCTGGCTCCCCTTGGAGCTGAGCCCCTTGGCCAGTGAGGTCATCTCTGCATTAGGGTCAGCATGGCAGAGCCCACTGCAGCGCTGCTGTGGCCACGTCCACTCCAGGAGAGGCACTGGGGCTCCACCGGCTCCTGGGGCTCCGCGCTCACACGGCGGGGACCGGGTTGCCCTTGGTCAGAGCGCGTCTCAGCAGAGCCAGGCCTAGAACTCAGACCTCAGCCTCCTGTCTCGCCTTGAAGACGGTGCAGCACTGTGCAAACCTGAGGGCTGCAGGGTTGTGCCCGCTCAGGACCCACTGTTGTGCTGGTCCCTGGTGGCGGGACTCCTGGCG
Organism: Solenodon paradoxus; assembly: GCA_004363575.1. Lineage (NCBI taxonomy): Eukaryota > Metazoa > Chordata > Mammalia > Eulipotyphla > Solenodontidae > Solenodon > Solenodon paradoxus. Next base: position 121,287 of record RJWH01001774.1, read on the forward strand.
CAGTTCCTCCCAGGGGCGACAGACATATACGCGGGGACCCCTCCTACAACATCAGGGTTGTAACCGCTTGTCTTTCGTCTCAGGAAAGCGGTCCACGGGAAACTAGGAGCAGCCCCTGCTCATGCCAGGTGCCTCGGAGGAGGGGCCAGGAGAGCAGTCCGCGCCCGCCTGCAGGGGCCTCTGCCCTCCCGTGCAGCAGCCACGTGACGGCACAGCTCCCCACGGACAGGCCAGGCCACGGTGGACACCCTCAGCTGTGGGGCGCGCACCCAAGGGCTGGGGAGCTTCAGCCCTTCCGGCTTGGGCAGAGCAGGGACACCGCTTGCAGAACTAAAACTCTAGTTGGATTGAATGTGGTGGAAACTTAAAGAATTAAAGGCCGTGCTTACATCTTACAAATGAAGGCTTAAGCAGCAAACGACTCATGAAGTGATTCATTTCCCATCATCCTGCCTCCAGAGAACCCAGACGACTCTCTCCTGACCGCTCTTCCAGAAGCCTGGGGCCTGCACCCGCATCCTCACCCACCCCCAGCAGGGTCCCGTGCTCCCTCCGAGTGGGTTCCATCCGTAAGGTACCAAGCAGCTGGGATGCAAGCACCTCAGGGCCTGGGGAGCCACAGACGAAGGCCCTGAGATGCCACTCCTGGGCAAACCGTCCTTCCTCCCGCCCACCCAGGCTGGCCTCTGGCCCCAGCTTTGAGTTCTGATTTAAGCCAAGCATGAGCAGGCCCCCGCCTTCCCCGTGACCACCACCGCCCCCACCATGTGTGCCCAGGGCGGACCGTGGCACAGCACGCACCACCAACGCTGTCGGCACCTGTTTCAGACCTTCGTTTAAGTTATTCAGTGCGGAGAATCATTGTCTTTTCCCGTGTAAATGTGTGTTTCGAGAAGGAAAGTGTGCTCAGTGAGCAGGCATCTCCACCGTTCCGCAGCCTGGCCGACGGGCTGTGCCGTCACGGGCGCCCTGACCCCTTGCGGTGGTGAGGCCGGCTGCTGGAGACGGCGTCTGAGGTTTCCTTTTCGTTTCCCTCATGATTCACTCAAATGAAGCATCTCTTAGCGTCTGATTGAAGAATGTAAACTGATTCTGTATCACTGTAAATAAGATTATCTACTGCGGAAATATATTTAAAACCAATTTGTGGTCATTTCTTCTTTGAAAGAGTTCAGACAGTTTTTTTGGTTTTTTTAAGGAAAGGTGAGGCAGGAATGAAGGTGAGCAGAGGCAGGGAGGCAGGAGGAGAGAGGAGAGAGAAGGAAGAAGCACCCCATTCGTTTTAATTAGTATCTTGGTTGTTCCCCAGCCCCAGGACACAAACCCACATCCCTGGACAGATGTGGGCTATGCCCAGCTGCCGTTCGACCAGGGCACATTTGACAGCTTTCATAGGTGGTGCCGTAGGGTGTCACTGGTGTTTGCCTATGGAACGGGCCACCCTGAGTTGCCGCGAGGCCTGGCTAGAGAGGCAGTTGACCAGAACTGCTCAGGCACTGGTGGGTGTAACCACTGCTCTGCAGCCCAGCCCCCAGAGCGGGGAGCGTGCCCTGAGATTGGGATGAGTGCTCTGGAGTTTGGTGCACAGCGTTTTCCTTGTGAGCAGTGCCGGACAGACACTGGTGCCACCACGTTAGGCTCCACACATCACCATCTCCTTCATCAGATTTTTTATCCAATATTTTTTTTAATTTATATTTAAAGGAAAGGTGCAGGCAGACAGGGAGGAAGAGAGAAGGAAGAAGCACTTTGTTTAGTTGTTTACACTGGTTTTTCCCCCCCGACTTGGGACAGTAACCTAGGAGCGTGGCCTGCGCTCCTTCAGAGGTGATTGCCCTAACCGCTGCTCCACCAGGGCGTGCCTCCATTATTTTTAGAGGATTACCAAGGTATTTTTTTTCCATTGAAACTTGTAATTTAACTGGGCTTGGCTCCCAGCAAAGACCGCCTCACAAAAGCCCGTGGCTGGCATGGCCGGAGTGGTGCCGGGCCTCCAGGTGGAGGTCTGCGGCATGGGAGAAGAGTTGGGAAAAGACCGGATGGGCGAGAATGCACTCGCGTACCCTTGTGGCTCTGTCAGCTGACATGCTGCTGTGCTGACACATACAGGCCGGACCCGGGCCAGGTGAGAAAAGAAACCAAAACTGAGCACATAAAGATGATTCTTCCTCATTTCCTTCCCTTCCTTCCTCTCTTTAAAAAAGGAGACCCAGCGGTAACTTCCTGCCAATTTCTGTGTCGCCCTTCATCCAGCTGATGTGCCTTGACTCTGCTGTGGCCTCGGCGTGTGCAGATGCCACCCAGACCCCGGAACAGCAGCGGGGCGCGCTCTCAGGACAGTTTCGGTTTTCTCCCTGGATCATCAGCTAGTCCCGCTCACGTGCTGTCTTGAAAGCGGAAGTGTAGCTAGAGGAAGACTTGGGCCGAGAAAGATGGTGTCCGTGCTCGCCAGGTACCGTTAGCACTGACAGAGCTCCAGCCCGTGTGTCAGGTGGCCTGCAGCCTCGAGGCCCGGTCCCACAGAGCCGGTTGGGCTATTCCCACCGCCGCTCCCTGACTTCAAGCTAGAGCGTGAGGCAGTTAGAAACAGAAAGGGTCTGTAGGCCTCTGAGCCTGGGGGCTGAGAAGGCGATGGGGTGGGGAGGCTTGTTCAGCGTTTGCGGGGACATGAGATGGTGAAGATGCAGTCACACAGAACGCCATTTCAGATGAGACCGGCTCGAGCACCGGACCCCCAGCTCCAGCCCCTTTCCAGCCTGAGCCATCCACCTCCCAGTTGGGCCTCTGAAACCCTCAACATATAAAATCCTCCAGTCCCACTCCCTCCTGCCGTCCTGCATCCAGACGCTGCCCAGGTCTTCACTCTCCTCAACACTGGAGCCGGCTCAGAATCCTGTCTGTGAGCCTCTTGGCCTTCGCAGGCTTCCTTTAGCACTCGTTTAACTCTGAAACCTCTACTTTCTTTTAGCCAGAAATTCCTCTTTATTTGGCATGATCCTTGTCACAGATGGGCCAGGCAGGGACTTACATAAAGTCAGGAAGTGGGCCCCGATCTGCAGCCTCTGCCTGGTGGGCAGTAGGGAGTGGTGGAGCCTGTGGCTACGTGACCTGCTTCAGTGCGGGTTACGCACCAGTGCCGCCATCTTCTGGTGCGTTCCTAGAGATGCTAGGCACCAGGTTTGGATGTGGAGATTTCAGTTGCCTCACTCTGGGTAACAGCTCTGTTGAAAGTGTCCTCACACCGTGCAATTCATGTATTTGTAGCTATACAGTTTTTTTAGTTTAAGGAAAGGTGCAGGCAGGAATGAAGGCAAGCAGATAGGAAGAGAGAGGGGTAAGAAGCACTTTATTTTAATTTTTATTAGGTGTTCACACTGATTGTTTCCCTCCAGGGACTCAAACCCAGCTCTATGTGGCCTGTGCTTTGGAGGTGTTTAACCTAACTCCACTCCACCAGGGCGGGTCACGATTCACCTATTTAAGGAAAGGTACAGGTAGGAATGAAGGCAAATAGGCAGCGAGGCAGTAAGAAAGAGGAGGGAAAACACCTTTTTATGTCGTTGCTCATGTCAGCGGTGGCCCTGGCCCAGGACCGTGGCGGGCATGTGGGACAGCGCCCAGGTGCTGGACTGCTGGGCCACCCAGGCACCCCACAATTCACCTGTTTCAAGAGTGCGAGTCAGTGGTTTGTAGTCAAGTTTGTGCAAATATCTGCACAATCAGTGTTAGAACATTTTCACTACTACAGAGAAATTCCACCTCCATTAGCATTTTTTTTAAAAGGAAAGGTGCAGGCGGGAATGAAGGCAAATAGGCAGGAAGACAGAGGAGGAAGCATTTTATTTTATTTTCATTTAGTTGTTCAAACTGCTTGTTTCTCCCCTGGGCCCAGGACTTGAACCCAGAGGTATGTGGCCTGCGCTCCTTCAGAGGCGATTGACCTAACACTGCTCCACCAGGGCGCACCTCTCCATTAGCAGTTACTCCCCATTTCGCCAAGTCTCCCAGCCTCTGGCGACCACGGGCTACTCTGCCTCTGGATTTGCCCTCGTGCCTGTTTCCTGTCGGCGCAGTCGACCGCATGGGGTTCCTGCGGGCCCGCTGGCGGCCTCATTCGCGTGTCTCAGTGCCTCCACGTTGAGCAGGAGTCACAGCTTCGTTCCTCAGGGCTGAGGAAGTGCCGTTCTGTGCCCTGCTTGCTCCAGGTAGGCGCTGAGGTGGTGCCACCCTCGGGCTGGGTGCCCAGGCTACTTCGAGGAGGCATCTGCAGCCGTCCAGCCGCAGAGACCCAGTTGAATGTTCCGGGTCTGGAGACTGGGAAATAGTGTTTAACGGAGAGAGTTTCCATTTGGGAAGATGAAGCAGCTCAGGAGATGGGTGGTGCCACTGAATTTACATTTAAAAATGGCAAAAACGGGCATGCCCTCTGAGTAGCGTTTGGGCCGCCACCTTTGCCTGGCGTGGTCCACACACACACATCCCATAGACCCGGGGCCAGGGAACAACCAAGACAAACTAAATGAAGTGCTTCTCTCTGCCTACTCACCTTCATCCCTGCCCGCACCTTTCCTTTTCGAAAATGGCCAGAGGGTCAGCTGTATGTCTGCTTCACCACAGTGTGAAAAGGAAAATGTTGGCAGAGTCAGAAGACCGGGCACCCATGGTGGGCACGTGTGCCGGGGACGTTCAGCGGCAGGACAGTGCTGGGAGGAGTCCCCGCGAGTGGCCCTGCGGTGTGGCTGACGCGCGTGCGACACGCACACGCACTTCCTGCCAGGGCAGGAGCTCCTGGATCAGGGCTCCGTGGTTTCGGCGTCTGCTGGGCAAAGGGCCTTTCCCTCCAGCGGTTTGGCTCACTTGAGAGGAAAGCGGGTACCCGGATGCCTGTTGCAGGGAAAGCGGCTTGACTGAGGGCCGCTGGTTTGGACTCTGCTCTGGGTTGACAGCAGGCCTGAGAAGGCAGATGCCACGCACACCGCCCACTGGCACTGCCCCCTCCACTACCAGCGCAGCCGGAGTCGTGGGCCACGAGGGGCTGCTGTCAGGCGGTCGGTCCACGGCTTGGAAGCCAGTGAGGCCACACGCCCAGCATCGCAGCCCAGGAGGGCTTCGCCGCCAGGATTCCATGTGTGTGCTGTGACAGATGCACAGCGACGACGTGACTGCCGCGGAGTCTGGGGTGGTCCTGTGCTCCCGGCCTCCAGCCCCTCTTGTAACCAGGCCTGGAGGTGGATGGTTGAGCCTCCTACCCTGTCCTGTGCTGGTGGCCACCCTGGGCTGTTCCTCCCCTTGGTTCCCAGCCTCCACTTTCAGGTTCCACGTCCAGCCATCTTGATCAGACACCCGAGGCTGCGCCTGGGGCAGGCCCGCCCAAGGGGACGGTGAGAGAAAAGGGGAGCCCCCCACCTCCAACAGAAAAAGAAGCCCAAGGAACGGTCGCCACAGGCGTTGTCTCGACATGAGGGGGCGTGTGTGCAGGGTGTCCAGTCCTCTACCAGCTACTGGTAGAGGCTGGCACGGGGTGGCCTGTGTCCTGGGTCAGAGCTGCTCCTCGGGGCTGAAGTCAGGGTGCTGGCCTCACGCCCCATTCAGGCCCTGAGACCTGTTACCAGATGCCTCTGGCAGGAGCACCCCTCATGCCCGCCACACCCCATCTGTTGTGGGGGCCAGGACAGGCCCATTGCTTGATCCTGTGGCCACCACCCCAACCCAAGTCCCAGAAACAAAGCCCTTTTCTCTCGGAAGCCATCTGTGAGGACAATGAATGGCCTTTATTACACATTTGTAACACAAGAACAGGTCACTGTGACTGCACCTCCCATCTCCCGTCCGGGCACATGGCCTGCAAGGCGGCAGAGTCACAGCCCAGCAAAGTCCCCTCGGTGCTGCTCCAGCCACTGGTCCAGCGTCCTGGCCTGGGGGTTGAGCCGCAGGGTCAGCGCGATGTCGCGGTCGGGTTTCAGCGCGTAGAAACGGAACATGTTGGCCAGGTCCCGTGCCCCAGGGAAGCCGAGCTTCTCGTAGTCCTCGGGGGTTGTCTGGAAGCAGAGGGTGGGTCGGGGGCATCAGCACCACCGTCCCCACCAAGGTCCACACGAGGGGCACACCTGGCAGCTGCTGTGTCAGAGAGGGGTGTTCGAGACCACTGCTCTGGGTCAACTGAAATCCAGCCCTTTCAAGATTATGAGGCAGGAACTCAAGTCTCTTCCAAATCAGAACTGTGCCGACATCTGTTCTTGCTCAAAAACCCAAGCAGCTCCCTTCCCAGCCTGAGTGAGCCCTGGTTCTGAAATTCTCCAGGACAGGCTGTTCAGCGCACATTTTCTAGAGGGTTTCCTTGTGCGGGGGAAGCGTTTACGCGGGTTATTCCAGCCAATCCCGGAACCACCAGGGAGGCGGATGTGACTCACACGCCCATTTTACAGATGAGGAAACTAAGCTCCAGTGGACTAGGGGACCGAGCCCGGGTCACACTGGTGGGTGGGGAGGCCTGGGGCCAGCAACTGCGTCCAGGTTCTGACCCCCTGAACCGGGTCCTGCCCGGCCTCCCTCCCGTCATGGTGCAGCTTGTGTGGGGCTCTGCGGTGGCTTTGTCTTTTAATGACCTGGAGTCCCCAAACTTTATTTCCTTTCTTCTGCTGATTTTTGACTTTATTCCTCTTTCTCTAGTCGTTTTAAACACAGAGCTCATGGCTTATTAGCGATTTTTCTTGTTTCTTGATGTGGGCCTGAATTACAAAGCACTTCCCTCTTAGTATAGCTTTTGCTGCATCTGAGATTCTGGTAAAGTTCCCCAAACTTGAATGCAAAGGTTTTACTTTCATAATGGGAACGGCAAACACTAGAAACAAGGTCCTGGGAGGCTGAGGAACAGTCGAGTCAGGATCAGGGCCTCCGACCCGCCCAGCGAGGCCCAGAGGAGACCGGCTGTGGGCGGGGTTTCCCTCCCCTCCCCGAGTCACCTCCCAGAGGGGCCCAGCTGGCCCTGGTTTGCAGCCCCTTTGCTGTGGCCCCTACTGCGCCATCCTGGAAACCTTCCTCTCCGCTTGAAAGCCAGAACTTTCACTTGGTGGCCACACGTGGCTCCCGAGCACACGGGTCCTAACAGTCAGTGACAGTGAGTGCCACGGGGCAACCCCAAACCCCGCAGACGCCGTTGGGCGCTGGAACAGCCAGGACCCCTGGGCCGGGACCCACCTTGGCATCGCGCACGATCTTGCCTGTGTGCTTGGAGAGCAGGGCGGCGTACTCCTCAGCCGTGTGCCTGCAGGTGCTGAGCCCCAGCTTCCGGCCCACGTAGTCTTCTGGCGCCTTGAGTAGGCTGAGCACCACAGGGCCCAGGTCGGCCACGGACATGCCATCCATGGGGGTGTCACCCATGGGCAAGCCTAGGAGGGAGGATGCAGACGCGCTGGCATGCACACCTCATGGTGTCTGTGCAGAAGCAGAGGCCGTGGTGGAATCGGGACGCCTCCCAGCCACCCCGTGGGCCCCTGCCTGAACCCCGCTAGTCATGGTTAGCCCCTCTCAGCATAAGGACGGGAACAAAGGAGAAGGACCAGTGGGTCCCAGGCCACCCTGGCATGCAGAAGGTAAGGTGTGGCTGGTGAGGGCACTGTCCCCTCCAACTCTGCCCCCGAGCATCCTGCTCTAACCCACTGATATGAGGTTCTCTCCAAGCACTGGCCCATTTACACATCTTCGAATGGACAATCCTGCTTCGTGAAAAATAACAATGAACCTCATCCTCCCAGTCCCCTCCTCTTCGCCTCTGAAGGAGGTAACGAGAATCAACTTTTCCAGAGGACAAAGCACAACTCCGCCTCTGGCGGATTCTCCCATCGCCCGGGAAAATCAGCGTGATGCTCACTTCTCACCCAGAGCGCAAAGCCAGTGAGGTCTCAGCCGGGCTCACTGCCACTGGCCAGACGAGAGAGGGCCGGCGCCGGGCCCCACGACTGTCTAACGACAGGCCGTCTTCTGCCCCAGCTCCGCACCTGAGAGCAGACGCCCCAGGAGGGAGGGCACTCACTCAGCAAGTAGCTCTTTCCATCCGGGGCCTTCTGGGGCAGGAAGTAGGAGAGGAGGTTCTCGAAATAGCAGGGCAGCCGCACGCTGGTCATGGGAACCCCGATGTCCCAGAAATATTCCTCCACCTCCCCTTTGCCATCAAAGTGGCCCGCTGCCAGGCTCCCGGCCGTCAGCTTCTTGATGCCCTCCAGGCCACTGTAGATCACGTGGCGCAGGCCCAGGCGCCGGGCCAGGTCGGCCAGCAGCTTCCCCTGGGGGGCAGGAAGGAGAAACCAGGAGGCTAAGACAGAGGACGTGTTCTATTCCCAAGCGCAGCGGGTCCTCCAGCCCAAGTCGCCCCTGCGCGGTCTAGAGCGCAGCACCACTCACCCAGAGAAAGCTGCCCCCGACGGTGCTCACACACGGCCCCCCACCCACACAGAAACAAGGCTCCGCCACCCACAGCAACTTGGTGCCACTTCTCTAGATTCTGTTACCCGTCTGTCGCCCCGGGGCCACCGTGTGTGCACCAGCCGAGAGGGTGGGCAGGTCTGTGGCCTGCAGAGGGGCCCACACAGACCTGCTGTCTCTGCCTGCTTGGAGACATCCGGTCCATGGGACTGTCATTTTCCAGAACTCAGCCATCAAGTGCAGGCCGCCTGCATTCAGACACAGCTCTGTCACTGGCTGCGTGAGCCCAGAGATGGGGTCTCGTGCTGGCCTCACCGGTTCTCCAGTTCAAAGGGGACAGCACTGCTGCCCACTGTGCAGACTGCAGGCTCTGCATGGTGGCCTCCTGAAAGACGTACCCACAGCATGCCCTGGCAGGTTTAGGCCACGTACGTCCCAGGGACCCAGGTTCGCGACCTGGGGTCGGAGGAACAAGGAACAACTAAATAAAGTAAGAGTCCAGGACAGTTGTGTGGAAGAGCAAAAGCCTGCCGCAAGCAGAGGTCCGGCCAGAGGTCAGCTGTCTCTGGCAGGTGGAGCTGCCTCCCAGGGACCGGCAGGGACCCAGGCGTTCCTGTAAGATGCCTGGCTCCTGGCCCGGCCCCCCATGCCTCCCGTGGGCCCTCACCTGCTTGACCTCCTGCTCCTGGCTGCAGTTCTCCCAGTAATTGGTCACGATGAAGGTGGCGTGGGCCCCACTCAGGGCCTGCTCCATGCTGGCCTCGTCGTCCTGGTCTCCCCGCAATACTTCCGCACCTCGCAGCTGCAGCTCCTTCGCTGCCTTCTGCCCGGGGTCCCGGGTCACCACTCGAACCCTGAAGGTCCCATCTTCCAGGAGGGTCCAAGCCACTGAGCCCCCCTGGGCACCTGCGAAGAGCGAGAAAGACCTGCAGGGGTGGGGGCTGCCTGGGCCTCGAAAGGACGGCTTCCCCTAGACACTCACCGGGGTTGGTCCTCGCCCACGCCTTACGGCATTAAAAACAGCAGCTTTGCTGAGACAGGCCCCTGACCACGATAACCACCCTTTCAAAGCTGCAGTACAAACACCACAGCCGCCTGTCGAAGTCATGCGTCCACTTTTGCCGCCTCTTCTGCAGCACTTTTGCATAGATTTGTCACTTATTAAGGGATATTTAGGGTGTTCCCCTGTGGCTCTGGAGATTGAGGTGCAGGCCATTTAATGCCTGTGGACCCAGGTTTGAGACCTAGGGCCGGGGATTTTTTTTTTTTAAGGCAATTTATGTTGTCCATAAATAACCACTATTGCAAATAAGGCTGCAGCCGATGTGGATGATTTTGTTTTCTTCTCTTTGATATTTTTTTTAAGGAAAGGTACAGGCAGGAGTGAAGGTGAGCAGGCAGGCAAGCAAGCAGGAGGAGAGAGGAGGAAGAAGCAGCTTTTTATTTTCTTTGTTTAATTCATCTTGGTTATTCCTGTGGCCCCAGGATGAAAACCCGGGTCCCTGAGATGTATGTGGACTGCGCTCGGTTGGAGGAGGCAGACCAAACCCCTGCTCCACTGGGGTGCACTTCTTTAATGAATTTTGTAATTGTCTTGTTCCTCTTTAAAACCCTGGAATAAAAACATATACTGGAGGCGACATTTTATACATGGTGAGTCTGCGGGGTTGGTGTCACTTTTTCTACCTGAGAAGAAATGCAGTTCCCATGAACCCAAACATGCCGCTCAGCGAGAGATGCTGGACACCAGTGGCGAGGAATGTCCACAGGGCAAATCTGTGCACAGAAAGCACGGTGGCTGCCAGGGGCTGGGTGGGGGAAATGGAGGGACAGCTGGTGGAAGCCGCTGACTTGCGGGCCACTGAATGTTCTAATGCTGGGTGAGGTGACGCTCACAGAGCTCTGTGCGCACACTCCAGAGAAGTTCGCCCTTCAAATGGGCAAATTTTATGCTCTGCTAATTAAATCTCAATAAACTGTTACACATTTTTAAAAATTTTATAGGGAAAACCCCAGGTGGGGCAAAATAAAATACCAGGGTTTACAAACGTATCTGTCTGGATATATTTCATCTGGGAGGGGCAAGGGAAACTTGACAACAGTAATGGATGGTGTGCAGGAGGCAGGTGGGAGATTTAACCCTGGCACTGGGTGCAGTGCAGTGACCACCTACTCAACGTGAAGAAAGTAAGGTGTGAGCAGGCCTGGTGGAGTGGTGGTTCCGCCTTCTCCCAACACAGTCCACACACATCCCAAGTGCCCGGGTTTGCCGCCAGGGTCCAACTAAATAAAACAAAAGTGCTTCTTTCTCTTTCTTCCAGCTTGCCTGCCTCTGCTCGCTTTCACTCCTGCCTGCACCTACTTTGAAAAAGAAATACATGCATTTATAAATACATGTTTTTCTTTTTCTTTTTTTACGGGAACAAGAGAGAGAAGGAAGAAGCATTTTTATGAAAGGAAGAGGAAAAAGACATCTTTAGTTAGTGGTTCGTGCTGAGTTTTCCACCCACCCCAGTCTTGAACCGCGGTCCTTCTGGGCCTTGGGTTGCATGTGGTCCCCACGCCGGCGTCTTGGCCCCAGAACCAAAAGGGCGCGCCCCGGGATTAATGCTTTAAACTTTCCCGGCGAATCTGCGCTCAGGCCCCACCCCCGAGTCGGGGATCTGCGCCATCTCCGCCCTGCAGACCCCAGACGAGACCCGACGCGGCCCGACGCCCAGGCGGGCTGGGAGGCTCCTTGCTCCGCAGGGTGGCGTGGGGGGCCACGTAAAGGGCCGGCTTACCTGTGGCTCCGAACACCACCACCAGCTTCTTGTCCGCCATGCGGGCCGGAGCGAGAAAAGCTGTCGCGAGACGCCGGGGTCAGGGAAGCGCGGAGAGGGCCGAGGAGCCGGGTCCGGAGAGACTGGAGGCCGCCCCGCCCCCCCGCCGCGCCCCGCCCTCCCCAGGCTCGGTATTCACCGGCCCGCTTGGCCCGGTTCCGAGCACCCACCCGGCCTCCACCCCGTCGCGGGCGCAGACAGTTCGTCCCTGCTCCGCCGCCTCGGCGAGCACTTCGACCCACCAAGTACCGACCTCCCCTGCGTCCACCCAGTGTGCGTAGATAAGATGGCAGCGAGATGCCCAGTAGAAGGCTGGGCGGGATGCTGGGTGATGGACGAGCAAAGCAAAAAAGAAAAAGGACTTCTTTATTTTGCAGGAACATCTGAACTTCCAACTACTGACGTGTCGCCCGAGCAGGAAAGCTACATCCTGAGTCTCAATCCCCTAACACCCTGCCTGAGTTCTTGTGGGCCTGGCTCACATTTCAAGCTGCTGGCTCACAGAAACTGAGCTCTCTGTGCTCACCGCTGCGTTTCCAGCACCTAAATACCTAGCACGAAGTGAGCTGGCCGCGCCAAAATGTCTCTTTGGCATAAAGATTCTTTTAGGCTGACGATTTTCAAGAAATAGCAGAGTCAGGTTTCTCTACTTTCCCTTTAGCTGCAGAAAGGAATTTAGATATGGGCCCGGCCTCAGGCAGAGGTCTATCCCTGTGGTTGCCGGGGAAAACCACAGACAGTAGCTAAATGTGGTGTGTGTGTGGAGGGATGACAGGTAGCAAGGCCTGTGTATTCAAATGTCGCCCTGCCTAGCACTGTGCCTGGGCACAAAAATTCCTCCCCCCCTCTGAGGTTCTTCACAAATTAACCTTAGACAGGATGAGTAAGAGAAAAGACCAAAGTAAATGACACAGGTATAGAAGGAAGGGAGAGAATGAAGCATTTTTATTTCCTTGTCCCCCACTCGGAAGCCACTATATTCTGTGCTGAGGAATGAAAAAGGGGGACTGGGGCGTCAAGGAGAGAGGGAGGACGTCTTCACATGAAATGATGCCTTAGGAGAGAGTTCTCTGATAAAAAGATTGTCTCTGGAAATGACGACATATCTCAGTATCTGTGGAAAGGCTGACTGCTATAGGTCTCTATTATTCTTCAGCGCCACATACCAAGGTGACATGGATTGTGAAAGCCTACTTTGGACATCATGGAAAAGGCCTGTCTGAATTTTTGTGGAGCTGGGGTTGGGGGCCGATCTTACAATGGCAAATTGATTTTCCAAACAGTCGCTCTTCATCATTCCACATCTTCCTGTAATTGTCTGCCTTTCCTTTTAAGCTCCAGACCCTGGCTCCTCCTCCTTAGCTCTGGGTGCTCTGTAAGCCTGATTTTACCGTTTCTGAGCCTCTCGCATCTTAGGGAAAGGAGGAAGAGCGCCCATACATACGAAATTAAATGTTTGAAGTGCGCCCTGGTGGTCTAATGCATAAGACCACCAGATATGGCCCACATGCCTCCCAAGGACTCAGGTTTGAGAACTGGGACCCAAGGGAACAACTAAATAGAATAAATAAATGCTTCTTCCTCCTCTCTGCCTGCCTGCCTACTCGCCTTCATTCCTGCCTACATCTTTCTTTAAAAAAATAAAATAATAATTGAAAAAAAATAACCAAGTTTGTCCTCTCTTGATCTCTCCTTTACTACAGGGGTATCTCAGTCAAGAACCTAGAAAAGTTCAAGAAAAACGTTTTTCTCCCCTACACTTTTAATGAACATTTGTCGATTTTATAGCTTTCTAATCATCTGCCATGTACAGGAGTAATAGAAACTAGCTTCACTTTGGGTGCTGCTTTCCTGAGTTTAAAATCCAGTGGAGACAGGCCACAAGATACTGTGTGGCTGGCGCACCCTAGTGGAGCGGAGGCCAGTCACCTCGGAAGGAGCACAAGGCCACATATTCCTGGATTCAAGTCCTGAGTGGGTGTGGGTGTGTGTGTGTGTGTGTGTGTCAGTGGGACGAAGCAGTGTGAGCAACTAAATACAAATGAAATAAAGATGCTTCTTCCTCCTTCTCTCTCTTTCTGCCTCCCTATCTACTTGCCTTCTTGCCTGCCTGCACGTTTCCTTGAAAAAATAAAGGAAATGCTATCCCTTGGGTGAAGAAAAAATATGGCCTGCTCCTTAGCCATGTAAGCCACAGCGGTGTGCCTGTGTATTTTATTTATGTAAGATGTTGCTCTCTATGATCAAATGCATGTGCTTATCTCAATAAATACATTGGTGTTTGTGTTTATATTTTGAAATGAATACTTCATCTATGTATTTATCTTGTTTCTAAATGGGTGGGTCTCCTCCACCCCTGTGATCTTATGCCTTAGTGTTCAGACTTGATGTTTGTTTTCCTAACATACCTGCATAGGGCTGATTCCTCTTCATTACTCATCACTCCACATACCCAACACCTCCTCCAGGAAGCCTCTGACCGCTGGGCAAGGTTAACTACTTCTACATCCTATTGGTAAAACTGTTTCTATATATTAGACTGAGGGCTTCCTGAGAGCTGGCCCCAGGTCTTCCTGTTCTGAGGGCTCCACTTTAAGGAAATAAAATCAAACAGGAAAGCCCCCATCAGCATCGGCTGCATAATTTTCAAGGCCCAGTGCAAAATGAAAAGGCAGGGCTCCTTGGTCAAAAGTGATCAAGAATTTAAAGACAGCAACAGCTGAACGTTAAATCAAGTGCAGGGGCTTTCAGAGCACAGGACCCCATGTGACTACTTGGGCCACAAGGCCCCAAGTCCATGAAACCTGGGGCCAGGTTTAACTGAGAGTAGTGGCCAGAGCCATAGCCACGTTGCGGGGGCAGGTAGAGTCGAGTGTGGCCAGGGTCCCCAGTTAGAGGGAGAATGAAAGTATGTTAGTTTTTAGCTCTTACTAACGACAGGAAAATGTGGTCAACCAGCCCTGGTTTCACTTGTCACGTAATTCTGGCTATTTGGCTTCAGCTCCTACAATCTGTATCACTCAGCTTCTCCCCTCTCCACATAGCGAACTTGGGGTCTTCAGCCTTGGGGAGGAAACTCATGACTCGTTACCTAACCAGCGCCTTCTTTAAAGATGGGCCAAGTGTCCAGACGCCAAAATTAGCAGGCACTGAAATAAACTGTTTCAGTTTACTTTAGATCCTGTCACGGTCACCAGGAAGGGGACTCCCACGCTGTGGGTGTCTGATGATTGCCTCCTCACAAACTAAGTGGATCAAATCCCTGCCATTTAAAAGCCCCGGATTCCAGCCCCGCTCCCCATCAGCAGCCTGGAAGCTGCCTTTCTTTACCGGCACCTTCATTCACACATTTATTGTGTTTGTTTCATTTTAAAAAATCTCCGAGCCCGTTCGTTCAACTCTGAGCATTTTCTAATTCTTAGGTGTCAGAGGACATGTGGGGGGTCTTTGGGGATCTGCATTCTAGGGACCTAAGCAATTCCAGTGCCTTTTGGGGGTGCTGAACCCACAGCTTGGGACTTGGTGTGGGCAATGAGTGGCAGGGAATGGCAGCTCTGTCCTTGGCCTTCTGGCCAGTGGTGCTTGTGGGAAGTGGGTGGGCAGATTGGCAACCTGGGCACGTTCTATGTTTTGAAGCCTCTGGCGGTCCACAGCCAGTCTCCCCTGCAGCACCCGCCCTCCCCCACTATTTGGCTTTGGTGTATGCTCAGCATGACTCAGCACTGTAGGTGGGACTTTGGATCTGATAAAGAATTTCCCGTAAACACTTGCCAATTCACTTGGTCTAATGACCTGTCCTAGTGAGCATAGGCCTTTCTGGGTTTCTCCCTAGGTGTCAGTCACAGGCTCAACCCTATGTTATCTGAGCCCTCAAAGCAACTCCTCCTACAGTCAGTGAGGCTGGTTTAAGTTTGTGTGTGTGTGTTGGGAGCAAGGGGCACATGATGTGCTCTTCTAGTTGTAACTTACAATTCATTCATTTTTTACACGGTTTTCATAAATGCACGATGCATTTGTGCATTCGCATAACATTTAAGTGGTGCAGGCAGCAGCCCAAGTGACCCTTCACTTGCTCTGCCATTCTCATTTTGTAAACTTGTCTGCTTTTGGATGTGTTTAGGTACCTAAATAAGACTGTGGGGAAAGGCAACATTTTACATTTCTAAAAATAAACAGGATGAGTGCACCTGTTCCTGAGAAGTCTCTGCCTCTCCGGGTGAATGAGGAACATGGAGACAGAGTTTGGGAGGATAAAGAAAAGAAAACTGATGACTTTGCTAGGAAAGGAGGCCACAGCGTGGCTCATGCCTGAAAGACTGGATCTCCTGAGGGGAAGAGCCAATTATTTTTTATATGTCATTGCAGCCTTATTTTCTGCATTCTTGAGGTCAGATTCCCTTCCAGGTGATGACCACAAGTTAATTTTTATCTCCACAGGGCGTCAGCACAGTCTTATTGACCCTTTCTCAACTTCCACATTTTCCTGGCACTGTCAGCTTCATAGTTTCTATCTGGTCTTCAAGTGAACAAAGGTTAGAGATCACATCAGTTACAGAAGTGGCGGGTGGGCAGGCAGTTAAGCATAAGGCTCTGTTGCTAATAATTTTTCTATAGTGGATCGTCAGCTTTGGTCAGCTTCGTGAGCTTTTGCATTTTACATATATCGTCCTATTTGCCCCATATCACACCCTGTGGCCTAGTGAGTTAGTCCACCAAGTCAGCACAGTGCCCATCCCACGGTCCCCAGGTCAGCACAGTGCCCATCCCACGGTCCCCAGGTCAAGACCTGGGGCCTCAGTGAACAACCAAGACAAACAACTAAACGAAATAAAGCTTCTTCCTCTTCTCTCTTCCTGCCTACTCACCTTCATTCCTGCTGCACCTTTCCTTCAAAATAAGTAAATAAACAAGATCACACTGACTAGATTTCCCCCAGATAATCCATCAACATACAAAAATTTTTGAAGTACTATACAAAGAGCACCCATATACTCACCACTGAGAATTTTTGTTCTTATTCTATTGTGCTATATTTGCCTGATCACATGTCTACCTAGTTATGCATCCATCAATTGCCTTTTCTTTTTTAAAAAAAATTATCATTGTAGAAATTATTCTACACATTAATTTCCTATGTACAGGTTCCCCGTTTCTTAGGTATATTTCAACTCACCATGCCCTCCACCACATCTCCAAGAGTCCTTCCCCACTGTCCAGTAGACTCCGCCACCATTTATTCCCACCCGCTCCGTTCCTTTTTGGTCACTTCAGTTCTGCTGCAGATGTTTCAGGGTTGGTTTCAATTACCTCATTTTGATGAACTTCAAGTATTACAGACATCAGAACCTTTCATATACACATGAGAGTTCAATGTGGTTTTTCTGGGGGGCGGGGTTTACTCTCAGATGTGTTTTTCCGTAATTTGCTTTCTTCCCTCACTACCCAAAGTCCTTCTTCCTAAGGTGGTGTCTGCCCTTCCTTTGTAATTGTGGCACAACTCTATTGCCTGGATGTGCCCATCAACCCCCACCCCGTGCTCTTTTGTGGACATTTAGGTTTTTCAAGGTTTCCAGAAAAATGGAATGTCCTGTCACGTGTCACAATGAACTTCCTTCCTTTGTGCCTGTGGGTTATTTCAAGTGTGTCTTAGAATGCTGGGGATGGAACTGTTGCATCAAAGAGAAAACACTGTATTTTAACGGATCTTGTCAAAGGGTCCCCTTTTCCAACCACGTCCACAAATATGGCGGATTCCCCACACCTGGGTCAACACCGGACATTAGCAGTCATTTCCCCTACAGCCCGCCGGACGGCTGAGGAAATGACAGGAAGCCAGTGTGGCTGGAAAAGAAAGGGCCGGAGGAGCCCAGCGCGAGGCGCGCCTGAAGACGGGGTGACCTCGGGCGTCCGCAAGGACACCGCTCTCGGCGGCGCGACGGGGACTCGGGGGAACCCACGTCCCGCCCGCCTGCAGACCCGGAGAGAAGCCACGTGCCGCCGCAGGGGCGTGTCCCCAAGGCCCCGCCCCCGCTGCGCGCGCACGCCGCCATCGCCCCGCCCCTCGGCTGCGGCGGCGGTGGCAGCGCCTGAGGAGCAGCCGGCGCAGCGCCGACGCGGAGCTGACGGACGGACGCGCCGAGCAGGGCCGCGGCGGGTGAGTGGCGGTGCGGGCCCCGGCCTTCCCCGCGGCTCCTCGGCGCGCTCGGGCCGGCCGCGGCTCTGGGGCTCGGGCTCGGCCGGCCGCGGTGGCGGCCCGGAAGCGGGTGCCCGGGGCGAGACCGCGCTTCGTGTCCCGGAGCTCGGGCGCCGCGTCTGCGTCAGGCCCTGCCCCTGGCGGCGTCGCGAGTGCGCGGGGGGTGGCGGTCGCCGGGTGAGCGCCGGAGCCGGCGAGGCGGCCGCCCTTCCCCCGGCTCCCCTCCGTGGGCCGTGCCCTTGGGGTGACTGTCGTGATGCCCGCGGGACGCGCGGCCAGTGGGGAGGGCCCTGTGCCGGGCAGCTGGTCCCTGTCACCGCCTGAGCGCGCTGCTCGAGGTGTTTTAACTGCCCGGTGAAAACTGCCGCGTCCGCCCCGCGCAGTCTTTGCCGAGGCCCGTGCTGTGTCGCGTCGTGTCGTGTCGTGCCGTGCCTGAGCGGGCAGTGTGGCGCGCGCTGTGCAGCCTGACGTTGGTTTGTGCTCTGTGAACCAGACCGGGCGGCGCGATTGAAGAAAAGAAACACGTTCCCTCCCAAACCTCCAGAACCCTGTTACCTCCCGAGCCTTTTCCCCCCCGTGAGCTGCGGTTCCTGATGAGACTCGAGGCGGCTGCATCCCACCTGGCCGTCCGCCTCCAGCTCCCGTGCGCTTTCCTAAGCAGAATTGCAAGCATTGGAAATGGATTATGTGATTTAAACTGCCCTTCCCTCCCCTGAAATGTTCTCCCAAGTGCCTTTGGATTTCTCCCAGGGCTTAAATCAGTGTGCTTTCATTGGTATTAATTCCCATATTAAAATTCTTAGTTTTTCTTTGGCAGGGATGGGGATAAGGACTAGAAATGACTAAAGCTGGGCTTTATTCACTAGTTCTTTCCAGGAAACATCACAAGAAAAAAAAAAACCACATCTTTACCAGGCTCTCACAGTTAACTGAGCGTTTTCAGATTTATTTGGTGAAATTGGGAAAAGTTTTCAAAGGCAGTACCGATGTCAAAACGCTGGTGAGGGTGTGGACCTCCAGGGACCTTGCAACACACAGTGACCAAGTGACCTCATCTGACTGACGTTGTAAAGAGGAAAATCTGTGAATCCCACTTTGTCTGACCTGACTTGATTTACTTTTGTCCTTTGCTTGGTCCAACAAGCAAAGCTGCTATGAGTCACCAGAATCAGGAGGAGTGTGAATTACTCTAGAAAGGACAGTACCAATGAGAAGATGAATTACAGAAGCAAAGTATTCATTACTTTTAGTCACCCTGCGTTGAGTCTGTTTTAAAGCAAAACTGGACAGCCTTTGGGCTACCTTGATTTTTTTGTTTTCTTACTTTTGTTTTTTCAAGGAAGGTGGTAGGCAGGAAGAGGCAGTAAGAGGCAAGAAGAGAGAGGAGGAAGAAGCACATAAATTTATTTCTTTTACTTAGTTCACATTGGTTGTTTACTCTGGCCCCGGGAGGCGAAACTGGGTCTTGGGATGTATGTGGACTTGACTGGCTGAAGGTGGCTGGCCAATTTGCTCCTCCACCAGGACGTACCAGTTTTCCTTTTAAAAGCTGATTTTCTTCACAGGACAATTGGACACTCTTATCAACATTATACCAAGAAGTGTCACTCCTCCAGAAGGAAGAGATTTTTTGAATATTGAAATTAAATACTTCAGTATAAATTTTGGAATTCAGGTTGCAACCCCTTGGAGAAAAAGATGAAGAATGGACCAATAATTACCTCCTTTTGTATTTTTGACCATAGTTAACTAAAAACCTCTAATATGCACTTAGTGCACTCTTTCTGATAGTCATCAGTGGGAGAATTAAAGAGGTCTGGAGCACAGCTTTTGTGTTCAACACAATGAAGGTTATCTGTGTTTTAGTTTCATTTATTATATGTTTAAGTTTGTGCAAAAACAGGATGAAAGCTCTGCCTTTCTCAGGATATTTTTGCACTACTGAGAAGCAGTGTCATTAATTATGAATTCTTGCCAGCAATGAGGGGGTGGGGTAGGGATTTCTAAATAGAGTTCAAAAAATTGCTTATACTGATGTCTTCCCATTTTTAATATTGGAAGATGCTTCACTCTGGTGACTACTCAGATACTATTGTTACTCCTTTTATAGTTTATTTTTCCATATTGATTTCATTTATTTCCCATAGGTAATTGTCTCTTATTGTATTACACATTTAAAAGGCTTCTGATGAAGACAGCCGAGTCCTTTAAGAATTTTCTTAAATTTTGAACATATGACACAGTACTTGAACTACCTAATGATCTGGCCTAGAACTGTTACATATTTTGATGGAATATGCAGTTACATTGATACGATTTGCAAGGAATCCTTTCTGAAAGACCAGTGTCTATCCATTTAAGAAAGCAATGGCCATTTGGTGCCTATTGAGGATAATCTAAAGGTGTACCGCTTTCGGAAAGAATCTGTTTATAAATAGCCCATCAGAGGCTGCATCAAAATTGCATTCATGGTCAACTGAAATGGAGCTAGGAACTCTTTTTGGGTCTTCATATCAGTCTTACAAAGAATATTCTGAATTCTGAATGGGGCATATCAGAACAGCAGTTAAATTCATCAAGTACTTCTCAGTGAACAGGTTTGAATGTTCTTTTGATGTAATTTTAAAAGTTTGTGTGTGTGTGTTGAACAAACATGCATTTCTCTGTGTGGCATGATTCTTTTAAGCAAAAAAAAAAATTATGTATAAATATACACACTTTTTTTTTTTTTTTTTTTTTAGAGGAAAGGTGCAGGCAGGAATGAAGGTGAGTAGGCAGGCAAGCAAGAATAGAGAGGAGGGAGAAACATTTATTTTATTGTTCATCTTGGTTGTCCCCCTAGCCACAGGTCTTGAACCTGGGTCCTTGGGATGTGTGTGGACTGTGCCTGGTGGTCTTATCTCCTAGGCGACCAGAACATGCCAGCAAAATAATGATTTTTTAAGCGAAGGAAGCACTTTTATTTATTTGTTTTGGTTGTTTCCCCTGGCCCTGTTTTTGTACTTTACGTGGACTTGCACCTGAGATACCAGAACTTACCTTAAGCAAAGGGTTTAATAGTAGCCAAGGACAGTCAGGTCTGCTTATGGAACAGGAATTGCATCAGAGTGCTGTTCAGTGGTGTGATGTGAGGAGGGTTCTTTTTTCATTTTATGCTCGAGTATGTCACTGGAGAGCCTAAAGAAACACCAACTTTTTGTTTACACTTCAAAATGTTTGAATTATTAAGTACAAAACTAAGCTAATTAATCCACTTGTAAACTTTTTTTCATTCACAAGTAACTATTCAGCTACACTATTTTGTTTACATGTGTATATCTAAATTATACATATTATTATACATATTCATTTATATTAGTGTGAAAAATAAGTGGTCAGTTTCTCCCAAAAGGAAGCTGTGTGGTGTGTGTTTGATCAAGAGGAAGCATTAGAACTCTTTTTTGCAATTTCCGTATCTGACAAACAGGCTTGATAACGTGATGGAGCTTTGAGTCGGTGCCTCGAATGCTGCTTGTTGGTCTGAGGCAGGGATTTCCAAACCTTCCCATTTCAGTGAATTTGGAATTACACTGGGAATCTGTATTTTTAACGTTTCCCAGGTGGCTTGTGTGGGCCCCTTGTCTAAAGCCAGGCTGACTGCAGAGGGAGTGGACTGGCAAGAAGGCGGAGAAGACAGCAGGACCCACAGGAAAGGGACAGCTGCAGAAGAAAGGGGTGATTGTTGCAGCCATAACTGCGATCGGCTTGTGAGCCGGAGTCCTAGCAAGCGGATCTTCTCTTCTCTCTGCTTGCAGGGAATTAATTTTGTCACACGACTGGATTTGTTTCCTTCCCAGGAGTATCATAGGCCTAATTACTGTCATAGTTCTCGGTAACTTTAAAAGGGCTTCAGAGAAGAATGGGCTAACGATTTTCTTGCATCCAACTTGCCTGACATTTTAAACACTCCCAGCTTGCTGCCTTTCTATAAACAAGCTTCTCATTCTGGGAAGATTCCAGTTTCACTATCTTGTATTCAATTCCACGATTACCTGAAGGCTGTGAAGAGGTGCTCGCATGATTGAAGCCATCAGCCCACGAGCATTTAGCTAATCTGGTTGACTGCCTCATTAGTCGTGTGATAATCATAAATTTTTGGCAACACGGGGACCCCTAGTGTGAGCATATAGGTGTGCTGAAGCCATGGGTGGTACTGTTGTCAAATCAGAGCTGTCCTAGAAAGTAAGACTCTTGCACTGTAGACTGTTGAGTGGGTCGCACAATCACTGTTTATACTATGCTTTCACCTTGTTTTATTATCTTTTATTCCCTGCCCCCATCTCTCCTTGAGTCCAGAGTACAGTCCTAGGCTCTTCGGTCAGAGCCTGAGTGACAGTATGACTTGCCACCAGCCCCGGTGTAGCCATCCCCTTCCTTAGATCTTGGATCTCCTCTCCTCTCTGGCAAAGCTACTGTGCACTGCTGCAGTGGAGCTGCTGTCCCCTGGAGCTATGTCCAGGGCAGGCAGGTGGAGAAGCAGTGGTCAGCAGAGCCTGAGTGTAAGTTGGGACAGGGCCTTGCTTGTATTTGGAAGGTGGATGAGAAAAGAATATGTTGTTGAGTGGCAGTCAGCTGTCACTCGCTAGGTTTTCTTCAGGGAGGCAAGGGGAGAACTTGCCTTGTTTAGCAGTAGCAGGTATCCCACTAATTACAAAATAGTTTTACATACCATTTCTCTACTGTACACTTGTGTTTTTGTCAACCTCAGCAAAATTTCCAAGTGTTTGTGGCAGTGTCAGGATTGTCTTGCTTTGTAAGACATTTTCCGTTTGCAAAAAGTTGCACTAATGGACCCAAAAGGAGAAGACTAGGGGACTGACTGTGGGTTATGCTTTCTCGCAGTTGGCATTTCATGCATATGTCCAGATTTTAGAGAAGTTAACGGTCAGCTGCAGGTGCCTGAAGGTGAAGGACAAGGAAGTAGTGACCCTGTGTTGTTACGCTTGTATTGCTTCTCTACTGTGCAGAGGATTGGCAGTGAGAGGATGTGCAAAAGAACACAGCAAAGCTCCCGGGAGCCCCTGTTCACTAGGTGTTCACTGTCGTTTTGATAGTCAGCATTATGGGAGGTCCAGGAAGCGAAGAGCTGAGAAATGGAAAAAATGGAAGAACTCGAACTGGGCTCCGGAGCCAGGTGAAATAGTAGGAAGAGAAAAGAAGGAAGGAGGCCAAAGAAAGGGGAAATCCCCTTTTAATGAGGACAGAAAACATGTTACCCATAGAGAGACTTGTCACTCATAAGGAGACTCTTCTAGAATAGGAATTCTTAACCTAAATTTTGGGTTCATAGATGTATTTTAGGACCATGTGTTTGCTCGAAAATCTCGTAGGCAGTATTTAAAAAAAAATAGGTGATTATCCTGGAGAGAGTTTTAAAACTTCTGGTTCCCAAAGGAATTTTCACAAGGATAATGATTATTCTGGCAAATACCTTCCTATCCGTCTTCAGAATTCTGTGCATGTCTCTGAATTTGTATCTTTGGATGAAGCAGAATTTGATGTCAGATTAGGGACAGAAACTCTAGGATTGCTTTGTAAACAGCCTTTCACAGAATCCCAGCTATCAGGGCACAAGCGCGAGTGCTGTACGAGGGACAGCGTGCTCCCACGCACACAGCGGTCTGCTCTGCGTGGGCCCTACTGCTGTGGGCGGGGCGCCGGGTCTGCCTCCAGAGCCCATAGTCACGGACGGTGATAGCGTTAGAACTCAGAGTGGTGGGATGATTTGAAGACAGGGGAACTATAGACTTTTTAGAAGGTCAGATCGTTTTCAGGCAGCTACTGGACGTTGGGAAACAAGTGTGAAAGACACAGGTGCTCTGACCCAGTAGCTGGAAAGCCCTGGCCTTGGAACAGGGACTGTTCCGGGACCAGCTTCCTGCTGCTGCTTTTGATTGCACGCCCCAGAGAGGGCTCCCGAGCTGTCTAGCACGTGCTGTGGGCCACGAAAGTCTTGCGTCTCCTAGCTCCCTTAGACCACAGCTGAGCAAGTGAGACTGAGCTCTGAGTTTGACGGGCACGGGAGGAGCCGCGCCGTCTCAGCTTTAAGTCGACTTGCTCCAGTACGAAGCCTTGGAGCACACAGTTGCCTCTCTTTCTTGGTCCATGTGTCCTTTATTCAAGTGGCTTGTGGGGGCTGCCTCATGGAATAGGAAGGTATTATATTTTACATCGGCAAACTGCTGTTTCTTTCTTTTCAGTAAAATGTGATCACTGTAGCATTTGGCTTGTTTCCCTGGAAGATAATGATAACCTAGTGCTTTGGTGTATTTCCTCTAAAATGTGCTTAGAAACAGGACGTGGGCTTGTTTCAAGACTGTACAGCCATTGCCTTCTTGTTGACCTCTTCCCTGGAGCAGTAAACGTGAAGACAGTGTTGCTGCAGAATCCTCTACTCAAGGGTTTTCAGATGTCTGTGCCTGTGCAGTGCTGGCGCGCGTCTGTTGCCTGGACTGTTTGCGTTTTCACCTGTATTATTATTATTTTTTTAAACAGAAGGCCGTCTACTCCCAGGCTTTGAGTCTTTACAACCAAATTTAAGGTGTGCTGCCCTGGTGGACTAGTGGTTAGGCCCACTGCTTCCGAAGGAGCGTAGTTCATGTAAATCTCAAGGACCCATGTTCGCATCCCAGGGCTGGAAGGGACAACGAAAATAAATAACTAAATAAAACAAATAAATGCTTCCTCCTCTGTCTTCTTGGCTATCTGCATGCCTTTGTTCGCCTTCACTCCTGTCTGCACCTTTCCTTTAAAAAAAAATGCTGCCCCAAAATGGTAACTCACCAGCCAGCCTTTTTTCTTATTTCTGGGATTCATTTTTAGTTGTCTTCTTTGTTATCTGCTTTGTAGTGTTACCTTCATTTTGAGAGCACCTCACATTCTGGAAATCATTCACTAACCAATCCCTGATCTAGTGGGTTCCCTATGTTGGGCAGTAGGAGACAACGATAAATGAGCTGTAATCTGGAAAAGAGATATGTAGACAAGTAAATACTATAAAGGATATAAGTGCTATAATCATAAAAGACTTGCTTAGGTAGCTCTTCATGCATTTCCAGACCTTCAACATCATCAAGCTCATCGATTTCTAGATATCATGTGGAAAAGCACCACAACCCCATTTTGGAAGAAAGCGTGGTAAAGACTCGGGGAGCTGCTTGCCTGGAGTGGATGGGAGAGGCCCACAGCCCTTCCTGCTCTGCTCTGCTGAGCACCTTCCCGGCTGCTGCTCACTGGAAGGGCCCCTCATTTCCAGTGAGAGTTTGGAGTTCCAAGGGCGTCAGTGACAAGAGCAGACTTAGTAGTAGCACTAAGTTCTCCTGGGTCTTAGCCTGCTTGTCAGTCAGACCCCAGGCTGGTAAATGATCATTTGATGTGGTCCTGATGGGACAGTGTTGCGTCTGCCCTTTCAGGCCAAGAGCAGTCCACATACATCCCCAAAATGCGGGTTCGTGTCCCACGGCCAGGGGACACGATGAACAGCTAAATAAAATTGTAAAAATGATTAGATTTCTCCCGGTGTTGTTTCATTCCACAAAGAAGCCAGTATATGTGTGTCAGGCCTTCACTTCTGCCTGACCTTGTTACCGAACCCGCTTGAAAGGCTTCTCCTAGCAATCTAAATACACGTCAGCCCTGTTCCCAGTACTGTGGGAACAGGTACTGTGCCTTTTCATGGTCGTCTGTGGCCAGGGCTGGTGTGCTCTACCCACTAACAGCTTCTTCAGTTTCCCCAGAAATCTCTGTGAAGGGTATTTGATAAAGGTGTGATGCACAGTGTGAAATCTAGTGCCAAAAGAAATCTCGGCCTGTCTGTAAACTGAGGAAAGAATGAGAAGCATGTTAGATTCATGTGCTTTTTTGAATTGTGTGAGCGCTGGTTCTGAGATTCAAGCAGGGTTTCTCAACCCTGGTGCTGTTGACCTTTTGGACTAGGTGCTTGTGGCCGCGGTGTGTACGTGCGCGTCTGTGCTTTTCTGCTGAGGGCTGTTGCCCCGCGTTCCTGGCCTCTACCCTAGAGGCCAGCAGTGTGGCCTCCCCTTCAGTGACAACCACCAAACGTATCTCCAGACATTGCCAAAAGGTTTCCAGTTGAGAACCAGGGGGTTGGGAAGTGATTGTCATGCTGTTTACATGTAAATCAGTTGTGCCACAGGATCAAGTCAAATTTTCAGTTACTTAAATATTTACTTACCTTAACATTTACTTAGTCTTGAGCTGCTCTAAGACAAAGAAATGTGCCCCTTACCTCATCCTGACCTTCTGTAGCATGATGGGACCTTCACCTAACTCGTGTTTAGAGACTCCTTGAAGAGTCTGAATATAATGATCATCTTCCTTTAGGTCTTTTGCAAGACCTATTATTTCATTCAAAATTCCAAGGATTTTCCGTTTCTTTCTTGGTAGCTAGTGTTATGAGAATGAAAACATTCATCCTTTAACTCAAAGTCTGTGATCATAGTATAGATTTTATGTGCCCAGTAGGGTTTTTCATAGAGACAGAGGTATTTCCATTTCTTGTTTGAAAGCACAGATGGGAACATTGGTTAACTGCGTCCCTCCCTGCCTTTCCATCCCGGGTCTCACTCAAGCCCTGGTGCTTCTTTCATAACCTGCACTTTGGCTGCGTGGCCTACAGGGGGCGCAGTACATTTGTTAACTTTAAACTTCAAGTGACAGTTTCTTTATTAATGAGCATCACATGACATGTCCCAGTTTTATAAGTAATTTCCCGCCCTCAACTCTCATGTCTGCTTTATAGGGTTGTTATTGCCATCTTTGTAGGTGAAGAAACAGACTCCGAGAAGGAGTCCAAGGACACCAGGCTGGTGTGCAGCAGAACCAGGGTTTACGCTCAGTTAGGATAAAGGTCTGTGCCTCAAGCACAGCTCTGCACTGTGCCTTTCCCCACGTGTGTCCGCCGGATTTTCTCTTCGATGTCATAGGTCAGGTGGTACTGTCAGGTGTCTCTCACAGGTTGACTTTGGGGATTTTCTTCAATTCAGCCACTGCTGCAGCTCCTTCGGTGTCATGTCAGCACTTAAGCATGTGCTGTGCAGAAGGGAATTCTGTGCACGTGCCTGTTAGCCTGCTGAACCCTCTTCTAGAAGGAAACTTTCAGGTGGATGGAGATATTCGGTCTCCACTGTGTAGAATGTATACACCAAATTCATCTGTATCTAAATTAGTAGGGCAGCTGCTGCTTCTTTTTTGTTTTTTTTTAAAGGCAAGGTACAGACAGGCAGGAAGAGAGAGGAGAAAGTTCATCTAGGTTGTTCCTCCTGGCCTCAGGACATGAACCCTGGTCCTTGGTATGTGGACTGCGCTTGCAGAAGCCATGGACTTAACCGCTAAATCATTAGGGAGTGCCCCTGTCGGGCACTGATTCAGAGTTACCACTCAAGACTGCTGTGTGGAGAGGCTTGTTCTGGAATTAGTGAGGAAAGCAGAGTGCATGGCTGTTGGAATTTCCCACAGACCGGGCAGAGTAACACATCGCAATCTGTTCTCTCTTCTCTTTAGTTCTACACTGGAGAACTGACGGGCATGTCTAGAGAGAGTTTCGGGGCATTTTGCAAAGTAATCACTGTGCCCCTTTGATTTTTCTGCCTTTCGTGTGTGATTGTGAGGTATGTTGAGAATAATTTGTTAGTGACAGTGGAGTTTGTGAATGCTTTGTCTTTAAAATATTTGATTGCGTTCAAGATTATCTCAGTAAGTCAGCCCTCATCTGAAGGGGTTTGTCAGAGTGGAAGAAGGGGCCGATGTACATCTAGCAGCTGATGGTTTCACAGCGCCCGCAGTGTGTTCTCTCTGTGCTCAGTCCCTGGCCCTTCGGTGGGACATCGTCAGCCACATACAAATCAGATCAAATACACGGAGGAGGAGAACAGTTGGGAACCCCCATCCCTCTTTCACGGATGTAGGGACTCAGAATAGGGGGACAGCAGGCTGATAGCCTGTGACCAAGTGCTCTTCCAGTGTGGGCGGGACCACTGGTTACACTGGGAAAGTGAGTCTCTCTCCAGGGAAGTCCCATCACTGCCGCTGCCATAGACAAGCCTGTGGGACAGGGCCAGCCTCTTGGAGTTACCAGTTCTTGATCGGGCTGCTTTCCTTGTGCCACCTCCTTTCTGTCCCCCAGAATCTGGGCTGTCAGTGTGAAAAAGTCTGGAAGTAACATCTAGGCCTAGGCCAGTGGGAACTCATAAATATCTCTTTCAGGCCTAAAGGGAGAAATAGGCTCCTTGTAGACAGGCGGACCCTTGGCTTATGGAGTAACTTGTTTTATGAAAAGTTTATGTTGACAACTGCCTTTCTGTCCCACTACTGTTTCCAAGGCAGAATATCTTTTCAGGAGACAGAGAGGACTGTATGGATTTTAGACACTCACCTCATGGATGACACATTGTCAAATTCTTGAAAGCAGATCTGCTTCTCTAGTGTCTGTGATGCTGGGTGCTCTAGGGATGCACAGCCCTATTGTGACTCCCTTTGGTGCAGGGATGCTCCGCAGCCTCAGACTTCACTGTCCGCCAAGGTCTGCAGGTCTGGCCGCAAGCTCTCTGACCACGAAGTTTGGTGGTGAAGGTACCAGCCTCCCCTTTGGAACGGTCTCCAGCCTTGACCTGCCTTGCCCATCAACGAAAGCCGGGCTCGCCAGGGAAGTCTGCTGCGGTTGCTGTGTAATCTGAGCAAGCCTAGGTGAGTGCTGTGAGGACAGCTACAGAAGCTTCTGCATCTGCAGACAGCAGCCAGGCGTTTGTTCCTCAGAAAGATTGCGCTCACTTTGCAAATCCTCTTGCATGCCGAAGGGTTTGGGTTTGAGGGTGACTCGACTGCGCAGGTGAATTCTCTCAACCTTCGCTTCCTCATTGTCGGCGGGATCCTGCTCAGAAACAACTAGCCTGGTCAGGTGCCCAGGGCTCCAGTCCAATACTTGTCCTTCTGCAGCACCTGTCCTGGTGAGCTCGAGGGCCTGCCACCCCGCAGCGCAGGCTGCTGCGCAGGCTTCGTGGAACCGAGTAGAGAGAGGAGGGCCCCGGGGGCTGCTAGCACCGGCGCTGCCCCTCCCTCCACCCTCAGTGCTGTGTGCAGCCACTGATGAGAGACACTGAAGCTACGGCGACAGTTGTGTCTGAGTGAAAGGAAACATGACTGACTTTCATCTCCAGGACATTGTCCGAGATTGTTCTGAGGTCGGAATAATTTTTGCTTGATGGTACCTCGGGACTGCCCTGGTCCAAATCCAGCCTCTACCACTTACTAGCAAATGACTTTGAGCTAATACTCTTCTGAGCCACAGTTGTACCATCTGTAAAATGGGGCTATTTTAATACTTAAATCTTAGAGCTGTCGTGAGGTTTAAATGAGAGCTCTTAGACCTGTTTATAATGTCTTGAATTCAGTATGAGCAACTCTTGATTATTGTCAGCACTGGCCATGTGACCCTCGGCATGCTGCATGAAGCAGGGTAACCAGTGCAGCTGGCCGGAATCGCAACTTCTGCTCTGCTCCCTTTTTGTTTTCTCAGCCTAGAGGCATAGTCCTCTAACTTAAGGTGGGGTGGCACCCAGGGAAAGCATGGGTTATGTATTTATTTCTTTGGCCCCTTCTCTGAGCTCTTCATTGTTTATATTTCATCTTGGCATCCACTTCGAATGTTAGCTCAGTCGTATGTGAACATGCTAGAGATGGGCACATCCGCTCCCCAGCCAGCAGAGCCAACTGCAGAGAAGTCTTGGCCTTCCTGAACAACATCAGTCAGGATTTGAGGTTACAAAGAGGCTGGTACCCTTAGACTAGTTTGCACTTGTTTTGCTTTCTGGTTGCTTGTTGCCCAGACGTGCAGGTGCATCTTCAGTGAATCGGATGTGAACTTGGTGTCCCTGGAGAGCCCTTTCCCCAGATTCCCTGTGTGAACTCGTCTTTACTAAGAGTTAAGTGGTCATCCAGTCAGTGAACTGTGGATTGAATTCACCAGTGGTTAGAATGAGGGGTGTGAAGCGTGTCTCATCTCAGCGTCCTGAAGTGAGCATACTATTGACTTCGGTGATGTGCTTTTCTCGGGTTTTAGGAAGCCTCACTTTGTGGGTTTAGCAGCGTCAGCCCTGTCCAACTTGGTCCCAACATCTGGCTCAACCAGTGTGAGAGCACCTGCAATGTGAATTTCTAGCTGCACTTGCAAAGAGCCGGTATCTGATCTCCTGCCTCTGCTAGAGGATGCGATCGAAGTGGAAAATCCTCAGCTGTGACTTGCTCAGAATTGTCTGTGGGGTCACTGACTTTCACATCCTTCCTCAGTGTTTCACAGACATCCAGCTTCTCATTGGCCAACAGTGGTCTCAGGATGATGGTCCTCACTGGAGGTGCCTTCCAGTTCATGAGGCATCGAGACACGTGTGAACTCACGAGGCCTCGCAGCACACTTGAGAATGCAAAGCAGAGTTTCGTTGCCCTGTTTTGTGGATGACGAAACGCGGCCTTCAAGAGGATATGTGTCAGCATGCAGACCCAGAGCCACTTAGCACTGGGACTCCAGATCACAACCAGAACTTAGGGCCCAGAGGTCTTTCCAGTCCAGAAGGTGTGCTGAGTGCACTGCAGTGATCAGCAGCAAGTGCAGAAGGGACCCCAGTAAACTGACGAGCCTACTCGGTGCCCCCATCGCCCCCCTGAGGCCTGGGACCAGGGCAGGGTCGGTCAGATCGCTGTTTATGGAGGACAGAAAACGGGTCGACCACGGGTCGCACCTCCTTTGCACTTCATTTCACTGGGTGGGATGCAAAACTGACCCTGGGGTGCTTTTCCCCTTTATAATTGTTTGGTTTAAATGGTGCTGTGGGGAACAAGTTCATCTATGTGCTGCGTCCAGGAAAAGGATTTCTCCCTAGTACTGACAGTTTGCTGGCACCCTAGCCGGGTCGGAGAAGCTCACCTGGCCCGTCTCCTGTGGTGAAGGACTGGGATCACTGAACATTCGTTAGCGGGTGGCTTCACTGTGGTTACCTGATTTGATTCTCCCAGTGGCCTCATGGGATTGAACGCAGCGCTGCAATCCATTTCACGGGTGAAAATGGACTCAGTCAGGGATTGGAGGTGTACCTTCCCGCCCTAGCTTCCTCCCCGGGCTCCCGCTCCTTCCACACTGGCCCTGGCGGTCTTCATTCTCCAAGTCAGACATGTGTCAGGCTGTGCCCTCCTGGTCTGTGCAGGTACACTCTGACGTCTGCCCCATGAAATGGCCTCCATGGAGGAAGACTGGACATCTGTGAACATGCCTGATCTTTCAGAAGCCCGTGTACCAGGAGCAGAAGCTCTGGGTCTGGAGGAAGATTTTCAGGAACCTCTTTTGCTAGAAGGAACATTATCAGACCAGGAGTAGCAGTGAAAAGCAGGGGTTCAAGGGAATGGCTAGGAGTACAGGCATTTATAAAGAAGGCCCAATTTTCTGGAAGCAGTGGGGCAGACTGACCTCTCTGGAACTGGGAAAGCAGCAGAGAGGGTCCAGGGGACTTCCTGTTGACTAATTAGTACAGTACAGGGTCTTGGCTCATTTGCTTGGTCCAGTTCCTTTCTGTTCCTTCGTCCCTCTGTCCTGTGCTACCTCTCCCACCCTCTTTTCGAGACAATGGAGCCACTTTATAGAAAGCCAGTTGACTAAAAAGCACAACAGGTAAGTACATCTAAGTCCCCTTCCCGTTGCAGTCAGTGCACAACTACGCTCGCACAGTTGCAGCCCGTGCTTTGGGTCATTTTTTGAAAGTTGATACTTCTCTGTGCGGATACGCTGCCAGGACAGGAGCGCACTGTTATTCTGCTTTGAGCAGTCCTACCCTGTGTTGTCAAACGGTGCGACTTTTTTCTAACGTCATAGCGTGCGTATCGTTTTGGTACAGATGACCTTTCCTGTCTCTCGACACGCGGTGGTTCTTTTCTATTTTTCGGGGAGCAGCTTCTTGTCAGCGAGAGCTGGGGTCTAGAGAGGCTCTACGTTTGTGATTGGGTCTCTAGTCCCCTCATAGCAGAAAAGGTTTGCATGTAGAGGTCAGCCAGGGCATGTGTAGCTTTTCAGGAAATGAGGGAATTTTGTCTCTGCCTTTGCAAAGTGCCCTCAACCTTGAGGAACAGTGACCAGGCCAGGAGCGGACACGGTGCCACACGGTCCACCTTCCCTGGCTCCCAGCCTGCGTGGGTTCAGTACGCTAACAGAGCCTTGTGAAGACACCAAGTCCTGCGTGTGTGCGAGTGTGCGTGTTGGTGGGGGCGCATGCCCCGGGCTGAAGGACTCAGCATTCTTGCTGCCGGGCTGGATTGAGCCAGTATCTCTCTCCATCAGAGCAACATCGGTAAAGCATGTTTTGAGTTAAGAAGGTTGCTAAAGTAGTGGACAGTGGATAACTTTTTCCCTTTTCTTTTTAAGTGAAGGTGCAGGCAGGAATGAATTTGAATAGGCATGCAGGCAGGAAGAGAGGAGGAGGAAGCATTTTATTTTTAGTTAGTTGTTCACACTTGTTTCTCCCTGGACCTGGGACTTGAACGCAGGGCTATGTGGCCTGCGCTCCTTCAGAGACGACTGATCTGACCGCCGCTCCACCAGGGCGCACCTCCTCTTGCTTTTTAACTCCATATTGACAGTCTGCATGGACCACGGCCTGCCCACCTGCCTGCTTCCTTCCTTTGGACAAATGTTTGTTGAGAGCCTGCTGTTTTCCAGGCCCTGGAACTGCAGCAGCGAGACAGCGGGTCCCTGCCCTTGAGGTCAAAGTCCGGTCCCCCTGCAAGCTGGTCTCATGGAATCAGGGCCCAGGATGGTAGCTGAAGAGACTGAGTGAAGGGTGTGCCTGGTAGCTGAAGAGACTGAGTGAAGGGTGTGCCAGTGGGGAGGAGACTGGTGAAAAGCAAGTGGCGCCCCGGCGGAAGCTGGCTTTGCGCTTCTCTGGGTTTTTAAGAGACGCAAAAGGGTCGCTGCCGAGCAAGGCTGCGTTCCCCCAGAGCACACGTGGTCATCACATAAAGCGGTTCACGATTAGGTTTAATCCCACAGTCACTTTCGCCGCGGTGTATCTGGGTGCCGGGAGTCACCGCCGTTCTTGTCTGCCGCTTTTTAGTTTCCCTGTGACATGGGGTTGCTTTCATTTTATTTGTAGTTGTTTGTCCCGGGCAGGCGCGACCGCACTGAGTGCAGGCGGCCGCCTGACGGCTGCGCTACCGCTGCCCCAGGGCACAGCCGTCTGCTGGCTTCGGTGCGCTCTGCGAGGTGTAATTGACAGAAAAGACTGATAGATTAAACGTGCACAGACGCTCCGGTCGGCACACCGATTCGGGTAGAAGTGACGCACCCCGCACCTCCCTCGCGTGTGTCTGTGACAGCGTACCGTCCGCCGTGAGCAGATTTCAGTTGTGCACCACGGGACCACCGGCTGTAGTCACCCTGCTGCTTGTTAGGTTCCCAGACCGTCTCCTCTCCTCGCTGAAAGTCGCCATCCTTTCACCCGGCCCCGCCATTCTCGTTCATTCTCGTTTGTGTGTGCTCGGCTTCTTCTTCCACTCCCCGCCACACACAAGACGTGCAGTGTCATTCCGTCTGGCTTATGTCACCTCAACTATAATCGCCACCTGGGGGCGCGCTAAAGCCCCTGCCGGCCTTGTCCTTGTCCGTCCTTCCCGTCACTAGACCCGTGGCGTAAACGTTAAACCTAGTGAGAGGTTTCAGAAGGGCTGTGCTGCGTGGCCGGGGTGCCGTGTCAGCGGGGGCTGTGGGAGTGAGGCAGACTGCATCGTTTTCTCCTTCGTCCCTGCCGGGGTTGCTCACGCTCATGCCCCGCGCGCGGTTTGTGGGCGGAGCACGTAGAAACGCCACGCAGAGACACTTGCGGCGGAGACCAACGTCTCCGTCCCGGGCCTAACTTGGCCCGCAGTGCAGGAGCCTCTGGTTTTAGCAGTTACTGTGCTCGCTGCTGGTGCCCGATGGCAGCTGGCCTCCTGGGAAGCTCCCAGTGGACCGCGCCTCACTCTGCCACCGCTGCGTCTCCAGGGTGGAGGTGCGCTTGTCGTGTGTGGGGACTGTGTCTCCCTGGCTGGCGAAGGCTCGGCCCTGGCTTCAGGCTTTGGGGACTGAGTGGCCGACTTCGTTATTTCCTGCAGCACAGCCCCCTGGAGTAGTGGGACAGTCGCCTGCATGGTGGCTCCGGAGCTGCGCAGGTGCTGGGAGCCTTCTGCGCTGCTCAGCTTTAAAGCAGCTTGGGACCTTCCTGGCCGCCTCCTTTCCTGCCCTCCCCGCTCCCCGGTGACAGGCCCGTGGCCAGAACGTCTGTGCTCCCTTTTGTGTTTTAGCTCTGTCTTCCGGTATCCTGTTTGAGGTGACTTTACATCGTGACAGAATTCCAGACAAAGTTTAAGAAGAAAGTACCCGATTCAGCCAGCGTTTTCCCTCACTTGCACACGCACGCTCTGAGCCATCTGTCAGTACGCTGCAGCGCACCCTTTCTCTTCTTTTAGGAGGAGGGCAGGCAGGGGGACAGCAGGCGGGAGCAAAGAGGCAGGTTCATCTAGTGGTTCCCTGCCCTGTCCCTGAACCCGTCCTCGAGCCCAGGTCCTCGGACTGCGTGTGGCTGCGCGCTTACCACCAGGGCGCGCCACCGCTTCCGTTTGAATCCTTCAGTATGTGTCTCCTAGGAAGAGGAGTTTTCCTTACTCACCACAGTAGTTACTTAAAAAATCCACTGTCCGTATTCAGATAGGGTCCCAGTAATAACAGCTTTATTTAAACACCCCTGAGGTGTGGCGACTTGTCCGTCTGCTCCTCTGCTCCGAGGTGCCATCACTAGCCTTTGGTGTCTTCACAGAACCAGAGGTGATCCCAGTGAGGACCACACTTGGCAGCCATGTCAGCAGAACTGGAGACGGCAGAGGGGCTGGAGGAGTCAGAGAAAAAGAGCGCTGGGATCCAAGGGAAGGAAAACCATACCAGGTGAGCTACCGGGCGACTGTTCCCCGGTGGGCCGGGGTCTCTGTGTGCTGGAAACGCTGGGTGCACCCGGGCTGTGCTGCCGTCGGCCTGACACCGCCTGGAGCTGCAGACCCGCGTGGGCCCTGGCCACCCAGCTCCCTCCCCGTGTGCGCGCAGTTTCTCGGGGTGCTGAGTAATAGAGTTGGTGGTAGTTCTTGGTCTTTTTTTCTTTTTCTCTTAAGGTCATCAGGGTGAGACAGGTCATCAGAGGCAAGCCTGACACCTTTTCCAGTGCCTCCCCACTGACTCCTTAGGATGTGGGAGGACTCCCAACTCTGGGGATTTCTTTTAACTGGGCAAGGCCAGTTCGCCGTAGGCCTTGTCCCCACGCAGGCTCTTCATTGTTCTCAGCCTCTTGTTATTAGCCCTGTCATTAGCAAAGCTCTTATTTTTGTATCATGAGATAATTGCTAATAATAACTCCTTCTCAGCGGTGGGTGATGGGAGCTAAGCTCCCAAGGAAGCCAGTAGAGGTTGGGCCTCAGAAGGCCGAGTCTTCTCACTCTAGTGGATGGATCCCAGGACACACGAACCCCTGCCCGACAGCCCAGCTTCAGGGTCATATGTCCTCGTTCCAGTACTGGCAGCTACTGACACAACACATTCCTGGGCAATTCTGTTAAGTGACACGAACCCAGGTCTCCTGGCCTTTGTCCCATTCTCACCCTCCGACACTGGACGCAGCCCCACGTGGAGGCCACAGGTCCATAGTGGGAGAGGCAGCAGGGCTGTCCTGGGAATCCCACGGTCAGTCCTCTGACAGTGCTGCGTGTTCCAGGAGACACCCCCAGAGGCTGGCTGCTCCCCGAAGAAAGCAGCACTGGTGGGAGCAGCAGTGTTCCTCCACGTGCTTGGAAACTAGGAGCAAAGCGCTCTTTGTTTGGGTGGCTCAGTCAGGGGTGCTGCTGAAGAGCAGGCAGTCACCTGCATTGTCACTTAGAGTCCTTGAGGGCAGACTCATGTCTGCCTTTCCTGTGCTCCCTGGCAAGACCATTTCCCGGCGAGAGTCAGGTTTCCAAGCAGGCCCAGCCTCCAGCGCAGCAGCAGTCACCCTGGAGCTGGGAAAGGCTGATACACGACCCACAGCCCCTGTCTCTCCTAGGGTGGCTGACCTCTCAGAGCTCCTGAAGGAAGGGACCAAAGAAGCACATGACCGGGCAGAAAACACCCAGTTTGTCAAGGACTTCTTGAAAGGCAGCATCAAGGAGGAGCTGTTTAAGGTTTGTGCCCCTGGTGTGGGGGCGCTGGCCTTTTTCTGTGCTCTGCTCTCTCTTGACCTTGGGGTGTGGGTCTCATGGCTCAGATGAAACAAGTGATGTAAACGTAAAGAATCCAGGTGCCAGTTCCACCGGGTCATTCCTTTAAGAAACAGAGCAGCTTCCTGGGTGTGAGATAATCCACAATATAGAACTGGGCCTTTGGGGACAGGGAGGAGGGCGCTTCGATTGAGACTCTATCCCAGCTGCTTGGATGTGGCGGGCGCCAGCGGTGTCGGCCAGACCTGCAGCGCTTTCCCAATGTCCCCTGTCGCCTCAACAGCTGGCCACAACTGCACTTTACTTCACCTACTCAGCCCTAGAGGAGGAAATGGACCGTAACAAGGACCACCCTGCCTTTGCCCCCTTGTACTTCCCCGTGGAGCTGCATCGGAAGGAGGCGCTGACCAAGGACATGGCGTATTTCTTTGGCGAGGAATGGAAGGAGCGGGTGCAGTGCTCCCGGGCGGCCCAGGAGTACGTGGCGCGGATCCACTATGTGGGGCAGAACGAGCCGGAGCTGCTGGTGGCCCACGCCTACACCCGCTACATGGGGGACCTCTCTGGGGGCCAGGTGCTGAAGAAGGTGGCCCAGCGGGCCCTGAAGCTCCCCAGCACGGGGGAAGGGACACAGTTCTACCTGTTTGAGAACGTAGACAACGCACAGCAGTTCAAGCAGCTCTACCGGGCCAGGATGAACGCCCTGGACCTGAGCCCGAAGATCAAAGAGAGGATCGTGGAGGAGGCCAACAAGGCCTTCGAGCATAACATGCAGGTGCTGCGGGGGCTGCGGGGGCTGCGGGCGGGGAGCGCCAGGCAGCGGACGCCAGTCAGCCCGCCGCTGAGTGCACGACAGGTGCCTGGGCTTGTGTGGCCGTGCCGCCTGGAGAGCGCCACCCTGTGTGTTGTCTGGGGGAGGGACGTAGAGCAGGGAGAGCGGTGCTGCCCCCTCTCACCACATAAGGATGGGTCATTCCTTTCTTTGTAACGAGTTGCTATGGGAATTCCGGCTTGGTAAGCCCAGGGAGGGAGCCGAGGAGGGTACAAATAACGCAGTTTGCAAGTCGACTTTTGAAGGGCTGCGACTGGAGGGCTGGATGTAGGTCCCCAGGGCCCAGGCCAGCCCTCAGCACTGGGAAAGTGGCCTTGGCAGAGGGAAGAAAGCACAGTCTGACATTAGCAGGCCTCCAAGGGCCACTCAGATGGGTTATCCCTGCTGGGCCTCATTCCCCCACAACCCTTCTCTCCTACCGCTTCTTGGCTGGAGATGGCGAGTAGTAGTGCTCACAGCCCTCCGTCCCCTCATGGCGTCCGTGCCGAGAGTTTGTCGTGGGCTGTGTCTAGTCCACGTCTGGGAAGGGCCGTCAGTCACTGCCGGAGCTGGTGCGAGGGAGCCGCCAGGCCGGGGCTGCAGGGTCTCAGCCCCGCTGCTTGCTGGGCCGCACGCCCGAGCACACCCACCTGCTCCAGCTCCCTCTGCACAAGGGGCTTCTCTGAAAGCAGTTTGTTGTCCCGTCACGGCAGTTGTCTCTGCTCCTCCAGATTTTCAACGAACTGGACCAGGCTGGCTCCTTAATGGTCAAAGAGACGGTGGAGGACGGGCTCCCCATGCACGACGGGAAAGGAGATGTGCGTAAATGTCCCTACTACGTGGCTAAACGGGACAAAGGTAAGTCTTGTGGTCCCAAGCTCCCCTTCCAGAGGCGGCACACCAGTGTCCTCCACCGATGCCGTGTCCTGTTGGTGCTGCACACAGGTGTCCTGGAGGGCAGCTGCCCCTTCCAAACAGCCCTGGCGGCCCTGAGCAAGCCCAGCCTGCAGCTCCTTCTGGCCATCGGTGTGGTCCTGGCGGCTGGCCTGGTGGCCTGGTCCTGCATGTGAAGGACTCCTCACCACGTCGGCCCCTTCCGAGTGACCACTGGCCTGCCTTCACCTCCAGCCGTGACTGAACTGCCACCTCAGGTGACTTGTTTTTTTAAAATGCTGGGTTTGAGGAAACAAGAAACCAATAAAAGCCAGACCCTAAAGCCTCTGCCTGTCAGCTTCCTCTCTGCCGGCCAGAGGCTGAAGCAGGTGCAGGGCCATCCCTGCTGCCCCAGCAGGGCCCCCACACCTGGGCAGGCTCCCTTCCTTCTTCCCTGTTGTGTCGACATTTGGGGCGGATGCAGAGGCCAGGCGTCACCTGCCCCAGTGGCCCTGGGAGCTGTCGTGGCAGCCAGTCCTCGTCCTCCGCAGCAGAAACCCCGAGGGGGTCCGCCAGCCACGGCTGTCACCTCTGACCTGTGTGAATGCTACGGCACTCAATATAGTAGACCCTTGACACCAGCCCCTGGCAGCCCTCCCCTGCCCCGCTACGCACTTCCCAACACTGCCTGTCACCTCAGCAGCTACTTCAGGGAACATGTGCTCGTAGGAAGGACCCTTGTGTTTTTCCAGCTCTCAGAAGTGCTTTAGAGGCTTCTTGCCTTTTTAAGATACTTTTAGAAATAAGTATGAATTTTACTTATAGAGCAATTTGTTATCTAAAATAGAAATGTGAACTCAAGTATTTTAATAGGAACTTATAGACTATTTCATAGAGCCAAGAGTTTTATTTAAAAAAGGGTTCAATGGCAGGGAAGCTGTTTTCCCAGCCACTGACCATCTGTCTACCTGCCTTCACAGTTCAGGCAAAGGGTCGGTCAGGATGCCTGGCCTAGAACATGGATGCCCAGGCTGCCTGCCCTCGTTAGACCAGCACAGACGCCTCAAGTTGCTAGGCTGTCTTACTTAAGGAGATGAGGGTATCTGCCTGCAGGGCGGGACTCCAGGACTCCAGCTTGCAGACCCCACAGGGGTGCCGAGGTGTGCAGACAGGTGACATGGTACCAGAGCGCGGAGGAGAGGCAGCTGAGCCCTGTGCCCAGGCCACAGCTGGACTATCCACCTGGACAGGGCTTGATTTAATGAAGTACCTAAATGTCGCTGGGCAGGGGGCGCTGTGCAAGTGTTGAGACCTGAGAACTCACCCCGCCCTGACGACCTGTGGTCCCGCCCTCTCCCTCACAAAGAAGGAAGCCAGGCAAGAGAGCGTGGGCCCGGGGGCACTGAACGGGCCAATTTAATGAGAAACTACAAACAGACCAGCCACAATGCACAGTGACAGGAGGCCATGCAGTGGCAGTGCGAGACCAGGAGAGGGACAGCAGGGTACAGTGTCCACACGAGCAAGTTCACAGACAGGCTGTCGGGTACAGACGGTGTGGGCTCAGGCCCGTGGCAGGCGGGCGTCCACCAGGGCACTTCCACCACTTGCGGTTACTGCTTCCTTGCCGCCCGCCAAGTGCCAGCCAGCACAGTGGCAGCACGTCAGCCAGGGTGAAGGGCCCAGCGTGGACCGGAGCCCAGGACAAGTCTGATCATGCCTGCAAGGAGGCCCCTCCTTTCTGCCATCTCCTGTCCCAGCCGGGACCCAGCAGTCACTGGGCAGAGATCACAGAGGTCATGCCCACGCGCAACAAGAACATACATGATAGGGATGGGTGGGTGAGGCTCCTGGGCATCCCTTCCGGCCCCAGCAAAAACGGGTTCACAAGGGTGGCCAGACGGGAGCTGGGCAGGGAGAGGTGAGTCCCTTCTTGGCAGGCCAGGGACTAGTGCCCTGCAGACACGCTGACTGGTCTAATCCCAGGGGACTCCTGGGACAAGGTATTGAGGTTCTGAGGGCCAGAGGCATTTCTTCTGACCACCAAGCCCATCACTGGCACCCCAGAAATCAACCCAGGCCTCCCAACCCTGTCCTGCTGAGGTCCCTCCTTTGCTCCTAGCCCAGCAAACTGTAGCTACAGCCCAGCCTCGCTGCAGTCCCCAGTCTCGGGAGCCAACTACTGCTCTGGCTGCTTTTGGTCCCAGGGAGTTAGGCCTGACTCTGTACCCTGCACAGACATGGAAACCCTTCCCAGCTTCTCTTCCGGGTCACAGACACCAAGCAAACCAGCAACACACAAGCTCAGTGCCATCCCCCTGCCACTCACTCACCATTCGCCTTAAAACCAACAGAATTTTTGCCGACAGAGTCAGATGCTCAGGGTAGGGCAGGTGAAGAGGACAAGACTTTCAGGGACCGGTGGAACGGCTCCCACCCCCAACAGGGAGGAGAAGAGCGAGCCGCTGAGCGCGGGGAGCAAAGCACGGGGTCACTGACAGCGGGTCCAGTCCGGCTCCGTTAGCACAGGCGCTTGTATGTGTAGATGTAGGCTTTGCAGCTCGGGCACGTGTGTGTCACGTCCTTGAAGTCGTTGATGAGGCAGGGGATCAAGCAGCAGCCCAGGTCACACCTGAACCAGAGACGGGGACACTGGAGAAAGGGCAGCAAGGGCACCGAGGCCAACTCGGCGGGACGTGGGGACAGGATGGGATGGGATGGGTGGGGCGCGCCCCCCACCCCCGCCAAGTGCCCACACTACCTACCCCATGAAGCAGCAGAAGAAGCCCAGCACGAAGTTCATCAGGCCAATCTCATAGGAGATCTTGGTGGTGATGGCCTGCTGGCAGTGGGGACACACCGTCTGCACAGGTGCACCCTCAAAGATCTCTCCCTGCAGCACTGTCACCGTGGTGGCAGCCCCCGAAGGGACAAGGACCGTAGCTGTGTGGCCCCCAGGGCCAGGGTAGGGCCCCGGTGGGTAGGGCCCTGGTGGGTAGTAGCCCATGGGTGGGTGGGTGCCTGGAGGAGGGTAGAAACCTGCAACAGCATAGAATACAGAGCAAAGACAGGTCACCAGCTTCTGCCTGCCCCATGGGACAGCTGAGTAAAGGTTCCAAGGTCCCCAGGAAACTGACCAAGGTGATCAGACAGCTTGTTGGCCCAGTCTGACAGCAGAGAGCTGAGAGCAGGCTCCCCAGGGTCTCAGCTGGAAGCCTGCGCTCTTGATCTGACACGCGGGGACTGGGCAGTGTCTCAAGGACCTTGAACATGGAAGATGTCCACCTGTGCAAGTGCCCTGGGCCCGCCTCTGGTCTGAGCAGTCCTTGTGGAGAGCCGCTGGGAGCAGAGGCCCAGATTCCACCAGGGACAAGGCCTCCCACTGAGCCTCAGGGGCCTCCTGGAGCCAGCCCTCTCCCAGGCCGGCCCAGGGTCCTGGGCTCACCCCAGCACTTGTACAGCAGCGCCTTGTTCCGTGACGCCTTCCTATTGTGTCCACAGCCAATCAGTCCCCTCCCCCAATAGGCCGCCCACCAGTAACAAGACCTGCGGGTGACATGCTGGGGCTGCGCTGAGCAAACCTGTATCCTCTCAGATCCTTTCCAACCTACCTGGAGGCATGTAGGCACCATCTGCATTCACATGTGGGGGGATGAAACCAGGCTGAGACATTGGGTGGCCCGGTGGCTCATAAGGTGGGGGACCAATGTCTGCAGGAGGCAGCGACATGCTAGCTGGGGGCTGCATCACAGCTGGGGAGGTGCGGCCTGGACAGGGGGAGATGGGGGGACGGGGAGAGGCTCAGCGGGCCCAGCCACACTGCAAGTGAGGGCACTGCTCCAGGCCCCACTTCCCGCAGCTGGGCTGGCCAGTGACAGGGACCCTCATGGGCTCTGACCTACCTGGGGTGGATGGGGCTCCACTTTTCTCCTCCAGAAGCGGAGCTGTGGGGCCCCCAGGGTAAGGAGGGGGTGGCTCGTTTGACATCGTCACTGCTCCTCCTGGACCTGGAAGAGACCCAGAGGGGACTGAGCTCAGACCGTTCTTACCTGTCGACACTGGTCTGGAAGACAGGCTGCAGCATACCTGCAGCTCTCCTGCAGGTGTCCCCACCGTTTCCTCCCCGACACAAACCTCCAGGCTTGGGGACTGGTGTCTGCTCAGCTAAGGGCCTGGACTGCCTGCGCAGCTGGGGGAACCAAGCCCAGAGCCAGCAACCACCAGCTCGGGACTCACCCCACTTCCTGCTAGAGAGCCAGAGGGCAGCCTGGAGACAGAAGTCAGTGGGGTGAGCCCCTGGCCAGCAGCTCGGTACCTAGGGCTCCCCGCCAGGGCGCCTTCTTACCTCCAATCCCAGGTGCTCAGGCAGTGACAAGTGAGGTCCTCGCAGACACACAGGACCCTGGGGAGCTGTTTCGGGAAGTGGCAGCTGTTCAGCTAGGGCTGGCCTACCCTGTTCGCCGGCTCTCCCCGCTGCCTCGCCCCCTTTCTGGTTTGGGAACACACAGGGTGGGAAGGAGAGGACGTTTCAAGGGGAACACAGCTGTCACTTTTCATCTCACCAAACTCACTGAGCACCTGCAGCCGGGCACAGGGAGGCCTTCGTTTGCAAGGTGCCTCCATTCGCTCTGTTCATAGGAACAGGCTGAAGACTAACAGCATTCTCAAGTGGGGCTCAGCTGCTTTTCAAAGCTGAAAGTAATAAGAACTAAAGCAAGACCTAAACAGTAAAAGAAGATACACAATGGAAGCAGCCCTCCTGGCAGCGCTGCCTGCAAGAGCACCCACACTGCAGGGCAGAGTCACACGGGGACCAGGAGGCCTGCAGCCAGCAAGTTTGAGCCAGAAGGACCGAGTCCAAGCAACGGAAGACAAAAAAGATCAATTCATTTCATCGAAATTAAAAGCTTGTGCTTCAAAGCTCCCTCCCATCAGTGAAAAGACACTCAGACGGGAAAGGTGCCG
This sequence comes from Solenodon paradoxus, assembly GCA_004363575.1. Lineage (NCBI taxonomy): Eukaryota > Metazoa > Chordata > Mammalia > Eulipotyphla > Solenodontidae > Solenodon > Solenodon paradoxus. The sequence goes on from RJWH01001774.1 coordinate 163,678, forward strand.
ACAAGCCAGCTATCTGCCCGGACCTGTCCTTAGAATATTCGAAGAACTCCCAAATCCATTAGCAGAAAGACAACCCCAATGAAAGATGAGCCAGGGATCTGAATAGAGGTTTCTCCCAAGGTACACAAACGCCCTACAGGAACGTGCAAAAGGAAACTGCACCGGCTGCTGGCGACATGAGAAGAGCCTGGCCCCTCAGGCCGAAAGGTGCGGCGGTGTGACTGGCGGCCCCACGCAGAACCTGGACGTGTCATTGGAAACAGCCCAAGTGCCTGTCAACTGCTCAGCAAGATGGGGGTGATTACTCGGCTGTGAAAGGGAATGGAGTGTGGGTCCGGGTCACTGGCGATGGGGATGAATCTTGAGAACGTTCGGTGAGGACTGACACACAGGACCACACCAAACTCCCGTAGGATTCGCATCCCGGACAGGAGGTGTCAAAGCGGGGCGGGGGCGGGGCGGGGGCGGGGCACAGTGGATGCTGGGGTGACAGAAATGTTCTAAAACCGCTTGGTTGCACGATTCTGTGAATACACACAAAGTCACTTTAAATGAAATTGTACAGTTATGTGGATTCTTCTGTTAAAACTCACTTTAAAAATAAAATCGCCCCATCTCCTCCCTGGAACAAGCCGGTCTCCGCGTGTCCTGTATTCTCTCCGCTGGTGCTGTCTGTCCAGACAAGCAGCTGTCACCTGTGTCCCTCTATCTGACCAGACCCCTGACCATCAGCTGACCGTCCCCCACACTGGCTCTCACTCTGCCACCACTGCGAAGGCGCTTAGCGAGCCGCCACACCCTGGCTGGAGCTCTTGCTTTCTTAGATTCGCTTTTGGGCTAAATTTGCCCAAAGTGAGATGAGGCCAAAGGTGTGATGGTTTCAGGCCCTTCGACCAGGACGGGGCGAGCTGAGAGCGGCACTGCTGTCGGCGGTACCTTGCAGGGGTCCGACAACCATGTCATTTGCATCTGTACTTCTGTGACCACTGTGAGGCAGAAACTCTCCCCAAGCTCCTGATGGCTGCTACTCTGACCACCTCAGGCAGAGTGAGTCTGGGGTCTGGGGCCCCCTCCCTGCCCGCAGGTGGATTCCAGCAGCACGGAGTCACCGTGCCCTGCAGGTGGGACAGGCCCCCCGCCTTTGTCCCTGCGCTGCTAGGCACCCGCGCCCTCAGAACAAGGAGAAAGGACAGTCTACCGCGGGCAACGTCACTGGGAGAGGAACTTGCTGCCACAGCCTCCCTGCGCAGGCCCTCCTGGGGCGTCACCGACAAGGTGCGGGGGCAAGCTGTGCTTATGCCTGCGTTGCCTGCGTCCCCAAGCGCACGGCTTCGGGACTCCCAGCAACATGACAGTAAGAGCTGCCCTCTATACCTGGGCAAGCTCGGCCGCAGGCCACAGGCCACAGGCCACAGGGACGCCGGGACCTTCCACTCCAGGTCACTGGGGGTGCCGCGCCTCTTCTGCCTTTACCCTCGGCTGGGGGCAGGGTCCTGCGGCTCTGAATGGCGGCTCCTCCAGCTGCCCAGACAAATGGGGCAGACGCGGCAGGCAGGCCCCTCGAGATAAAGCAAAGCGGGTTCTGAATTCAGCACATCTCAGTGAATGGCTGGGCCAGTCTCATCCGAAGGGCGAAGGTCACATAACCCTGGATTCTGGGGTGGGGGGTGGGGGATGGACGGACAAGTGTGAACAACTAACTATAAATAAAGGGCTGCTTCCTCCTCTCTCTCCCTGCCTGCCCGCTCACCTTAGTCCTACCTGCAATTTTCCTTTAAAAAATTTTTCTTTTTCTGGAATTCAAGCTGCAGTTTTCCCAGCTCCTCTCACTATGAAACCAGATTTACGCTTCCACAAACTGTTGCTCAGTGTGTAATTTAAAAGAATGCAATAATCTTAAAAAAAAAAATCACATGTCCCAAAGCAAAATTTTTCAGTGAAATGCACAATGCTCAAGGGAGGCACAAAGGCCAACACGGAATCAGAACACGGCCCCACAGCTACTGCTGGGCTGAGACCCCAGGCGGGACCCTGCTCCTTCACTTTCCCATAGAGAAGGGGCAGGTGTCCGGGGGGCTTTCTGAAGTCAGTCCGCAGCTCTGGAAGCCAGACCCCACCTCTCGGTCTCACTCTCCTTTTTTAAAACATTTATTGAGGTAACTTTGCTTTATAAAATAATAAAAATCTATGCACAGGTTCTCCATTTCTCAAAGACATCAACACACCCTGCCCTCCCATGTCACCTAGAGGGTCCCCCCCCCGGCTCCATCCATTGGCTCCACTGCTTGCCCCACCCTCGCCCCTTGCCAGTGTCCAAGGGTTGCTTTTGTTTAATCCGTTCTTTTGCTTTGTCTCTTCACATGCCATACATGAGTGAGGTCATCTGCCATCTTTCTTTCTTTTTTTGACTTCACTTAGCATCATGCCCTCTAGTTCCATCCATGTTGTTATGAATGACAGGGTTTTAACTCTTAAGTTCCCTTTAGATCTTGCAGTGGTGAAGTGGGAAGAAACAGAATGTCTGAACTCCTCCACGAATCTCTCCAAATGACCAGGAGTGCTCCTTGGGGACCCAGAGGACTGACAGTCCACCCCTTCACCCTGGCGGTTTGTGGATCTGAAGGAATTCCCGGTCAAAACAATCAAGCACAAATTCACACAGTGCTCAGGTCCAGCTGCAGCTCAGCACCGGCTGGCTGCGAGGGGCCAAGGCGGGCAGAGGTGGGTGTGGCTTCACTGTACACAGGTCTCTCGAGTGCCTGGTCGTCCTGACTCACCAACGAGTGGACGGAGGGCTGTAGATGCTGCCAGTGAGCCAATAAGAGGACAAGGACAATTCTTCATCAACTCTTCCTGTGACCACATGGGCACACCTGTCAGAGGCTCGGTGAGATGCCCAGCAACACCCAGTGCAGGCACGGAGGGTAGTGCATCCTAGAACATGCGCATCTTAAAGCCCCGGGGGATGCTGAGGCCCTTGGCAGCTGGGAACACAGGGAGTGTCTAGGAGAGGGTGGCTGAGACTCTGGAACCCTACAGGGGAGAAAGCAGACTGCATGCACACCGTGACCCAGGGCCGGCTGAGGCCCAGTCTGGCCCTGTACCCACTAGGAGTCACCCTAAATGAGGTGAAGCCCATCTCCACGTCTGGGGACCCATCGTCAGTCTTCCCTCCACTGCAGTCTCACTCCCCAAGGTCAGCAGCGCAGGGCTTCAATGAGCAGTCACAGGGTCCCCTCAACAACCTCTACAGCCCAGGGGGGCCAGGAACCCCGAGCTCCAGGCCTGCTTGACCAGTCCATTCCTGAAGGGAAACTTCTCCTGTGCACCTCGATGCTGGACACTCAGCCTCAGCTGCCACTTCTCCCCTCCACAAGCTCAGCCCTCGGCCAAGCTGCAGAGACTTCTCAGGTCTAAATACACACGCGCGCAACAGGACTTGCGTGACTGGCTGAGTTGGAAGGGGGAGGGGAGGGCTGCCCAGGTGTGAGGATGACACTGACACTGAGACACCTGCTGCGGGCCTTAGGATATGGGGTCATGACACCAAGCAGAACTGCCTTTCTTTCCACACCCCCAGCCCCAGGCCATCTTCACCCAACAGATCTCTAGAGCCACCTAGGAGAGCGGCAGCTCTCAGAGGACAGTCCTCCCTGGAGGTCAGGACACGGTCTGCACACTGCGCCCTGGGACCTGGAGCGGGAGGTGGAGCATCAGCTAGAACAGCGCTCCTCAAACATTGCACTCGATGACGGGGGGCTCCCGAAGGACTGGGCCTCCACAGCCTCATCAATACCATGTCAGAGATCAAAAATAAGGAATTTAAAAGTCTGAGTTGACTTCGCAAATGCTTGTAAGTAACTACTTTCTGATGGACCCTTGTGCTCAGGTGGAGATGGAGGCCACGGAAAGCCCTAGTTAGGACTCAGCCTTGAGACCTGAGGCCTGGGGCCAAGGCCTGCGGGGAGACAGAAGGAAAACAAAACAAAACAAAAAACAACTTTCCAAAACATATCAATGATTATGTTGATCTAGTAATGTTAACAACTCATTTTATGATGTCGCCTCTCAAAAATCATACCAATATGATCTCTTAACTGCGGGGAAGCAGTCTAGCTCATGGCAGCAGATAGTTTTCCAAAATTTGAACTTTTACTTGAAAGCTTTTGCTAACAAAAGCTCCAGACAAAGCAGCTCAGCCCACCAGCACCCCGTACGTGTGCACTCGCGCGGCACCCCACGCGCATGCTTTCCACGCCTCACTCAGCGGAGTCGAGAGTTCAAAATACTGTCCCTGCTCTTTCTAAGTGCGCCGTGTCGGAGCAGCATGATTCCAGTGACCGGCAGCTGAGCCCGGGCAGCAGTTTCCCTCCCTGCTGCTCCTGCCCCACCCCGGCCCCCGCCCCGGCAACAGGACTAATAATGCCTGGTGTTACCAGGAAACCAGTTCCGACCTTCAGCCCCTTGAAGGGCCAGGGCGCCTCCAGAAGACTGCAGATGGCCTTTGGGCAACACTGGCAAGAGGAACCCCCAGTCCGGAAGGGGTGCCTGCAGGTCAGGGTCCTGCATCAGAGGGCGGGAGGTCCAGCTGCACGGTAGGCGCTTCTAAGGGTGCGGGCACTCAGAGGTGCCCCACCCCGCACTCGGACGGGGTGGCTGCCGACCGCAGGCTGGAGTGAGCCGCAGAGCTGAGTGTGCCAATGCCTGGAGCAAGAGCCCGGTCGGGGCTGGCACACAGCTCTGGCGAGCAGGGGCTGTGAGCCTCACCCATTCGGAAGGCCTTCCCTCAGAGGGAAACGGGAGCCCCACCACGCAGCTTGAGGACAGAGTGGGGTCCTGGCGTGCTCACCACCCAACCCAGCCGAGCTGCGGCTGCCTGCCTGGGGCACCTGAGAGTACTCTGTCATCCTCCCGAGGGGACTGCTCCTGTTGGGCCCCCACGGTCAGTAACACCTAGGAAGGCCATCCTCCGCCCAGAGACCCTGCGGCAGCTGCAGGCCGTGTATCCCCCGCCCTGGAGCTCAGTGCTCACTCGGCCCCTGAGGGGCTCCTCTGTCCCCAGAAGGCAGGTTCCAGGCGTCTGGCCAGGAGCAGGGCTTTCTGCTTCACTGGGGAAGCTGAAATTCAGGCAGTGTTCGGCCCGGCCTACACTTTTCCTTGCTGAACAAAGGCTCCTCTGGCCCAGGGAAGAGCCCTGCTACAAGGGGCAGCCCCCAACAGGGAAGGGACAGTCCCTGGGCCATTAAGAGGACAGAGAGGACACACTGTCCGCAAGGGGCCTGGCCTGCCCACCTTGCAGGCAGTGAGGGCACCCTGTATCCAGGGATGGCTGCTGATGCCGTCCCGGGGGCGGGCACGAAACAGACTGCCCTTCAGCCGTGGCCCTGGGAGGAAGGGCAGTGCCTCCAGGGAAGCAGCAGGCTGGTGGTCTGCAGCGCCTGCTGTGCCGGGCAGGGCTGGGAAGCAGGTGCGGAGGTGCTGCCCTGCCTTCCATAAGCTTACAGTCAGGAAGAGACAGGTGCTGAGTAATCACAGCAAAACCGAGCGGAGGGAACCTAAGGCCCCGTGCCAGCCCGGCGGTCAGGCACTACTTCTCCAGACAGGCTGGCAGGAGGAGGGCCGAGGAGACGGGCAGGCGAGGGGGACCGAGCACACGGGGCTGGAAGGCGAGTCACAGTCCTGAGGAGGGAGACTGCTCTGGAGTGGCAGGTGGTAGACTGGCCCTTAGAGCAGAGCAACAGAGTGTGTGGCCCCAGAGGACGTGGCAGCAGGCAGGCAAGGGCCATGGGGCAGGCCCGTCATCTCTCCTGGGGGACATTGGGCCTGCTCAGGACCCCCTGACCCCTGGCACCGCTCAGTTTTCAGGAACAAAATGATGGCTTCCTATCTCATCAGCAACAAAGTGTTCAGAGCACAGGGTCTGTGGTCACCACCACTGAAGACCTGTGTGTGACCCTGGACAAGTGACTTCATCTCTCTTCGTTTCCCCACCTGGACAAGGTTTTCCTGGGTGTCACTAAACTCCACACCGAAGTGGCCAGGTCAGGGCAGCACTACTCACAGGTGGCTTTGTTGGAGATGCCTTTAAATGACCTTTGCAGGAGCACCCTGGGGGCCTAGCGGGTAAGGCCACAGGACGCAGTCGGTGTATATTCCAAGAACCCGGGGGGAGCAAGTAAGACGAGCGATTGAATAGAACTGCTTTGTCCTGCCCACCTGCACCCTTCCTCTAGGGAAAAACCAAAAAGACACCACAGATAAATACCATCATGGACTATAGAAGAGACGCTGAGTAACAGAATGACCTTCAGGCTAATAAAAAAAGTGCCGAGGCTGCTGCCCTCAGCCCCTCCCGTTCTTGACCACAGGCTCTCGTTTCATTCTGGGCAGCTAAGACATCCCCAGCCCACTATGACCACGTGCCCTGAGCTCCGGCGATGACACACAGGCAGACTGCTGCCAGAAGGCACTCAAAGCGGAGCGGCCCCACCACGCACGATGGCCCTCCTGCCCGCTGGCTGACCGTGGACAGGACAGTGTGCTTGGCTGTGAGGCGACAGAGGACACTGGAGGTGCCAGGCGGATGACACGGAGACACAGCTCCAGCACTGAAGTGGCCACACCAGCGCCCCTGTGAGAGAACACGGAACCTGCTCAGCGTGCTGGCTTCCCAGCAGCGCGGCCGGAGCACGTGTAACCGGCACATTTCCCTCCCCTGCCAACAAGGGAGGAAAACAAGTATGAGAAAGAGGTGGTGCTATTTAGGTCTGAAGCTCTGGAAAAACACAAACGGCCCCTGGTTGAGAAGCCCCCACTCAGACTCGCCTTCTCCGCTCACACCCCGCCAGCACAGGGCTGTGGGCTGTCGGATAGGCCTTTAGGCGGCCAAGACCTACAACATGGCGCTGGGGAACCGTGCGATGCTTCGAGGGACACAGCCCATCTCCGCTGTCGCTCCCAAGGGCAGCAGGAGACAGAATCCCGCAGGCAGCCTCACTGGCAGTATCATTTGAACAGTTTTTTCTGGGGATGCCTCAGGAACTCTCAACACTTCCAAACACGCTGATACTACTTGGGGGCAGGCCCTGTGGCTCTGGGGCTGAGACGGCTGGGGTGTGGACCACGTAGAGCCCAGGGACGCAGGTTCCAGGTTTATTTAAGAAAAATAAACACAATTTCCTCCTTTCCCTTCCTTTCTTTGTATTATTGGAAAAAAAGAAAAAAAAAAGCAGATCTGGTTTTCCCATGTCTGCTGCCCTCCCACCAGCCCTGCAGGCTCCTCCCTGGTCGGCATCCTGTTAACGCAGCATTAACAGACACATCAGCCTCAGTCAGGGCACCAAGGCCACCGCCCACACCCTTCCAGGGCAGGCGGGCGCCCCGATGTCGCAGGGCGAGCTGGAATGGCCCAGGCCCGCAACTGGGACGCTGCCTCCGGTCAGGCTGCCCACCTGTGACACGGCAGCGACCAGCGCTGCCCCAGACTGTGATGACACCGTGCCGGAGGCCGTGCGTGGCCAGCACGTGTGTGCTGTGTTCACGGGGCGTGAGAAGGGACGCTGGAGGCTCTCGATCAGAAGCAAGCGCCAAGGCAGACAGGACTCAGAACAGGAGCTCCAGCACTGACAACAGCGACAGCTGGGACCTGTGAGGAGGATGACGAGCACCCACGGCCCCGGCTGACCTCCTGTCAAAGCCTCGCGCGTGGGCCACAGCAGCGGTGGGGACCACCAGGCTTTCCTGAGGACCACCTCACTCCCTGCACGTTCTTTTTGGCGCCACTGTCTCGCCATTTCTGGGCACCGGAGTCGCAGAGGTGAACCAACAGTGGACAAGACGCACGTGCCGAAACGTTTATGTGTGGCAACGTCCGGGTGTCCCACCAGAGGGGTCTGCTCTACACAAGTGGCGAGGGGCTCTCCGGACAGTGAGGTGGTCTCCCTGTATTAAGCACACAGACACACGCCTTGTATTTACGTGTTTCTAGTTCTTCCAGGGTTGGCAGCTCCTCTGCTTGGTCCGCGCTCGACATGCTCACTGTGAACTGCGTCAAATACCCGTACACTGCTCTCAGTCCAGGAAGGCGTCTGACTACCATCTAGCTGTGCCGACAGGAAAAGCGGCCTTTCTCCCAGGAGCAGACCCTGGCCCTGCGGCCTGCTGCCCACTGTCTTCCTCTCGCGCGCGCTCTGGTCTGCGCTGCGTCTCAGCGCGCTCCAGGCTGGCCTGTCACACAGGGCCCTGCACACCCTAGCGGGACAGCAGTGGCTGCACTGCTTCTGACTCAGCACAGTTCACACAGATGCCAAGGACCCGGATTCGCATCCTGGGCCTGGTGGAAAAACCAAGGTGGATAACGGAAGTAAAAATAAATAAAGGTGCTTCTTTCTCCTCTCTTCCTGCCGCCTGCACCATTCCTTTAAAAACACAAAGAATGGAGGGTTGTGGGAAGCTGGAGCGCACAGGTGCCCCCCGGGACTCCCAGTCTTGGACGCTCTACCCAGGTGCGAGCAGGCTGCCCCTGGCAGAAAATGGCAGGAGAGAAAGACAAAACCCCGTTACACATGCAATGAAACAACGCTGAGGCCCAGGCCTTGGCCTTGGGACCCAGCGCTCTCCTCCAGCCCTGGAGCTGCCTCCAGACAGCGCGGACCTGGAGCCTGACTTCTGCATGCTCTGTTGTTGACAGTCTGAGGAAGAGGGACGGACGGACAGACGGACACGAGGAGCAACGGCTAGAGAGAAGATACAGCTGCAATCACTAGTCAATAAGAAATCTGCACCTGCTGGTCAGGCAGGACTTGCTATCTAAAAGCCAGCTGATTTTAGAACACGACCGTCTGAAGAAGCATCGCTTAAGCGATCAAAATGGAAGCCCGAAGAGAGAATCCTTACCTCCACCTTCGTTGCACGGATAAAAGCAGTCTTCGAACCGACTCTATTTCAGTCAGTTATCTGAGAAGAAGACATACCATTCCATGCAGAAGAAGCGCGAGGCCCTCAGTGCAGCCAAGTCACGCAGACAGTATGGCCCCGGCCACCCGGCAGGAGGACTCATAGTACCGACACAAACGCCCACCGCCCTGCTGCCAGGCTCGTCCAAGTCCGTGCACCCCCTCCAAGGGGGGAGAAAACATGCACTCCCAGGAGGAGGCCTCCGCCGACTGCCTTCGGCGCGGCTCCCGCGCGGCTCCTGTGCGCATGGGACACCCGCAGCCCCGCACCGCCCTCAGGGCAGCGAGGACTGTCTGCGGCCCCATCCCGCGGGTGACAGCCCTGGTGCGCTGCCCGGCAGAGGTCAGCTGGTGCAGTCACTCCAAGAGCTCACACATGGCAGGTGACTACTCCCGGGGGGACCCACGCTGCGGAGGCTGGACCTCTTCGCAGTGCACGCGCAGGGCTGAGGGCCACTACACGCCGTAGGGAAGACTCCTGGTGCCAAAGACCATCAGGAGGGGCAGGCCCGGCAGTGGCAGGATGTCCGTGGAGGGAGGGGGAGAGGCATCCAAATGGCAGTTTAAGCTGTACTGCCCAAAACCGCAGTTTAACTCAATCCTATCACTAAACGGCCATCTGACCCAAGGTTTCCTTGTGCCGGTCGGGACAGAACGACTTGGAATCTTCTCTCTGGGAAAACAAGTGCGCCTCTTATATCAGGGTTGCCTTCTCTTTGGCCATGTGCGAATTTATCCTGGAGTCCCACATCCAGAAATCCCCTTTCCAGCCAGATGTCATCAGAGATCACTAAGTCCAAAGGTCTGCTGACGTTCACTTAGTCCTGAATCACGTCCTGAGCCCCGAGCCTAGGCGGGTGCACAGCACAGGCCCAGCTGCTTCCCGGCCCACCTCTGGGTCCACGCCCTCCCTTCCCCCTTGCACTCTGCACTGCCTGTCTCGGCCCCTTCACTTTCTCACACATCATGTCTCTAAGGTGTTCTTCAAAATAATCTTGAGTAGGGTCTTCCACTCTCAACAAAGTGCATTCGCCATGCAAGTGTGAGTTTAGTTTATGGGATTTCACGGCGCCCCAAATACTGAGAAACAGCCGAAGGAGAGCAGCTGGCCCCTGGTCCCCTCTGTTGAGCGAAGGGTAGGGGAGAGACAGAAGGTGTCGTCCCTGTGTTGCTGGACGCCCCCACCCCCACCCCGCTGACCTCAGACCCTAACCCTGGCATGTACACAGCTGTACAACTCTTTTCAAAACTATCTCCTGGCTCCAGGAAGCCAGGCGCACACAGGCCCCGTCAGTTCTTAAAAAGAGGGCGGAAAGGAGACAGTGTGACTTGATTCAAAGTAGCAGAACAGAGGTGTCAGGCATGTCCCCCGGCACTGACGTCCATCCTGACAGCGCTCACGTGGGCGGGGGGCTGTCAAACAGACAAGTAAAACACAGAGCTCCTCATCAGAACGCAGGAAGGGTGCTGAGCGCCAGCAGGCAGTCCCTCTGGGCAGGGACTGTCCAGGCCAAGCAGGAGGTGAGGCGACCGCCATGAGCGCACCCACACAGCCAAGCGAGCACCTGGAGTACAGGGGGGGCCAGGAGGGCACCAAGGGGGGTCAGCTGGGTCCTGTGGCCACTGAGGGGCCTCTACCTTTATCATGAGCAGGGTAGAGGGATGGGAACCAGAGTCGCGCAGCTTTCTGCTCCCTGCACTCTGCCTGGGGCTCTTCTGTGGGTCCTCGCAGCCCAGATCTCAGCGGGGGCAGCGGGGGCTGGAAATCCTGCAGTCCTTTTGGTCCCCCTCCAGAGGACTCAGTTTCTTTCTGGCCAGTCTGACAGGGGCCTCAGAGAAATGGGTCACAGCATGGCCCATACGCTCCCCAGACAGCACATGTCACCTGGGCTGAGTAGGTGGTGGAAGTGCGGCGGGCCACCTGCCCAGCGCTGAGCACTCTTCAGGAGGTGCGCATTTGCTCAGATAGCCAGCATCATCATCTGCTGCTTTCTCCCGTGACTACCTGCCTGAAGATCTAAGAGTCCCTCTTGGCTCCCTCACTCAGCCTACATCTCGTGGGCCTCCCTGGAGGCCTCTCACCTGGTCCTGTCCTCAGGAGCTGCAGATCCAGCCGGGAAGTCAAGTCAAGCCACACTTGAGAGGAAATTACAGAAGAAACTCAGCAGATGCGCGTTGAGAGGACGGGCACCGGGGAGGCTTTGGGGACCGAGCGGGCCCTGGGCAGGCCCTGCAGGAAGGCGGGCAGCGTCATTAAGAGCAGGGGACAGAGAGCTGCTTTCCAGGGCTGTCTTTCCCAGCAGCTCCCCAAGGGCAGGGACGGGGTATGGGCTCAGCGCCCCTGGCTGGACACCTGCCAGCAGGTCTGCTCCCCATCTGCGGGTCTGGCTCTGAGCCCCCATCACCAGGATGGATGTGAGAGGCTCTCTTTGTCCCTCACCCTTTGGCAAGTCCTACTAGTACCACAGTTCAAAGGGCTCTCTGATTCACGCCTCATCTCCTGGTCAAGGCTGGAAGGGAACACACAGGACTCAGCCACGTTCCAGATCTCACCACTGCTCGCTGCTCCTGCTGCAGCGACGGCAACTCACAGACTGTTCTCCCGACACTGAGCCCGTCCCACTGAAGGCCTCTCCAGACCCTCCCCCAGCCCCCAAACACGCTGCCCAGCCCTTCCTGCAACCGTCTGCCAGGGACTCCTTTGCCCTTTGCTCGCAGCTGCCCTGTAGAGAACGCCAGACTGTCCTAGTCTGCATCTGGGCCCTGCTCGCCCCGGCACAGCTGTGTCACTAAGCCAGTCTGTGAGGCTTAAGTGTGGGGTTAAGCGCTCGCTTCCTTTGCCATTCCCAACCCAAATGCTTACTGCTCACAGCCCGGCGAGATGGGTGCCAGCTGATGGCAGTGCCTTGCTGGTGGGCAAACATCCAGACCGGAGGAAACCCTTTCTTGAGGCAGGTCACCTCCACGGAGTTTTATGAGGGGCCACCAGAGTTTGCCTCTGGCTCAGCCTTGCCCATCAGCTGCTCAGGACCGGCTTGGAACCCTGCTCTGCCTTCTCTGACAACCCAAGGATATCACGTCATAAGGCCTCAGTCAGACACCTAGCTGTGCTACCTCTCAGGGCTGCAGGGACCGCAGTTTATGCCTGCTGCCCCCACGCAGGGGTGCTGCCCTTAGTTAACAGACTAGAGCTGTGAGGACACGCGCTGAAGCGAGGGGGCTGCAATTCTCCTCGAGCCCATCCCTCTGCGTGTGCTTGGTCTTCCCTGGCCTTGTTCTCCCTGAAGGGAAACAGGAGGACTGGACAAGATCTAAACTCAGACTGATCACGCTCGCGGGACACGTTCACACCTAGCACGCGCACGGTTTTGCGTGGACCCTCATGACACCTCTTTGTGGTGAGATGCGGTGGTGCAGGGAAACGGCCACGCAGGTCTCACGGGACCCAAACACCCGGTGCACCAAAAAGGTGAGAAATGTGTTCTGGAAAAATGATCTGATGTTCCTAAAGACACAGCCACCTGCGTACGAGGGGTCAGGACGCCACGCCTGCCCTCTGTGCTGCCTCGTCTAATACTAGGGCCCTCATCTTCGCAGCAGACACAGAGCCTCACCTGGCCCATCGCAGATGTAGCAAGCGACGGGCAAATGCCTGGCTTGTCACGTAGCTTCGAAGTGACAAAGGGGGCCCAGCGTGGTCTGCTGCTGCAGGCAGTACTGGTCCCAGGAGCGCCAATTATCTCCTGGGCTGCTGACTCAGGAGAAGAGTTGGGGTCTGCAGGATCAGGAGCCCCCAGGACCTGCACTAAGTGCAATGCAGCCTCAGAGCTGAGGAGCCCCACTGCAGGGTCCGACAAGGCACATTTCTACCCTCTGCTGTCTCGAGTCCCCTGGGGGGGCGCACAATAAGCGCACGCCACTGCCGCCAGCCTGGCTCTCCTACCCACAAGGACTTTCTCTGCAGAGTCCCTACTGCGTGCGTCCATCACCAGCACGGTCACCTTCCTCCAGACACACTATGACTTCAACTGCCACATGTACCTAATGTGTCCTCTGCGAGGAACATGCCCATACTCTGACACATTTTCACAGGGCTTGTCCCTTTTCTCCCTCGGGCAACTGAACAGGGCAAGGTGTTTCTGGCTCCAAAAAAGTGCCTGCCCCCAAGCGACTCACAGCTCCAACTGTAGCAGCAGCCTGCTCCTTAGTTTCAGAAAACAGCTGAACTGGGGGTCGAATCAGGAAAAGTCTTGGGTGTGTAGAGTGCAGCAGGGAATGTGAGCTGCAAAGCCACCTCGCTCCGCTGGGGCCACCTGGCCTCTGGGCACACTCCATGAGCTCCCTCACAACACACTCTTGTCCCCAACATTACACATCCATGTTTTTGTTCTCAGGGTGATTCAGGAACTACAGCCTGCTGTTTTCAAATCTTCGCAAGTACACATGTAAAGCTCTTCTGGTTCCAGAGATCCATCCTATGGAAAGAACTCCAAACCCTGTCAGCACCTTGGAAGGGGAGGCAGACTTTCAAATGCCGAGGGCTTCTGTGAGTCACACGCCAACAGCAAGATGTCAAAGGCCCTACTAAACGACATACGCATTTGACTTTCCCACAGGGAAAGAGATGCATGTTTATGATTTACTTGACACACATAAACCAGAGAATGGACTACTGGGTAGGTTCCTACAAAGTACAATCAAATGCTGTACAGTCCAGGCAGTGTTGGATGGACAGTCACTGAAAACATTTTTCAACTTTCCTGCTATGCCTGAAATTTTTCATAGCTGGAAGCTGCAAGAAGAGGAATTCTTCTGAGACAGCAAGAGATGAAGAATAACCGTTCCAGAAAAAGAAAAGGCAGAGCTGGCATGCCTCTCCCCACCCAACTCAGGTCAGCCCAGAGGAAAGGAAAAAAGTGCCAAGGGGAAAGGTCACGCTTGCAAAGGCACTGCCCACCCACCAGTAGGCCCCTGGACACACGCAAAACTGGTTTAAACTATGGATTAATCCCTGCCCCGGGTCCTCCAGCCTCCTCACTCCAGGACAGAGGTTCTCAACTCCAAGTGTGCGGCAGAATGCTCTGGGGGCCTATTAAATAGAGTCCTGGGCCACAGCCGAGCCTGATGAATGAGATCCTTGGGGGGTTCGAGGGGGGGTCCCTAGAACCTGCGCTTTCAACATGCGCAGGCGGTTCTGGTGCAGAGGATCTCATCCCTACGCTGGAGACACTGACGGCCTCTGGCTGCTGAGCTGACACCTGTTGCGAGGCCTCCGGGGAGCATTTAGAGGAAAACAGAAACGCACACATGGCCATAAAACACGCCAAGTGCCCAAACCCGGGCTTGCACGACATGTCAAGGGCTGACAGTGGCTGACCGCTGCGTCCAAGCCGGTCGGGCATCGCCTCCGCGCCTGGCCGGGAGTGTGAGGCCCGGGCGGGCGGGCACAGACTCGAAGACGTGGGCGGGCCGGGGGCTCGCAGGGCGCTCGGGGCCGCTGGGGCCTGCCAAGGTCACTAAGGGGCGCAGAGGGCTCCGGTGTCGCCGGGACCCTCCTGCCGGCCCGCCTCTGCCCCCGCCGCCCGCGCGGAAGGCCGGAGCTGGCACGCCAGCCGCTCCTAACGGACGCGAGCCGGGAACTGCGGGCGGCAGCGCCTGCGCACCGGGCCGAGCCAGGCGGTCACCGCGGCCCCGCGGGCCGCTCCTCTGCGGACCGGCGGCCTGGGGGAGGCGCCGGCCGGCCGGCCACCCCGCCCGCCCGAGGCCTTTACCTCCAGAGGCCGCGGCGGGGCCACCGCCCCAGCGGCGAGGCCGGGGTCCGCGCTCGAGGGCGAGCCGGGGCCGCGGGGCTTGACGCGCACGCCCCCGCCGCGGCCTCTGGGACACGCAGTCCGGCCGCGCACGGCCCGCAGCGCTCCCGAAGGACAACAGCGCCCGGCGGGCAGGCGGCGCGCCGCGGCCCCAGGTCACTCCTTCCGCAGGCCCGCGGGGAGCCTGCTCCGAGGCCGCCGCCACTCACCGTCTCCGCGACGCCCGCCCGCGCGTTGCAGCAGCAGGAACGGCCGCCTCCGCGGTCGTGTTGCGTCTGCCCGAGGGAGGCGGGTGCGCGCTGGAGCGGCGCCGGCCGCTGGCGTCACGCGGGGCGGGGCCTCGCGGGGGCGGGGCGGGGCTCGGGCACGTGACGGCACGTGACGACGGGAGCGAGGCCGTCGGCCGCGCGCGGCACGTGGTGGGCGGAGGGCGAGCTTGTGCCCGGCGGCGCGGGGCGGGGGGCGGCCGGGGTTGGGGGCGGGGAGGCCCGCCGCCCCGGGACGTCGCCCCTCTGCGCACGCGCTCAGCCACCCCGCGGACGAGCGGAGGCGAGTCCAGGTGTCCGCGCGGCGCCGGGCCCTCTGTCGACAGGCGTCCTGTCGCGTGTGTGCGGTGCCGGGTTCTCGCCGTCTGGGGTGGTCTTGGTGTTTGCTGTAGCCCCCAAGCGCCGGCCGAAGCGCTGTCCTGGGACCTCGGCACAAGGAGGCTGCCACGGGCCTCACGCAGACGGCGTCCACGCTGCTGGCCGGAGTTCCTGAAGCTGAGACAGGTATTAAGTCGGCATCTCTAAAGAGAAGACCGGGTTAGGATGGACAGGTTGATGCAAAGTGGGACCGCAGGCGCACACGACCGTAGCCTGCATCTCCCCTCCGACGGGTGTTCTGTTTGCCAGCTCAGTGTTTTTGCTGAATTAATGGAGTGTCCTGTCGGCGAGTAGTGAGACACCTGTATGATGCCGTAGATATTCCTTGAATTTTTATTTCAGTTAATTTTTTTGAAGGAAGGGTGGAGACAGGAATGAGGGTGAGCAGGCAGCAGGCAAGGAGAGGAGGAAGGAGCACTTTTTATTGATTTTCTTTCTTGAAGGAAAAGGATACAAATGAAGATGTAAGCAGCCAGCAAAGGGTGGGGGGGCGCTTTATTTATTTTTATTTAGTGGTTCACATTGGTTGTTCCCCAGGCCGAGTCTTGAACCCATGACCTTGAGATGGGAGACTGCTCCCAGGTGTATGAGACCACTAGTTGTTCTGGCTGCTTGCCTCCCCCGGGCTGGGAACTCGAACCCAGGCTCCTTCAGAGGCAGTTGACCTAACCGCTGCGCCACCAGGGTGCACTGCACTTCATTTAGTCCTTCATCTTGATTGCCTGGCTCCCACCCACATCCTCTGCATGTGAACCCCGGTCCTTGGGATGTTTTAAAAAGTCATTCTGATTGTGAACAGTGGTTGAGACCAAAGAGGCAAATTAGGACGCTGGGGGACCAGTACACGCGTAGTTTAAATCTTTCACTAACTACAGTTTCAAAAAGAAGTGAAATTAATTATACTAACAATGAACCCAATATATGAAACATCAGTATTGGATCAGCATGAACGATAAGTTTTCTTTTCCCCACACTATCTTGAAACCCAGCTCTCCTCTGGCTGACAGCACGTCTCAGCTGGGGCCAGTACTGCGCAAGGGCCCCGTAGCCGCTACGCGGCGCGCCTGCGGCTTGTGGTTAGTGTGGGACAGCGCAGCTAGAGCGCGTTTATTCATTACTGCTTCATCCAAGGTCTCGTTCTAGGCCTGGAAAGATACAGAATGGAATGCAGCCCAAACTCCATTCTCAAAGTGCACACAGTCCAAGTAGGGAGACTGATATAGTAGCTGGTGCTGAAGAATCCAAACGCTTTGAGCGCAGAGGAGGAAGTATCCACACGAGGACAGCTTCTGAGAGGAGGTGGACGTTTCAGCTGGGACTTGAAGGGTGTGAGTTTCCAGGGTGAAAAGGGGCGAGGGCCCTCCACTTGGTGAGAACTGTTTCTTCACGGTCCCAGAGACATGTACAGGGCGTCTCTGGGGAAATGCTAGCTGTTCATTATGGCTGGTTTGCAGGGTGGAAGTGGGAAGCTGAAGGTTTTCTAGACCAGCCTGTGGAATATAGAGTGTCCTATTCAGTAGGCATCGGGGAGTGCTGAGAATTTTAAGCTGAGCGCTCTTGCCAGGTTTGGGGTTTAGACAAATCATTCTCGCAGTGTGGAAGGTGTGGGAATCAGAGGCAGGAAGACCCTTGAGAAAGGGAATGGGCTAGGGTGGAGCCTGAGGAAAGAGCGCTGGAGACAGAGAGGGTCTGAGAGGAGTGAGTGCCCATGCTGCCCGGCAGAGCTCACCATGCCAGAGACTGGGCGAATCCTCTTGACCCTTCAGACTACTGCAAAGCAGAGTTTGAGAGCCAGTGAGCACCTCATTTAAGTCAGATGCAGCTGGTTCCAGTCTTAGACTCCGTGTTCTGTGGCCCTGTTGAAAGGCTTAATGTTTCTAACCACAGAAGGGGTTAAAAACCCAGCACCCACTTCATAGGGCAGTTGCGAGGGCAAAATGGCTTGCTGTTGCTAAGAGCATTGGCCAGGTGCATGCTCAGCTCACACCTGCACTCGTATGAGTGGTCCCTATGTCATAGACTGTCCTGAGTACCCTGCCTCAGTTCCCTGCTGGGATCCATAAAGAGGAAGCTTAGTTTAGATAATCAATGCCTCAGCGGGGAGTGGAGGGGCTGGGACAGACAGATGATAACCCAGGTGCCTGGAATACTAGGCATCTGCTGGCAAGGAAAACCTTGGCTGGGGTGCGGGGGAGGGCTTTGTTTCCCTCCGAGGCTCAGAAAGAAGTCAAGGGCTGGATAGTTAACTAAAACCATTTAAATGTAAAATCACTTCTTGGTAAACCATAATTGTTTACTTGTATTTTTTCTGTGAATGACTTCCTTGTGTAATGACAATAAATACACAAGCAGTCAGTGACTTGATGTGACAGCTCCCCAAAAACTGTTTGCCCTCTGACCCCGCTTTCTTTCTGTTTTGGTCTGTTTCTTTATCTTTCTAAATCCTTTGCCGCCCTCCCTTCAATTCCATTCCTTGGGAACAAGCCTGACTGTTCCCTCTCAGAAAAATGCAATTCCCATGTACCCTGGTGGCTTAGGCGACTGAGACTGCTGGGGTGTGGACCATGCAAAGCCATGTAAAGGACGTGGGTTTGAGATCAAGGTCAAGGGAGAAAACCAAAATGAAACAAATGCTTAAAATTAAAATGCCTCTTCTTCCTCTTCCTCCCTCCCTCCTTCCTTCCCTCCGTCCCTCCTTTCCTCTGAAAAAGAAAACAAAAACAAAAATGCAGTTGCTGGTACACCCTGGTGGAGTAGCAGTTAGATCTGCCGTCTCCGGCCAAGTGTAGTCCACATACAGACCAAGGACCCAGGTCTGGGGGTGAGGGGGAACAGCCAAATGAACAACTAAATAAAATTCTTCTTCCCCCTCTCTTCTTCTTTGCTTGCCTCTGCCTGCCTTCATTCCTACCCGCACCTTTCCTTTAAAAATAAAATAGATTTGTTTTGTCTGTTTCTATACTTTCTGTGACATGTTGGAGCTAGTGGGAGCATCCAGGACTGTGCTGTTTGGAGTTGGCCTCTTGCTGCAGGAGCAGCAACAGCGGGGGTACCAGAAACCTGGGTCCTTGGGAATGTATGTGGACTGCGCTCAGCCAGAGACCGCAGATCTAACTGCTACTCCACAGGCCTGCTTTTCCTCAACCCCACCCCCATCAAACTAGCTCCGCAGTCTGGAGAGCCTCACACAAGGCCACGTGGTCGTCTGGGGGGCTGCAGGCAGCGTCAGGAGTGCATACTTGGTGCCAGGGGCCAGGCTGGGCACAGTACAGGGCCCTACTTGTGCGATTCTACCCTGGGGGCCCTTCGCACCCCCGCCACCTCCTGAGGGGAGAGCCGGAGCACTCCAGGAGAGATGAGGTGGGAGGCTCTCATGCTCAGGCACATTCTAGGAACAGTCTGTCAACCTAGCACGGGACAGGGAGCTAAACCAGTGCCCCAGCAGTCAGTGTTAGGTCCCTGCTTCCTTCCAGTTGTTGCAGATTACCAGGCTCTTCTCTCTTTTTCAAGAGAGGAAGGCAGGCAGGCAGGAGAGAAAGAAGCACTTCTGTTTAGTTGCTCACTGTGGTGTATCACCCTGACCCCGGGTCTCAGACCCAAATCCTTGTGTTAGGTGTGGTCCGCATGCCAGCATCTCAGCCGCCTGAGCCACAAGGGTGTGCCCCCAGAGTCCCGGATTTTTCATACAGAAAAGTGCTCTCATCAAAAGTGGACAGTGTGCTGAACTTTCACAAACGGAACCGCCAGTGTGCCCCACAACTCTGCTCCCTTCAAGCGTGTGGTCACCCAGGGGCCACCACTGTCCTGACTTCCAGCAGCAAAGGTTTGAGTTCTCGGCTTCTGTACATGTGCAGAGCCGTGGAGTCACACTGTCTGAGTCTTTGGCAGATGCTGCTGTGGCTGTTTCATGTCTACAGAAGTCACCTAACTGCTTGCCTGCCTGCCAGTGACAGACTTAAGGTGCAGAGACCACAGTTGGTCTGTTGTGCTTTTTGCGGGCACCTGGGTCATTCCCAGGTGGCAGTCCCAGGCTGTTAAGATACTGCTGTCACGGACGTTTGAGTACCTGGCCTGAGTACCCTGCTGCTGGGTGGTCACGGGTGTGTTCAGCCTGGAGACCCCACCACAACTTCCCAAATTTCCTCCTACCAGTTTCCACCCCATGGAGACGTAAACATTCTGCTTGTCATGTCTTCCCCAGTCCGTGGTATTGCTAGGCCTTCGCGTTTAAATGATTTCAGTGTTAACATCTCTTTCGTAGTATTTTTGTGTCTCCGTGACCCAGGAGGGTGGAAAACTCCCCTGCACCCCCATGAGCAGACCCCAGCACCCCTACCCTGAGCGGGAGACACAGAGGAGAAGGGAGTTCTCCAGGGTCACCCTTTCTTCTGGTCTCAGCTCAGATGGCTCCTCTGCAGGTGGGCCCACCTCATTGTCTTCAGACACTTACCAGGCTGATGAGGCGGGTCAGCTGCTGTCTTTACACGTTTCCAGAGTCTTGTCTGTCTGGTGTTCTCCAGCCCCTGGAAGAGTCTCTGTTAGAGAGTCAACATTGAGTAAATATCTGTGGGTCCATGAGTGAGTGACGGTCCGCATGAGATCCGAGATCCGAGGGTCAAGTTCTGGCCCTTACACCTCCTCGCTCTGGGGCCTCCGGTCAGTTACCGACATTTCCTGATTTCTCCTCATCTGAGTCCAGAGTCCTTGAACTGGCAGGAGAAAAACACGAGCAGCTTGACGCTCCCTTGAGAAGGACCACACAGAAAATGGAACGAAGACGAGTGAACAGAGCCACAGAGAAAGTAAATTTGAAAATTAAATGTGTGCTAAGTGGTTAATATTCAGACTATATCAAGAACTATAATTCAGCAACAACAAAAG
Organism: Solenodon paradoxus; assembly: GCA_004363575.1. Taxonomy (NCBI): domain Eukaryota; kingdom Metazoa; phylum Chordata; class Mammalia; order Eulipotyphla; family Solenodontidae; genus Solenodon; species Solenodon paradoxus. The sequence goes on from RJWH01001774.1 coordinate 183,967, forward strand.
CAGCGCAGTTTAAAAATGGTTAAAGAACTCAAATAGACATTTTTCCAAAATCTGCCATAGCTAAGAAGCACATGAAAAACTGCTCACAGTCCTTAGGGAAATGCAGTCTGAACCGCAGTGAGCACACTCATGCAGACTAGCTGGCTCCTCCTCTGAGAGAAGCAGAAAACCGAGTTCTGCTGGGGAGGCAGGGAAGGGAAGCTGGAGCTCCTGAGCACTGCTGTGGGAGCGTCGAGGGACACTGCTGGGACAAGCAGGGCGCCGATGCCACAGACACGTGGTCATAGAACCCAGCAGCTCCATTTCTGGGTCTGTAAACCCGAGAGAATCCAAGGCAGCGACTCAGGCAGGTTAGAGGGAGGTGGACAAACCAGCTAATAGGCGTCAGTTACACAGAGAGAGACTTGGACAGGTGCTGGAGGATGTCGTGTATGCAGTGATGTTGACTGACAGGGATGCATCCCTTTGGCCTGTATCGTGCTACAATGAAATGTTCCTTCAATTAAAAAAATAAATACGTGTGCCCGGTCACTCAGGCTGTAGTCGGTGGCTGCGACTTGGATCGTGCAGCCCGAGGATCTGGGTTAACAACTGAAGAGAGAGGAAGAGAGAAAAGTGCTTCCTCCCTTCTGAAAACTGTCCTTGAGTTCAGAACCAGGGACAGCAGTTCCCATGATTTTTCTCACTTCACCCAAGGAGACCGTGGTGGGTGTGGAGACCTTGGATGGCACCTTTAGCCTCGCAATTGGGGAGAAGTTGCCTGCACAGATCACGACTTCCCCACCTGCACCCCGAATCGGCAGGACAGGTGTTCACCACCCTCTCAGTGTCACCCGAAACCCCGCGGTTCTTCCTGCATCGCTCAGAGAGGTGAGCACCTGCGGTGGACCCAATGTGAGTGATGCCTGGTCTGGGCAGCGCTGACAAACCCGTTTCGTCCTGGACCTCGGTTACTTGAAAGACAACGCTGCCCCTTTCTGATCATGGTCATTGGTGTCTGGCTTCTATCAGCCATTCAGAGAATGTCCCAGCGACATGTTGGTCCAAAAATTATCTGAATAGGGTTTCCTCTTCCATAACTGAGCAGAGCCAAGTCTTGGCTGCTGCTGTTGACCCAGGGGCAGAGTCCTTCCCTGGGAACCAAGACTGTGGGAAGCCAGACACCTTGTAATGGGGCAGGGTGTCCTCTCACACATGGCCTGGGTTCAGCGCTCTCGTTTCGGTAGCAAGTGTTTTATTTCCAGACCCAAGTAACGTGATATCTAGAGTCTAACAGTGACCTTTTTTTGTATTTTCATCGTAAATAGTAGAACCAAGCAGCTTCTTCCAAGCAGGGCAGGTATGTCTGAAGAAAACAAACTGGGGTCCTTGGAGTGTCTCAGCACGAATCCCATTATTCTGGAAGCACAAGGCTCTGTGGGTAGAGTAGTAAGAGTCAAGGCTCCTGTTGGCGCAGGCCAGGCACAGGAGACCAGGGGATGGCATCCCCGAAAACTTCTTACACTGAGTGCGGACGGCACCCCCTGGTGGTGCGGACGTGGAGTCTGACTGCATGCCGTCCAGGAGGAGCCCACGGACCGGCTGTCGACCTGGGGCAGGGGGTCTGGGACAACCGAAATGAACATCTGAGTAAAATGCTTCCTCCTCTCTCTTCCGCCTGCCTTCTTCCTCAAAAAATGATTATCAGCATTCCCTGGGTGCTCTGTTCCATAACCCTGATCCTTGGCTGAGAGTGGTGCCAGGCCATTTCTGGAAAGTGTCTGAGTCCGCTCCGGCCTCGCACTCTGCATACACGATGCACACACACGCCCCCTGTGAATAACCCCCAACTGGGTGGGTGTTCCACTCGACCAGCATCACCTTGCTCCCAGCACCTCTGGGAGGCTGGGAGACTGGCCGTCAGCCAGCAAGATCCTGAGGGGCTCACACACGTGTTGACCATTCCTTAAGCCTTTAGTGTCCCCGATTCAGCGCCTGGGGGCAGAGCCAGCTGTGGCCGGGGCCTCGTCACTTGGAGGTAGGTGAGGACGTGTAGCATTCCGACCAGACAAAAGTCAGCTGCCCCCTCGTCCCCCTCCCCCGAGAACAGGAACACCGTGGGACTTTGAACCAGTGTCCCAACACCAGCTGGAGTCCAGACGTCTCTCAAAACCTGACTTTCCAACGCTTAAGAGCTCTGGGTTTGTCCTGCTTCCAGAGATCCGAGTTGTGAACTGTCTCTCCGTCACCTTCCGTACGTGCCTCTTGGAAGGGGGTCATCGTTCGTCCCGGGTTCACTGAGCACCTATGCTGGCCGATGGTGGCCCCGCCCTGACCCTCGGAAGCATGCCCTTGGCGCGTTCCCTGGTCTCCTAGCAAAGAGAGTTCTCCTTGGAGCTCCGGCCAGGACAGAGGCCATTCTTTCCCTGACCCGCTGGCCTATGGCCTCCGCTGGAAGCCACCCTGGTCCCCAGCCCCACAGCGCTCCCGGCGCTGGCAGCATGAGCGTGTCTCTCACGTTCGCCGAGCTGGCGAACATTGCCATCCTGCAGTGCAGCGTGGTGAACTTCAGGGCCCTGCACCTCCTGCTCCAGGGCATCCTGGAGCATAGCCACATGGCCGAGCTCAAGAAGGCCCTCCTGGGCGGCGACGACTTCCTGCAGACCTCCGAGGTGCCGTCCGTGCCCCAGGAAGGGGACACCCAGCCCGTCCTCTGCCCCATCAAGAGGGTCAGCGACGTCTTCGGTGAGGTGGTGGGCCGCCTGGACGTGCTGGAGAAGCAGCTGGCCACGCTGCAGGACCTGCCGTCCACGACCCAGCTGCTGGAGAGCAGCCAGGGCGGGGGCCGGCCCGCCGAGGAGCTGTGGAACATGATCAAGCTCCGGAAAATGGTGGAGGGCAATGAAGAAGCCCTGGAAAAGGTGAGCCGGCTCCCAGCGAGGAGATGGAGCCCCACCCCGTCCCCATGCCCTCCTGTGAATCTGCCATCTCGGGGTGTGGCGTGGGGTCCACACGTGGGTGGAGGTGCTGGTCAGAGCCTCCGGGGAGGTGGGACCCAGGAGCGGCTGGAGGCAGGGCATGAGATACGGAGAGGAAGGTGAGGACTTTACCCCAGCTAGTGCACCCCACGTTTGTGGGGGCCCACAGGCGCTCCTTGCCAAAGGACGGGGTGACTGGGCCTGCTTGGTAGAGGCATGTGGCACCTTCATTTCCCTTTGCAGTGGCTGGGGTGGGTCATTGGGCTCACGGACCCCTATCCCTGGAGGTATCATGTCCCAGATTCTGCTCTGGCTGAGACCGCCGGGCCAGAGAGCAGGAGGGACGTCGCTGGTGGGGACCACACACTGCAGGGCCTCGCTGCTGTAAGGCAGAATGTGTTTTCTCTTCCAGAGGAGGCAGGCCCTAGACAGGAAGTAGATGCAAGGGGAGACACGGGGAGGGGGGTGGAGAGTGCTGCTGGGCACGGGGTTTCCTTTCGGGGTGATAAAATGTTCCGCAATTGGACAGCAGTGATGCCGCACCATGTGTGAATGCACAAGTGCCGCTGAGTTCTGTGTATTTTACCACAAAAGCAGAGACTGGCAGGATGGCGTTCACTGAGAGAAAGAAGTCCATCGTGGCCTTGCCATGTACTGTCTGTGAGACCCCATGTGTGTACGTGTATATAAAATAAAGGAAAGGTGCAGACAGGCAAGAGGAGAGAGAAGGAAGAAGCACATTTTCTTATTTGTTTCCGCTGGGCCCAGGTCATAAACCCAGGTCCCTAGGACTGATGCGACTGTGCCCACTGAGCCACCAGAGCGCGCCTTAAATTCAAAGACAAATAGGTTGAAATTAAAAGGTTAGAAAAATATATTGATGCAAACAGAAACCGGAAGAGAGTGGGGAGGCCACTAACATCGGATGAGGGTTATAGGGACTGCTGCTAGACACTGGCTACGTGGGGTGGCCGCAGGCAGCCCGTGGAGGCAGGAGAGGTGGACGCAGTGTCGGAGGTTCCGGGCCCTCCGGAGCAGCCTGCCCACCAGCTGGCCTCGCTGGACAAGGGCTTCTAGAAGGAACAAGTACAGAGTGACCCAACAAGGGCACAGACGGGGACCTGGCTGTGCACCCAGAGAACGTCACTGGGCCGGTCCTGGCTGAGTTCGCCTAAGGTCACCAGGACCTGTTCTAGGGTTTGAGGATGGCACACACCGCTTACAGGGCTCCAGACCTGGGGCACAGAGCAGAGGGGCAGGGACCGCCCCCAGCCCCAGCACCCACTGGGCAGGGTGAATGGTGCCTGGGAACTAGGGCGGCATCCATGGGGCTTCGTGGGGGGACCCAGTGGCCCAAGGGCTGGTGCCCTGGGTCAGCACTCGGCCAGATCTGGGTTCCACACCGCAGCCTGCCGTATTCAGCAGGACTTGACTGGAGGTGTCAGTGGGGGGCTATCTGGTGACATGACCTTTACCCTCTAGGTACAGGAGCCCCGTGTCATGACAAGCCCAAATTATCCCCCCGCACTGGCTGTTCACTTGTAACCACCCGCCCTCCCTCGCTCACGAGGCAGCAGCCCCCAGCCCAGCTCCTGACCCCTCCAGGCCTGGGTTATCCGTCCCAGGAGAGAGTGAGGGTCCTAACCCCGTTTCCCTAAATGCACTCATGGGTCCCCTTCAGGGTTTCTGGCAACCCGTTGCTTTTTCTTTTCCGTCAAGCCCAGTCCCACCATTACTCTCACAGCCAAGAGCTTCTGCTGCACAGCCCACACGTTGAATGACTTCATTCACCTTGTCTTTTGAGAACTTGGCCACAAAGCTTAAGGGCATGGAAGACACTTTGGGGCTTCAGAAGAAAACCAGGGTCCAAGTCATTGAAACTGGCCGTGAGCCGCACACTTGGCCGGGACAGGGCCGGCAGCTGGGGTGCTGGCCGGCACAGGTGCCACGGAACCCGGGGTCAGCGTCCCCAGGGCACCTTTGTGGGAATCGGCTCTCTCCAAACCCCAAGCCCCGAATGTGACCTTCAGAGTCTAGACCGCAAGCCTGTCCCAGGAGTGCGCTGGGGCGTGCCCGCTGGCTCCAGAGAAGCAGGCAGACTGGGTTTGGGGTGGGAAACCTTTCACGGCACCCACAGGAGAGTGGTGTCCCGGGAGGGGTCATCTCTCCAGTCTGCAGCCCTCACAGGGCCACAGGGTCCCATCTGTTCTGGGTTTGCCCTGTCCTTGCCCTTGGGGTGGAGGGGTGACTCCCGCTCAGCATATTTGGTGACTGGGTTGTATGTATTGGGGGGAGTCTCTTACCCCACAGACGTATCTGAAAAGCGTTTTCTGCCCACAAGAGACACAGGCCTGTAAAACCCGCTCCTGGGTGCCGCTGCCACTCCCAAGAAATGAACCCTCACTCTGGAATTCCCCCCGATTGCTTCTAGCACCAAAATGCTACTCTTTTACAGCTTTATTGAGATATACCGGAAAATTCATCCCTTTAAATTGTACAATTTTGTTGAGTTTTTTGTAGAATCAGCTTTATTTTTTTCTTTTCAAAATTGTGTTCAGCTATGCATCTTTGCTGTTCCCGCCGGTCCCAGGATGCCAACCCAGGTCCTCGGGATGTATGTGGACTGCCGGCTGGGGGTGGCAGACCTAACCAATGCTCCACCTGGCCACCTCCATTTACCTTTTTTCTTTCTTTTTTTTTTTTTTTAAGGAAAGGAGCAGGCAGGAATGAAGGCGAGAAGGCAGGCAGGCAGGAAGAGGAGGAAGAAATATCTTTATTTTTCTTTGGTTCACACTAGTTGTTTCTCCCCAGATCTGGGACTCAAAGCCTGCTCTGCTTTTTTCATCTGTGGCCTGCTCTTTCAGAGGCGACTGACCCAACCGCTGCTCCACCAGGGTGTGCCATTTACCTTTGTTTTTAAAGGAAAGGTGCAGCAGGAATGACGGTGAACAGGCAGGCAGGCAGGAGGAGAGAAGAGGAAGAAGCAGTTTATTTTTATTTAAGTCGTTCATCTTGCTGTTCCCTCCTCCCACCCCACCGCGGCCCCAAGACAGGAGCCCAGGTCCTCCGGATGCGATGTGGACTGCGCTTTGCCAGAGGTGGTGGACTTAATCACTGCTCCACCAGGGTGCTCCATTTGCGTTCTTTAAGAAGGAAGGAAGAGGGAGGAAGAAGCATTATTTGTTTACTCCCCACCCTCAGCCCTGCGCCCCTGGGGCTCAGGTGGTGTGCACCACGGCCACCCAGCCCTCGGCTGCCTGGGTCACGAGGCCCTGCCTAGTCCGTTTACCCTTGGTGTCAGTAGTGAGAAGGGTGTCTTCATCTTTGCTGACTGGCGAGCTCACTCTGCTCTCAGTCCTTCTGCACATTCTCACAGTACTTTCTCTGCCCGTTACATGAGGCCCCTAAGACCTGGAGAGGCAGTAGTCCCCTCAGTGTGGAGCTGAATTCTGAGCCCAGCACTGTGCCCATTGGCTCTTACCTGGAGTCTCCCAGGCCCCACGTGTCCTGCTCACTCTGCAGGACCCTTCTCCACATGTGACCGGAGGGTTCCTGTAAAATGTCAATCAAACCATAACTGGCCGGCTGACGTTCCGGCCCCTCCCGCTAAAGGCATGGATGCTTCACCTCAGTGACCCCTGCGGCGCGTTCGGACGCGACGTTGCCTCCTGCCCCACAGGCCCCTCAGAGCACTGCTAGCTTTGGTGTCACTTGCTGGCCACCGAGTATGTGCCGCACAGACTTGGGAGAGCCAAGAGGACCCTTGGGACCACAGCCGCCAGCAGACAGTGTCCACGCTGGGCTTCCTCCCCGACCACACCCGACTCCCTGTTCCTCTTCTGTCCTCTTCAGTCCATGAAGACCCTGCAGGATTTGCTCACTGACATCTACGCACTCAAGGTCACCGCCAAGGACCTCAGGAAGGATGTGGACATGCTGAAGGGAATCTTTGGAAAGGTAGCCCCTCCTCAGCCTCCTTCACGCGGACATGTTGCTGGGACCTCTGGTGGCCAGGGTGACAGAAAATCTAGGGAACCTGGGCGTCATCACAGAACACACAGCCGTGAGGGCTGAGGAAGGTGGCCAACGTGGCCCTGTCACTTGGCGCATCTTGCCAAACTGTCCTTGTCGTCCACCTTGCTCCTCACCCCTCATGCTATGTTAGGACATAATTTATCAGTGACAGAAACCTAGTCCAACCTAATGTAGGCAAAACAGAGACTGTGTTGTCTCATTCATGAAAAACACGAGTGAGGCCTTCAGGTACGGCCCGATCTAGGTGCACAGCAGCATTTCTCTCAAGAGTCCCGCTTTTCTCTGGGTTGGCTTCGTCCTCAAGCAGATACTCCCCAAGTCTTGGTGACTCCATTCCACCAACGTCCAGCAAGCTCTGTGCCCACCGAGAGGGGAGATAAACCCAGCTTCAGCAAACAAGCCAGTTCCCTCCGTAGCCACGGAGACCTCAATCCGGCCATGTTATAGCTTCCCCGAAGTGATGCGGGAGGATCTGGAGCCCCTGAGGCATGAGCTCACGACTCGTGAGTCAGAGCCTGGGGGTCAGAACCCACTGAGCAGACACAACCAGCTCTCCATGCCCCAGCTCGTGTTGTGACTGACGTTCTACAGCTAACCCCAGACAGCACCACCAGCGCATCACCTGTGACAACCAGGTCAATCACTGGGTGCTTCGGTTGTCATGGCAGCCGTGGGAGTGTGTGTCTTGGGTGGGGTAGCTCCCGTCTGAGCAGAAAGGGCCCTATTAGGAAACCGCATCACAGGACGCTAAAGAGGACTCTGGGATGAATGTGTCTGAGAAACAGTGTCTCTCCATCCTGCACCTTGGAGATTCTTAATGTGCTTTCTCCCCTTCAAGGCTCTGAGAGGCCCTCAGTGTAGAAGCATGTTGGGAGCTTCAGAGCCCGGCACGTGCAGATGTATTGGTCTGAGGAACCATTCTGAACCCTTTTTCACCCTTTCCCACTCACCGGGAAATGTGCTTTGTCCGTCCTTTCCTCACACTCCTGGTTGTCCAAAGCCCAGGCCTTGTGTGCAGGGGCAGAAGTGGGGCTGGCGCCAGCTCTCCCCAAACGCACGGGCTTGCCTCCTCGACAGATGCCCCCGGAGCAAGTGGGCACAGTCTTGGAAGACGTGAGCGAGCAGAGCCAGAAGATCTCTGCCCTGCAGCAGCAAGTGGTGAGAGCCCCCCTGCTCCCTCCAGGCCTGGACGTGTGCAGCAGGCGGCGGGTGGCGGGGAACATTCAGAGAAGGCTTGGCTCTTTCCATCCAAACGTGGAGGGCAGCATGGAAGAGGGAGCCACACACTCTGAGTCCACCCCTCATGCCCACCCCTACCCCACCCCACCTGCAGAGGTCTCTCCAGAGGAAAGCGCTCACCATGCCCAAAGCCGAGGAGATGGTGCTCTGGAGCAGCCTCCACGATGCCATGTTCACCCCGGTGAGAGGGTTGGGGAGGCAGGGGTGGGGTGGGGTCGCTGAGAGGGCCCAGAGCCGCCCTGGCCAGCCCTGCCTGCTCTCCTGCAGACGTCAGAGACCTTGGAGGACACCAAGCTGTGGCAAGAGACGGAGGAGCTTCCAGAGGCTGCAAGTCACCAGGGCACTGTGTTCCTCAAAGCCGATCGTGGGGTCCAGATTGCAGAGGCCATCCAAAGTCCCCAGCTCCTGCAGACCCCCTGGCAGTACGACATCCCGGAGCAACTTCGGGGGGAGGAATCTGCCCATGCGCTTCCAGGAGCCCGGCAGCCGAGGCGGGGCCAGCGTCAGCAACCTGAGCTTGCCCCACAGCTGCTTTTGTCAGGGACTGAGCCCCAGCCGGAGCCTGTCCTGGAGACAGGGCCGCAGCCCCAGCTCGTGCCTGGCCTGGGGCCCAGTGTGCCACCTGAGCTCATGACCACACCTTGGCCTGCCTACGGACCTGGGTCTGCCCCCAGACCTGAGCTTGCCCTGGGCCCTCAGCCTATGCCCCCAGGAAGCTGGCCTCCTCCTGGCGGTTTCCCCAGGTCTACTGCTTGGCCTTCCCGGAGCTTCCAGCCTGGCCTGGGCCCACTGGAAGCTTACCCCCAGGGCTCCAGGGCCCCGCCACCAGCCTCAGAGCAGGGCTCCGCATGGCCTGCCTCCCTGCAGCCACCACCTTTCCGGGAAGATGGGCACCAGCTCCCGGCTCTCTCAGAAATAGGGGAATATAGTCACTCCCAGACAGTGAGAGTCCCTCTGGACAGGGCCCCCAGGGAAACACCCACCAAGGGGCCACAGACCGCCAAGAGGCGGCTAAAAACCTCTGTTGCTATCGCGGCTGCAGCCGCCGTCGCCTATGCAGCGGCCGCCCAGGCAGCCAGGGCCACGGCCGCGTCATCCATCAAGGAAGCTCCTGCCACCAAGCTGGCCACCATGGCAACGAGCACGGCGGCCTCTGGGACCCTGGGGGCCCTTGCAGACGTCCTGGGCGCCGGGTTGTCCCGCGGGGCCACCAAGGACCTCGGGACTGAGTCCGAGGGGGAAGACTCGCCAGAGGCACAGTTCGATGACTTCGTCCGCCCTCCCGGCTTGGTGACCGACATCCCCAACTTGGCCATGTCCCAGGCCATGCTGGCTGCCAGTCAGGCCATGACCCCAGAAGAGAAGAAGGCGGCCGTCCGGTGTTCCATGAGCCACATGGCCCAGATGCCCAGTCGACACGATTCCCTGAAAGAAGAGATTTCCCTGCTGTCATCCAGCCTGCAGCAGCGCTTGAATTATCTAGGTGGGTCCCGCAGGGCTGGGGCGGCGGGGGCCCAGGGCGCAGACCCTCCCTGCAGCCTTCCTGGGGTGCCTCTCTGCCGTTTGCTGGCGCCACGTTCCTCACGTGGCTCCTTATTCGCTTCCACCTGGGTGATCCTGTCAGGGCGAGTGCGGCGAGGTCTTCACGGAGAGGGAAACCCGAGGCTACCCCACACCAGCACAACCTTCTCGGAAACCAGAAGGGAGTCCGAGCTTTCAACTCAGTTCTGACACTGCCTTCCCTGAGAGAGCAGCAGATCCACAGCTGAGGGGCTCAGTCTCCTGAGGCCACCCCGCCTTGACACCAGTCACCTGCCCTCACCCACTGGCTGCAGACTGGCGGCTCCCACACCCCCTCCTCAGCTCCAGGTGGCCGTGGCGAGTCTCGGTGCTTCTCACTGATATCTGTACGTCAGAGGGTCCCGGGACCCCTCCTCAGGGTCACGTGATTTGCTCGATGACTCTGAACCCAGGCAGCCGTGTACTCACTAGGTCACTAGCTCAGGAACAGTCTGGGGAAGGGAGCGTGAGCCTCCATGTCCTCCCCGGACACAGCACTCCCCCCAGACCTCCACTGTTCACCGCCCAGAGGCCCTCTGTTGTGAGGGGCGACGCACAGTCAATGACTACAAGTTCCGCTCGGTTTGTTCCCGCATCGCACCCCACGCGACACGCACGGTCGGTGACACTGGCGGCTGTGGTCAGCAGCGGGGGTCAGGCGCACTTCTAACTGCACCAGAGGCAGAGCTAAGAAGCTCCGCAGTCCAGGGCGTGAGCTCAGACAGACGGTGTCTCCAGCTGGGACGGCAGCACCGAGCCCCAGTGAAAGGTCCCAGAGATGCTGGCAACGTAGCGCCATTGGAGTCTGTGCGACTGACTTCATGGATTTTGCTGCAGCTTTCGTGTTCATTTCTCAGGTAGCTTTAGCTGGTCTGTCCACATAGAAGTGTGGTTACCAGTAGCCTGAAGCTGTGCTGTGATGCTCTGGGCTGGTGAACGGGGGGGTCTCATCAGCTGGTGCAGAGGGGACTCAGCCAGCACGCTCAACCCCTCGTCACCCACCAGGCTTGTGTTCGCCGAGCACTGTCATTTTGTTGTTTAAGTGGAGTGTACTCACTTTACTTGGTCCCAGTGTTCACGCCACCCCTCCTCTCGGGTTTTTGTGGCGGCTTCAGGACAGAGGCCTGTGGACTCGATCTAGTGAGTTCGGCTCCACCCCAGACCTCTCCGGAAATGAGGAGATGCTGACCCACCGTGGTCAGTCTCCCCGGTAACCAGCCCCGACCAGCTGCGGGCTTCTCCCAGGGCCCACGGCTCTGAAGCTTCTCTGGAGCAGAGGATGAGAGACCAAATATTAAGAGAAAAGGGGTCTTCACTGCTGCAATGACTCCAGAAATTTCAAGGTTTGGGGAGCTGTGAACCAGGCACAGTGACCACAGGACAGAAGACCAAATACGTGTGAAAAGCACATCGTGGCGGTCTGGCTTGTATGTATTAGTATATGCGTTTATATATGAATGTTAGTGTCGCTGCAACGGTGACTAAAGTCAGCGCTTAACAAGGAAAAGCGCCCGTCACGTTGCTCTGAAGAGCCCACAGCAGCACGTTGGACACAGAGCGGCACAGCCTCACACGCCGGGACAGGACACCGCAGCCGGAGCCTCACGACGGGTGCCGGCTGAGTGCTCACTTCGGGGTCTGGAGCAACTACTGGGCACACGCGTGCCTCCTTAGAGTCACCGCCCACAAACACAGGCCTCCACACGATGCCATTGGGACCTGTGGGTTTATGCTCCCATTTCATGCCCAAGAGGTCAGAGAGCAAATGGCCCCGACTGGTGGCCCTCAGCACAAGCTCACTTCAGTGTCCAAGGGGCTGGAGATGCACAGACTGCTGGGCATTGCCAGAGTCATTGACTCAGCTGGCCTGGGCACGGAAATTTGACCCCTGGCCCTAAACTAGTCCGAGCTCTAACTCTAACCCTGCCTTACCATAAACCTAACCCTAACCCCTAACCCCTGAACCCCAAACCCTGAACCCTAACACCTAAACCCTGAACCATAACCCTAAACCCTAAACCCTGAACCATAACTCTAACCCTAACCCAGCCCTAACCCAACCCTTACCCTAACACTGACCTTAACCCTAACGCTAACCCTAACCCCTAGCCCTAACCTAACCCTAATCCCTAAACCCTGAACCCTGAACCCTAACCCCTAACCCCTGAACCCTGAACCATAACTCTAACCCTAATCTAGCCCTAACCCAATCCTTACCCTAACCCTGACCTTAACCCTAACCCTAACCCCTATCCCTATCCCTAACCTAACCCAGCCTGAACCCTAGCCCTCACTGGGTGATCAGGTGATGCCGCCAGCCCTAGGCAGCCGCTGTGAGACGGCAGCCCTGCCCTCTCTGAACCACCATTTGCTTTCTGGCTCTCTGCCAAGCACAATGGTTGAGCTAACCTACGTCCATATGTGGCACCAGCTGATCAGCAGTGCAGATGGCAAATCCTGAAACAGAACTATCGCTGCCTGTGGATACTGGCTCGCCACTGTGATTATGATAGTAATAAAGTTAAATCATTAATGTGATCATGTCAAGCCATGTTAATGGAGAAAATGGTTAAAACGTAAAACCATAATAACCCCGATTCTACTACCCGGCTGCCATTTATTAAGAAAACCAAAGGAGGCTGGAGGCAGGTCTTGGCCCCACATTTTCATGCATTAGCAGCTGCGTCCTGTCCAGGATGCTTGGCCTCCCCGCCATGACTGGACTGGGGCATCTTCTTTTACCTCTCTCCTCTCTTCTGTTTAATTCCCTCCTCCTGTCTGTGGTGGGCTAATACAGCTTTCTTGATTAATAATCACTTCAATAACTGTGGTTAATAATAAGTGTATTATATGCAACAAATATAATATATAATATACACAATAAATAAGTCAAGAACTTTCTTGACTTCATATTAAAATGATCCTATTTTGGATGCCTATTGGTTACATAATTTTTTTAAAGGAAGGAAGCAGGCAGGAATGAAGGCAAGCAGGCAGAAAGGAAGAGAGGAAGAGGAAGTGTTCTTATTTAATATTTAGTTGCTCATTTTGGCAGTTCCCCTGAGCCTGGGTCTTGAACCTGGATCCTTGGGCTTTAAATGGACCATGGCTGCCACAGACTTAACACCTGACCTGAGCCACCAGGTTTTGCCAATAAAGTATTTTTTAATTTCACCTGCTGCTTTTTAGATTTTTTTTAAAAATGTGCCTGCCAGAAAGATTCAAATGGCCCCGAAGGCCTCCAGAGCAGAACCTTTCTCCTGGACAGCACCGCCTTCCACAGCTCAGTACAGAAGCAGCTGGGCTCGAGGCTGAGCCTCAGCCCTGTCCCCAGCAGCCACGCCCACCTTTGCTTTCAACAGATGCGGGAGCCACCTCCAAGCTTGGGACCACCATGGACATGCTGCAGGAAAAGATGGGCAGCCTCCTGAAATCCAGGATGAAGGTCAGTGTCCCTGGCAGAAAGAGATTTCGAGAAGACTGGTCGGAGGGGAGCTGAGGGCAGAGCCCAGGATCCAGCCCCAGGGGAGCCCCTGCCTTTCGAGACAAAGCGTTTGTCCTGCAGCTGAAAGGAGGTGGCATGTCAGCTGGGCCAGGTCCTGGTGGGGGGTGGCCGTGTGGAGCCCCCAACAGTGTCCTGGGCTCTTAGAAAGCAGGATAGAGGCACACTGGTCCGGTGCCCTTTTCCAGCTCCTTCGTGGCCTGTCCGTCTCCAGCAGAGGCCGGTATGTCTGTGTCTCCCTTTTAGGAGGAGGAACTTGAGAGAATTTGGGGCCACCAGATAGAGACCATGAAGGATCACTACGTCACGCTGAATAAAGTGGTGGAAAACCTCCGGAATCGCATGGATGAGTTCAAGGTTCAGGGGTCTGGGGGTGCGGACAGCCAGGGAGCAGCGGGGCTCCACCTAGGACATCCCGAGTCTCCCCAGAGCTTTCGCAGATGCACGGGGGACACTTACTGGCACATTATTACTGTGACCCTTCCATGACAAAGAAGCACACACATATAGACAGAAGTGCCCGGACAGTGTCTGTCCTGACCGCTGCAGGGTCATGCACCCTGGAGGATGCCTGCTCAGAGCAGAGGGCTGAAATGTGCAGGGGAGCCACTAAGAGGTTTCCGCACCACAGGTTACTTTAGCCTGGTGCCCGTGTGATGAACAGAAGATGGACACGCAGCGCCAGCTGGGGACTCACTTAACCAGAAACCAGCCCCTGGGGCCTGAGGAGTCCTTGTCCTGAAATGGGCCAGACTTTGGATACGAGTTCAAGGGGTCACTCCTGCTGGGAGAGGGCCTTCCTTCAGAGGGCAGAGGCGGAACCCCAAACTCCCTCCCGAGGAGCTTTCCCGGGGGCTGCTGGTGGGAGCATTAGGGTGTGGGGGTGCAGCGGGGGCGCCAAGGTCAGCCCCTAGCATGTCACAAAGTCATCAGGTTGGGCCACGCAGGGCAACCCGAAGGAGAGAGCTCACCAAAGGAAAGCTCCCCAAGAATGAGCGGGGCGGGGGGCAGTGCCTGGTCACAGTCGCAGACCCCTGTGAGCCCCAGGTCAGACGGCGTCGAGGCATGCCCTGGTGGAGGGACGGTGGGTCCACTGCCTCCTGTCAGGCACGGTCCTGTTTGTGTCCCAGGTTCAGGGGGAGCAACCAGTGTGAGCAACTAAATACAAATGGAGTAGAATGCTTCTTCCTGTCTCTTCCTGCCTGCACCTGTCCTTAAAAAGAAAGAGTGGCAGCACCTCCTGCCAACCCGGGACCCGCTCCTTATCACTGTGCTTCAAAGATGCCGGGTCTCCACGTCCTTGGGCATCCTTCCCCAACCCAGGCAACCGAGGTGGGAGCCAGTCACCTCACCGGGCCACCTACTGCTCAGAGGAAGCGTCTCCTACCCACCTCCATGTGGATCGCTCATGTGGGGTCACTCATGCGGGAATTCCAGAGGACCAGGTGGCCGCAGTCCCACAGGGAACGAGTCAGCCTTCGTCCTGACCTCCTCCGTGGCCCTTGTGCCAATAAGGATTAGCTGCTCGTGGCCGGAGCCCTGGAGCAGGGCTTTGTACACAGCTCCTGTTTCCTTGACTGTTTCTCGACGGAGCCCATGTGCCAGAGATCAGCCCCCAGCCCTTCGAGTGGAGAGCGACGTGTCTGCCCAGCCACTGGAGTCGCCGAGTCGCGGCCGTGCTGCTCCACTGGAGAGTCCGCCAGAGGCAGTTCCGAACGGGAGAGACGCTCTGCTGTGTTCTGTGTCGGCGTCCAACTGCTACTGAGCTTCACTGGGCGGTGGACACCCTTCACCTTCCAGGGCCAACCTGGCCGACCCGGCCCGGCCTCCTGTTCGTGTGGGCCAGCGGCTGTATTTGTTTTCCAGTGAAGGCAGAATGCCCAGGCCTGACAGCTCCTTTGACTTTGACCACGCCACCATCAGCCAGGCCAGACGGAGTCACTTCCATCGCTCAGAAGGAAATGCCCCTTGTCTAGACATGGCTGTGGCCCTGGCTGCTGTCAGCACTGGTTGGTGTCACCTGTTTTTGAACCTCATGTAAATAGGACCACACAGTCTGTGCTTAATTGTGACTCCAGGCCCTCCTGGGGCTGAGGGAGAGGTGGTCACTGTGGAAGACAGTCCTTTGTAAACTGCCTGCAGTAGAAAGAGGAGACCTGTGGGCAGGTGGAAGTGGCAGTGACATCCTCCCGGGAAAGGGTGGGTCTCAGCCACGGCCTCGCTCCATCCCCATTTAGCTGACGTACGGGCCTCCGTGTGGAGACTAAAACCACGTTCTCTGACCACAGTGACACGGAGAAGCAGTTATGCACAGGTGACTTGCAAACGGAGCTACCTTTGGAGATGGACTAGCAAATGAATCGGAGACGAAATCCTCGAAACCAGAAATTATGTCATGTGAATTATAAAATGCATATTAAAACCTGTGGCTATCACTCCGAAATTGGGCAGAAGACCTGAACAGACACCTGCCTAAAGAAGACACACAAATGTCCTATAGACACTGAAGAAAATACATCATCCGAGAAATGCAGAAACACAGTGAGATGCCACCTACAGCTGCGAGAATGGCTGCCGTCAAAGACTGGAAACAAGTGTGGGAGGGCGTGGGAAAGGGGACCTTCCTGCGCTGTGGGTGGGAATGTGATTAGTGAAGCCTGTTGGAGTATGGAGAGTCCTCAGTAAAATAGAGCTGCATCTACCATTGGGTCCAGCAGTCAGTCTTTCTTCTAGGCATGTACCCGAATCTCTAATCAGCAAAAATATCCGCACCCCGATGTTCACAGCGGCACAGTTCGCGGAGCCGAGACACGGAAACAACCTAGATGCCCGTCCACAGTTGACGGATAAAGAAGCCGGGGTCTGAATACTTCATGGATTTCTAGGCAGCTGTTAAAAAAAAAACATCCCCTTCGCAGTAATCTGGATGGAACTGGAGAGGATTATGTTAAGCAAAAGAAGCCACAAAGAACGAGAGAAATACAGGATGGTTTCCCTCACACGTGGACTATAAAGAAGCAAAACAGACAAGTCTCAAGGACATTCCCAGGTTGTAAGCAGGTGGTTTCCAGGAGGGGGCGCCGGACGGTGGTCAAGGGCCCGGGACTCGGGGGTGGGTGGCAGTGCGGTGACGAAAGCAATGCAGTTATGAAAAGAAAACCTGTGGCGCCCGCAGGCGGGGTGAGCTGGAGTAAGTGGGTTGGAAAATGAACGGATGAGCAGTGGTGTTGAACAGGGATGTGTGGGATCTTTATTTAGACGCCTCGTGGCTTTCTTGTGACCGGAAATAAGCCACAGGACCGTCTCGTGTCTGTCAAGGAGCCTGTGGGCACGATGGTTTCCTTGCATGTCATTTTGCAAAAAGTCATCGTTCCCAAGCACCTGCTGACGATGGCGGTGACATTAGTAACTAGTGTCTGACACGCTGGCGGTGAGGGGGACAACAGCACTGTTATCGAGAGTGGCTAAGGGTCACCCATGGAGCTCCCGGGCTCAGGAGAGGCTCCCTGAGGTGTGTGGCGTCTGGCCCTGAACGAAGTGGACTGGAGGCCGGCAGGCATTCATCTGCAGCGTCCCAGCCTCTCTTTCAAAAAACGTCGGTAATTCACAGCCATGCTAATGGCAAACGGGAAGCACGATGATGCACCCTGATGGTTCCCTTTTGAGCGTGGCCCCAGCACCCTCCCTTTCCCGTCCTGAAGAGCCGCTGTGGCAGAGGGATCCAGGAACTTACTGGAACACTCAGGAAGCGGACCGCTGCGACTCTTGACCCTCCTGAGTCAGGGAGAAGTGCTGTTGTTACGCACTGGCCCTTCGTGCCTGTGGTCCTGCTTCAGACAGGGTGTGCTTCCTCTCACGACAGCTGTTTCCAGGCGCGCCCTGGTGAACCGCCTCTGAAGGAGCGCGGACCACACACCCTGGCTTGAGTCGTGGGTCGGGGGAGACAAGCAGTATGAACAACTAAATGGAAATAAACAGTTTTCCTCTTCTCCCTGCCTGCTCTCTCCTTCATTCCTGCCTGCGCCTCTCCTTTATTGGTTTATTTTTAAGGACAGGTGCAGCAGGAATGAAGGCAGGTAGGCAGGCAGGCAAGCAGGCAGGAAGAGGAGGAAAAAGCATTTCATTTTTATTTAGTTGTTTGCACTAGTTTTCCCCGCCTACCTGGAACTTGACCCCAAGGGATCTGTGGCATGCACTCCTTTGGAAGTGATTGACCTAACCACTGCTCCACCAGGTATTGCCTTGCCTTTAAAAAGTTGCCAGCATGATGGACACTTGGAGCGATCAAATAAGGTGATGTGTGGAAGCACTTTGCCAAGTCAAGAAATGAAAACTGGAGGACAAGCTCGTCCACAGCAGGGAATGCGTCAAGGACCGACCCCTTGGAGAACTGCCCCTGGGAGGGGGCGTGGGCAGAAGCGGCCACACAGGCTTCAGATGTGCACTGGGTTGATGAGAGGCGCTCAGAAGGGCGTGTCTGACACCCAGAGGCTGTGACCGTGACCTGGCTTGGAAGGGGTCTTTGACCATGTAGCTCACAGTCTGGAAATGAGGAGCCCGCCTGGGCCCTGCCGACAATGGCAGGTGTCTTTTCGGGAAGGAAGAGGAGATCTAAAATGCTGCTTCAGCAAGTAATCAATTACAAAACCACGGAGAAAAGAAAAAAGGAAACGAAAGCCCAGAGGAGGAGATTTGAGAGGCACCGAGAGGCCGTGTGACAGTGGAGGCAGAGACGGGGGCTGAGGCAGGAGGATCCCACTGGTGCCTGAGGACCCTGACCACTCTGGTGTCCACCTAGTTACTGGGTTCATACACGGCCCTGCTTCACGCAGCTGACGCAGCCAAGTTTGCGGCTACGTTGGATTTGCTATGCGGCCCTTTGCTCTCTAGCGTCACAACTGTGTGTCTCTTGCTTTTGGCAGGTGGACAGTTACAGACACACTGTCCCAGTGTTTTCACTGCACCGGATCTGGTGTCCTTGATGTTACGCTCCCAGTTCGTCCTTGCTCTACTCTCTGCCCCCGACAGTGGCAGCCCCTCGGGGCTCCCAGCGAGGGCTAACGTGCCCTGTGTTCTGTCCTTAGGTTATCCAGTCTCAGCTCAAAGCCCTAGAAGTGAAAAAGGCAGACAAACAACAGATGGAGCTGGAGTTGAAAGAGGTGGGTGAGCAGAGCCCCGCAGCCTCCCGTGGACGAGGAGCTGCCGGGCAGCGAGGCTTCCGGGCTTCCCTCCCGCCGCGCTCCACGCGGGAAGGCTGGGGCAGCTTGTCTGAAGTCATTCCATCAGCTCCTAAGTTCAATGGCTCTGGACAAGTGACAACTTGTTATGGGAACTTAGAAGCCATGTACCCTTTCCACCAGCTTCTGTCACAGAAAACCTGGGCTCACATCTGAGCGTCTGTGTGAGCCAAGGTTAAAGCCAAAATGTCCACGGCGCCCTGGTGGAGGAGCAGTTGGGTCAGCGCTCTGGCCGAGCGCAGTCCGCATGCACCCCGAGGACCGGGGTTGCGTCCTGGTCCCGGGAGAAACAACCAAGATGAGCAGCTACCTAAAATAAATAAAAATGCTTCCTCTTCCCTCTGCCAACCCTCCTGCTCGCTCGCCTGCATGTCTGCCCACAGCTTCCCTTTAAAAAATGCCCCCAGCCCAGCTTCCTCCTGCGCCCACCCTACAGCCCTGCACCCCCCATCTCCCCAGAAAGCTGACAAGAGCACCCTGGCAAGCAAGGCCAGCCGGGCCGACCTGGAGACGGTGGCGACAGAGCTGAACGAGCTGACCCAGAGCGTGGTCTGCAAGGTGATGGCCCAGGAAAGCGAGTGGAAGAAAGCCGTGGAGCAGCTGGGCAAGGCCCTGAGCACCAAGGTGAGTCCCCTTCGTTCCCCATGCCCCGGAACACTTCACCCCAGTTATAGCACTTACAACAGAGTTTCTGAGGAGCAGCTTAGCTGGCCGGCAGAGCATCCATCGCGAGGCAGCTTTCCGCAGCCACTGGGCTGCTGTCACCCGATGGCTTCATGCGTCGCTTCAAGAGGGCGCCCTCGCGGCTGTCGGCGATTCTTCAGGTCCTCGTGATGTGGCCGCTGCTCCTCCATGCTGGTGACCCAGGGCAGCAATTCACAAGCTGCACTGCGGGTTCTGACTTGGCCCCAGGAGGCAGCCTCCATGGGTCCTGTAATATCCAGTGGGTTTCACAGGCCAGCCCGTCCCGTGTGAGGGGCCGCCGTGACACGTGAAGCAGACGTGGGCCGTGTCTCTCGTGGGGACGTGCGGGCTGCTGGAGGGGTGGTTGGGAGCATCTTAGAGGGTGAGTGCCGAGTGGGCCAGCAAAGGGGTGCGGTGGGGTGGAGGGCGGTGTCGTGGCTCATTCACGTGTTCAGTCGTCATTCACCCACAACCTGTGATAAGCCAGACTCTGGGGAAATGTTGCTGAAGAGTCCTAGCCCCGTTGACGTGTGAAGGGTGACCGGGGGCCACGAGCTGTCAGACCCTTCCGTGCTGTGTGGTTCCTGGAACCGGGGAGATGGTGTGGCCCTTAGGTGACCTAAGGGATCAGCCTTAGAGTCAGGCAGCTCCACCGGGAGGCACAGCGTGCCTGGCGTCCCGTCAGCTCTCCAAGCTCAGGCTTCTCATCTGTGAAATCAGGGTTATCCATCCTCCAGCCACCTACTGGTGCCTGTGAAGCTGGTCCCCGCGGACGTCACGACAGGTGACGCAGGTGTGGGTCGTGTTTCTCATGGGGGCATGTGAGGGCTGCTCTGGCGGCCTCGACACCACTGTGACATTCCCCAGGGTGTAGGTCATGAAAACCACACAAGTCGATGCAGAATTACTGCAGCTACCTACAGAACACCTGACCTGGTGTTTTTCAGTTACTCGATGACAGGGTGTGAGAAATGTGGGGACAGGGAAACTGTTCTAGGTTAAAGGTCTCAAGAGACGAATTGCCAAATGCGACCCGAGACCGGTTTCCTGGTTCTGCGATGTATCCAGCAGAGGCCAGTCCAGAGACAGGAGAAGAGTGGCTGCCTGGATTTGGCATTTGTGGGCCAGTGAGGGTGATTACTGACGGGTACAGGGTTTCTTGGGGACTGATGACAGTGTTCTGAGCGTGGGGACGGTGGTGTTTGAATCTATTCGAAGCGCTGAACGTCTACTCTCACTCAGCAAACGTGTTCAGTGTGAAAATCGGTTGTCTGTGCACCATGGGGAATGATTTCAACAGCCTCTGGCTCTGCAGTTGGGCCGGAGGGTTGGTTTTATGTTTTGGAGGCAGAAGTAGGGGTGTTTTTTGCCTTGGCTGCTGGGAGGCTCATGTGCATCTCCCTCTAGCCACAGCACGCAGTAGGGGTACAGACTTTTATCCCTGGTTTGCATTTTCCCTTCTTCTCTTGCCCACGCACCTGGTCAGGTTGTCTTGCACTGACTGCAGGTTGTGGCAAATCCTTTTCTGGAGTGAGACAGGTGTGACCGTATTGCTCAGACTAGACTCCTCGTCCTCTGCTGTCTGCAGCTGGTGCTCAGTGATTTGGACAATCTGAAGATGGACATAAATGAGGTGTGGAGAGTGGTCAGGAAGCTACTGATAGAAGGCCTCCGGTTCGACCCCGATAGCGCTGCTGGCTTCAGGAAGTGAGTCCCTCCCTCCTGTCAGGGGTGCAGCTCTCTGAGGCTGGGGAGGATGCCGGAGGGGTACCCAGTGGATTCTGGGCCTGCAGACATGGTGGGGAGGGACAGGGCTTCCCAGCTCAGGGATGGGGTGCGGGGCTGAAATTGCCCTGAGGCTCAGCGGTGGGCAGCACTGCCCTCGGCTGGCTTTGGCAGGGAAGGCTCCAGTGCCCAGTACCACAAATAAGGGAACCAAGGCTCTGAGAGGGCAGGCCCTGTGCATGGCCCCACAGGGGGCCCGGGAGGATCCGGGCCTGGTGGTCCCCATTCTATCCAGTTAACACACGGAGGAACTCGATGTTCCTGGAGAGCTCCTGAATTCAGATCACCCCTCCTTCTTCTAAAGTTCACCACCAAGGGCAGCTCTCCCCACGGGCCCTGGTTTTAAAGACCTCCATCATGTGTGGGGCTGGGAGGGACCCCAAAACGTTTATCCCCCACCTCTGACCCAGGCAGCTGCAGTGGGGGTCAGCGAGGCCACAGCCAGAGCTGCAGGCCATGCAGGCCGTGCACCCCGCGCCCCGGCTCTGCCTGGCAGGGCCTGGCCTGTGTGGCCGCTGACTGCGCGGTCTCTTCCAGGAAACTGTTTGAGCGGGTGAAATGCATCTCCTGCGACCGGCAGGTGGAGATGATGACAGGCCCGTGAGTAGCCGCCAGGGGGCGCGCGCACGCCCCGGGCTCCGGGGCCCCCACTCTCGGGAGGCGGCGCGTCTGGGCGGATCCGCTCCCCCGTCCTGGAGAGAGGGGTGCGGCCGCTCCTTCCTTCCGGGCCTGCCTTCCGCGCTAAAGAAACAGGCCGGGGCGGGGAAGCAGAGCTTTGTTGGACGTCCCTGTGCGTTTTTCTATAGCCTAATACTTCCTATTCGTTCCTCGAGACTGAATTCACCAGCGTTAAGTAGAATTGTCCAAGCAATTCGTGGGGCACCTTTCACAACCATGTAGAAGCAAGCCACCTAATTCCAAAGCATTTCCATCTCCCCAGAGCAAACCCCGGTCTTCTGTCTTCATGGATTTGCCGGTTTCAGACATTTCACAGAAATGGCATCAGGCAGTGTTCGATCTTCTGTGTCACTTCTTTCACTCAGTGTCATGTTTTCAAGGTTTGTCCTGGTGATAGCGTGTGGCAGCGCCCTTTTTTTTTTTTTTTTAAGTAAAGGTGCTGGCAGGAATGAAGGCGAGCAGCAGGCAGGGAGACACAGGAAGAAGCATTTTACTTGTTTTACGTAGTTGTTCATCTTGGTTGTTTCCCTGGGGCCTGGGTCTTGAACCTGAGCCCTTGGGAGAGATGCAGGCTGTGGCTCTGATGAACTCAACCACTGGGCCACCGGGCACCTCCCGTGGTGAGGTTTCGGAGGCGCCGGCCAGCACCACTCTACGGCAGTTTGAGAACACCGTGCAGGCAGAGCTGGCCACGCGGCCTGGGAAACTGACTACCTGCAGGAGCTCATGTTCGCGAGGGCCTTAGAGCCACAGCCAGAACCTTTCTCTCAAACCACCGACGGCGCTGCGCACGTTACCCGTCAGTGTCCAGTCACCGACTTAGTGCCTGAGCCAGCAGGGCATCTCTGCTGATAATAGTTGAAAATCAAGGAGACACCCGTCTGCCAGTATGTTACAGGACGTCCTATCAGCAGTTTGAGCCCCACTGTGGGACGATGCTGGTGACATACCCTTCTGTGATGTGGGATGTTCTCTCATTTCCATGTCAGTGCGGTCACCCGTCAGTGCTCAGGGCTGCTGTGCACTGGACAGAGGGCCAATGTGACTAAGACTGAATTTGCAAATTGTATTAAAACGTGGTGCATTTAAAACGTTATGTGCATGTCATATCCGTAACTAGCCACACGTCACCAGTGGCCACAGTGGGCCGCTCAGTGATGGGAGAACATTGGATGACCTGGGAAGACGTTTGCAGCTACTTGAATGAGAAAACCAGGTGTGTGTGCATCATGATCCTATTTCTCTCATAAAAATACATCAGTGTGGGGAAACACTGGAAAGACACGCATCAGACTGTTTGTCCTGTAATCACCATGTCTTTTTATTTCCCTGTGTCTTTGTGACTTTCGATGCCTTCTGAATGGCAGACAAATGTATTGCTTTACATTTTATTGTGGCCGAAATGTGTGCAGCAAAGTACGTACAGGCTTATTGAACAGTTGGTGAAATTTTCACGTGTGGGTAGACCCTCAGAAACCCACCCCGATCGAGTTCCCAGCTCCTCGGAAGGCTGATGTTTTAATTTTTTTTTTAATTTTTTTTTAATTGAGGTAAAATACACACAACCTACATTAACCATTTTAAAGGGGAACAGTTCAGCAGACTTATGCATTTAGTCCCTTGTCCACCCACCACTTCCATCTGGTGCCAGAACTTCTCCAGCACCCAGAAGAAACCCCGTGCTCATGAGCTCACTCTCCTCCCTCCAAACCCCGGCAGTCCCGGTTTCCGTCCTGCTTTGAGGACGCACCTATCCTGCTTTTCATTTTTATAACCAGAACAGTTGTTTTGATGACTTAAGAAGAAGGGGGTGCTTCTTGGAGTCTGTGCACAGTGGTCCTGGGCTGTAAGCATTTCTGGAGACGCGTGATGGTGGGCTTCCTGGAGGAGGTGACCCTCCACTGGCCATTGCCTCTACAACGCTTGTCCTCCACCAGGCAGCTCATCACCATCCGCAGAGCCACCCTCCTGTCGCAGCTGCAGCCGGCCAGCGCCAACAGCTACGAGTACCTGCAGCGACAGCAGATGAGTTGAGCAGGTGGGCCATGCCCACAGAGGCCCCCAGGACCCGGACTCACGCAGACATGTCCCCTGGAGCCAGGAACCAAAGTCTGTCCCAGGGCATTGCCTGCCGTGAGGGACCTGTCCTGGGAGCGACTGGCAGCAGACGGGGGCAGGTGCTCTCGGGGGAGGAACAGACATATTGATCGGCATCTGCTCTGGGCCAAGAACCGTAGCACCTCACAACCGCTACGAGCCAGGATTGTTTCCCGTGGGAGGAAGCCGTGACCTCGGGGTCTCAGTGGCCAGGCAGGCAGTGCACTGAACTCTTGGACACACTCGACCTCCGTGAACACTTGCCCTTCCCTTTGAGGTGTGCTCTGTATCACCCCATTTCACAGCTGAAGAAACAGAGGCTCAGTGAGCTCAGGTGACCTGCCGAAGGTCAGAGCTAGTATGTGGCAGAGCTGACACCAGCACTGCGGATTCCAGCGCCCGACTGGCTCCTGGGTCCCAACCCCGCCCCTCGGCCTCCCACCCGTCTTCCCTGGTTACTGGCCAGGCCCTGGGCCCCGTTCAGGGCGCCTGTGGGGTGGCGGTCCCATGGTGGCAGCTGACCGTCAGCCCTGTACCAGGGAACAGCAGCAGCGGCAGCAGCTCCAGGACCTAGGAGACCAGGAGGGGACTGTGAAACCTCTGGGCACCCAGCAGGACTGGGGTGACAGCCCTGGAGTCAACGCCAGCCTCAAGCTGCGCTCATGCAACTTGTCGACGCAGTATCCCTACGGAGACCCCGAACTGACGGACTACGACACCGTGAGCCCTGGTGGGCGGCCCCAGGGGAGGCCCTGCTCTGGGTCCTGGGGCTCCGAGCAGAGGCGGGCGACGAGCGCTGACTGTCTGGGTGTCCGGCAGGCTGAGGTGGACATTCTGGGAGTGGACGGGGTCCTGTACAAGGGCCGCATGAGCACCCAGGACGGTGCGGCCTGCGACCAACCTGGAGAAGGAGCTGGCAGGTGAGGGCACGGCGGGGCCCTCCTGACGGGCCTCCCTCGGCTGCACACTCACACGGGTGCTGCAGCCTGCCAGGCCCTGGGCAGCAGGGAGGCGTGGGAGCAAGGAAGATGGGCTGCCCCTGTCTGCGCGGTGGGATGCGGGGTGTGAGCCACCACAGGGGCGGGGCTGCGTTGTCCCAGAGGTGAGTGCTGACCAGAGGGGGCCCTGGCGCTCCGCAGTTGGTGACCAAGGAGGCGGCCCCGGGGCGCCGGCCAGCCGGCCGCAGGAGGCTGCAGTGCGGCCAGAGCTTGGGCCTGCAGAGGGACATCTCGTCCCGGGAAACAGCCCAGCAGGAGGCTGGTGCCCGGTGGAGACTGGGGGCCGCGGTGGGGCTGGCGAGCATCTCGCGGAAGGAAGGCTGAGGACGGCCGGGGTGGCGGGGTGGCGGGGCCCAGAGGTGTTCGGAGAGCCCAGAGCTGTGCCGCCTCAGGCTCTGCGCCCTGAGGGTGGCGGGTGGTGACGTCAAGGGATCGGTAAGGTCAGCGAGTGACGACTGAGGTGTGGGGACGGGACGAGAGCGGCCTGTCTGGCGGGCGTCTGCAGGACTGTGAGATGGGACATTAGTGACACAGCCAGGAGGAACACAAAGAGCTGGTGTCCCGGTGGTGTCGCCCGCAGCCCCTCTCCTCCGCCTCCTCTGGCGCAGCAGCCTGGGTCTGGGTGGTCCCTGGGGTCCCTGGCTGGACGGGGAGAAAGGTCTCCAAAGCGAATGACAGAGCTTTTGTAAACAGAACGGGCAGATCTGCAGACAGAAGGCAGATCAGAGCCTCCTGGGTGCCGGGTCCCTGTGGGTGGTGAAAAGCCGGGAGCCAGACAGCAGCACCCACACAGCCCGCGCATGCACCGAATGGCACCAAACTGTTCACGGAGCGGTGGATTTTATGTCACGTGGATGTCACCTACAAACAAAACAGAGCGGCGTGCACAGTCACGAAAAGACGCGGGGTGGGGCGGGGGCCACGGGAGGACTGGCCCCCCAGTGGGGACAGCTCGAGCACGGCCTTCCACCGTGTCTGCTAAGTCTCTCCAGCCTCGAGCGGGGGCACCCAGCTGGTGAGGGCGGCGGCGTGGAGGGGGCGGGCCTGGCAAGCCCAGCAGTGCCCCCAGAGTGAGGGGGCCTCTGAAGGTGCTGAGGACAGGAGGGGTCTCCAGAAGGGCCCTCACCTTTCCATCTCTTTCCCTCCTGTCCCACCAGCCGTGAAGTCTCCGCACCCTCCGTCTCGGAATCTGTATGACCACATGCGCCAGAGCCCCTTATTCAGTGCCGTCTACCCCCGTGAGTACCTGTCCCCTCACGACCTGACCCAGCCGGGACACTCGAGGTCTCTGCTCCTCGTCCCAGCCTGGGGTGCTCCTGCCCACCTTGCCCATCTCCCATCCCCTCTGCCTGGGCCAGGGCCCAAGAGGCCCAGAGGATCCCCTACTCAGCACCTGGCTCCGGGGCCAGGGCCTCCCGCCGTCCTGGGCTCCAGCTTCGCCCTTCAGCAGGGCCTGCTGGCTGGCCACCATCCCAGGGACCCCGCTGAGTGTCTGTCCCCAGTGTCCAGCTGGCTGCAGCGTGGATCAGGGCACCCACTCATTTCCCGGGGCCTGCAGCCAGCTGGGGGTCCATGCTCACAAGCATCCCGCCCGGGTCCCCACGCTCCAGCAGCTGCGGGTGATTTCTGGATGAGAGCGCCCACACACCCCACCAGTCACTGCCCTTGAGTGGGACCAGCTCGAGGCTCCAAGCCGCGTGCCCTCTCCGGGCCCTGCTCCACCATAGCGTCCACTTCTGGGGTCCTTCATGTGGGTCACCCCACTAAGTGTTCAGTGCCTGGGCTGGGTGACCTGTTGGAAAGCCTTCTCGGGCCCTGGCTGGGCTGAGCAAGTGGGAGAGGAAAGGTCTTGGGGCCTCTCCTTTGTGGGATGACCCTGTCGGGCCAGCCCCTTCCCGGAGGCTTCTTGAGACATCACGGTCTCTCCTGCCTCTTCCAGCCCTGCACCCCCAAGCCGGTGTCCGCTCAGCCATCCTGGGCACCCAGCCGGCGACACCAGCCCGGCCTCCATCTCTGCCGCCCCTGCCGCTGCTGCCACTGCTGCCACTGCTGATGCCACTGCTGCAGGACCGCCAGGCAGCCCCGGGGCCCTTGAGACGCCCCAGGCCCCTGCGCCCCGAGTCCCATGCCAGCTCACAGCAGGCGGAGGTGCCCTCCGACCCATGAGGCCGCCAGCCGGCTGAGCCCCAGAGCCGGGCTGGGGCAGGGGCTCCATTCGGACTGTTTCTCTCAGCTGTGTGTGCCCACGCCGCCCTCCTCACCGCACATGACCGCGCGCAGCTTTCTGGGTGGAATTCTCCACGAAAGCCAGTTGAATTCCATGACCCGCTTTCAATACAGCGCAGTGCACGTGGTTTAAAGCACCGCTTTGCTGTCCGTTCGGTGGAATGATTTCCACCGTGACGTCCGTCTGCACGTCCCTTCAGGGTCGCTTTTCTCCTGGACCCCCAGCGGCTTGTGTGATTATTCCTCCATCATTACTGTGTTAACGACCGGGCTGCACTTACCCCGGCGAGACCGGCCCCATTGGGAGGGCGCGCGGGGCCCCGCACACCTCTGCTGACCAGACATGACATGAGGTGGCCATCATGTTCCCAGGTGGGCAGCACCAAGGTCGCCTGTCTGGACTGGGCGCCCAGCTACCCTTCCTGGGACCCAGTGTGTGATATTTCGCCACCCCCTCCACGCCCCAGCCCTGTCAGGTGCCCTCTGCCCTTAACTTCTGACTCAATCACATTTCACAAACTGGAAGAACATTTCCCCCTGCAGCTGGGGCGTGACCCCCACGCGCATAACCTGTGTGGGGACTGGGGCAGGTGTGCAAGACACCGTGAGGTCTGCCCTGCCCTCCGCTCCCCACTGGCCACCTCTCCCCCGACCCCAGACTTCTTTCTTTCTCTAAGGGCTGCACCCCTGTGAGGCCAAGCTCTTCCTGAGCCCAGTGACCTGCCTGTCCCTGCTGCCACCCCAGCCCCACCCCCACATCACAGATGGGTGTTGGGCAGCGCCCCTCAGAATTTAACCTCTGTTATTCTGGTGGTGAAAGGGACTGGCCTGGGGCTCCTCGAAGGGGGTCCTGCCGGCCCCATGTGGGTGGACTGCTGGGCCTCCTCAGGCCGCCATGCCTGGTCATCTGCCCAGAACCTCAGTGGATGGGCCTCAGCAGCGAACCAATGACCCTCAGTCACTCTGCAAGTTCCTGAGCTGCCCCGGCCCTGTGTGGCGGGCGGCCCGGGGTCTATGAGCAGGGACTGTGGCGTGACCAGCCCATGGCGGCACAGTGAGGATCAGCTCCGGGCGCTGCACTCAGGTATGAAGGTTCCGACTCCCACCCTCCCGCCCAGGCAGGAAAGGCCGGTGCGGCCAGGCCAGGTAAGCTGGGTAGGGGGTTCCTGGGTGGCTCAGGTCAGGCTTGAGTCCTGCAGGCCCCACTGCGTCCTCTGGCTGCCTTCCCAGCCTGCTGCTCAGGTTACAAAGGGGGACCCTGTTTGAGGGGCTCCAGCCACTGGGAGTGACGCCCAGACCCATTTGGTCACTGGTCATCATGTCAAAATCTGCATGCTGATAGCCCTTGAAGGCAAGAAACTGCAGATTCCTCTGCAGCCTGCCAGGAGTCCCAGATGACCCGAAGTGTCAGGCCTGCCCCTTGTGGTAGCGTCGGGTGGGTGGGGCTGCCTCTGGGCTGGCCCCAGGTGCAGGCGGCAGGCAGAATCCTGGACCACAGAGGCACTGGCTCCCCAGCCCAGCCAGGGGCCTGCCACCGGGAGGCTGGGAAGGAGGGACTGGGCCTGCTTGGTGCCTCAGGCAGGAGGCCGACCCCAGTCCAGTTCAGCGGGGAAGACACTGGGAGCAGACAGGGCCGGTGTGGCTGACCTGATGTTCCGGGCTCTAAGCCGGGCAGGTCGGGGAGGGAGACACCACCTGCCAGAGGCCCCACGTGAGGAGCTGCTAGGAGGTGCCGGGAGCCGACCCCAGCACACCAGCTGCAGCCCGCAACCAGTCAAGCGGAAGGGTCACAGACCCCTTTCAAGACCGTGGATGTGCCAGCCTCAGGGCGTGAGCCCCGAAGGCAGCAAATGGCACACGATGATCCACACTGGAAGGAGGCACCCGTTCCCCACGGACGCCGCTGCAGGAGTGAGCGCGGGCACTGACGTCGGCCCACTGGTCCCCCATCGCCATCCCGGCTGGCCTGGCCCCTGCCTCCCCATGGACTTGGGGGCTCCAGGCAGAGAGCCTCCAAGTACAAAGCAAGGGCTCCTCTCTCTGCTCTGCCTCCTGCTCCTGGCTTCGCCAGGACCCAGAGAAGAGTCCCACCAATATCTGCAGCTGCCGCTCCCAACAGGAAGTGGCCCAAACGCTGAGAACACAGCAGCAGGCTCCCAGCACCTCCGCTCTGCACCGGCAAGGCCTGGCCACCGTGGAGGGTCCCCGCCCCCGGGACCCACTGTCCACACAGGGCTGGGAAGCGCCCGGCTTGGAAAGCTCTCCTTTTGGCCACCCTGGGGGGTCTGGACACTGAGGGAAGCAGGAGCGCTGTCTGTCCTTGGGGGCGGTGCTGTTAAAAGCCCCTCAGAGCCCTTGGAGCCACAGCATCCACCCGCCCCAGGTCTCAGCACCAACTGCGGGACGGTGTGCTGTCTGTTCTGAGAGCCCTAGGTCCATGCTGGCCAGGAAGGCACCCTTGTCTCTCTCCAGCCGTGGCGGAGGCCATGCCAGCCCGCGGAGTCCTTGCCAGTGTCTCCGTCATCTGCCAGGAAAAGCAAGACCCGCCCTGAGATTCCAGTCGTCCAGGGACGGGGGGTGGGGACAGGCTGGTGGGCTGTGTCCCCATGTGCTCATCAACTCCAGTCAGGGGTGACCTGGAGGAAACGGGCCAGAGAGAAGCCAGAGGGGGTCTTCTGGAAACGCTCCTGAACGGACAGGCTGGCGGCAAGCGTGCCTCCCCACGCACTGCAGGGGCTGCGGTGGTTGAACCCAATGTGACATTGTCCCATCTGGAATGGAGGCCAGAGGACATCTCTGCTGGCCATGAGGGAGCCCGAGCCTCGTTCCACACGCTGCCACTTCCCTCGGGAGACAGAAGGGGCCACAGCCACATTCGTCCAGGGAACCTCGTTGATGCGAATGGTGTCTTTAGAGTGGAAGTTTGGAAAGCAGGTTGACAGCAAGGGTGACCCAGCCCAGAAGAGACTGGGCTGTCACCAGGCCGTGTCCCTGGGTGGCTGACTGGACGACTCCCAGGTGCCAAGATGGAGGACAGTGGGTTTTCTTCTCTTTGTACATGAGTTTTCCTTTTCAGCCAGTCCCACCTTGAACACATGATTGGGGACTACTGACCCTTGGTCTTGCTCCTGAGTTCCCAGGGTTGAGGCTCCGGGTGGCGGTGAGTTTGGGGCACTGGCAATTGTGGACCCACCTCTGGGTCCCCCTCGAGTTCAGGCCCCTCTTTTGCCCGAGAGGCTCCCAGTGGCCTACACTGCTAGAAGGAACTTGTGTCCAGCCCTACTCCTGATCTCAGTGTCGCTCCAGGACCCATCTTGCCCAGGACACTCGATAAATGGCTCCTGGGCCCCCCTCCAGAACTGCTGCCTCCCGGGCACCCAGGGACCCTTACCCTTGGCGAGTTTGGGGGCAATGAGTCTGGTGGCCCCCCGTTTCAAGAGGTGGGTGCCAGGTGGCTGTCAGAATCACCGGAAGCCATTTTTACTAACAGCTTTGACAAAACAGACACAAAAAGACCCTTCAGCGTGCAGAAAAGTGGTTTCCAGCTTATTCGAGTTGATCACCACTATCCAGGGGAGTTTAAAATTTGGTCAGGGCCTCTACCCAGAGATTCTGGTGCCATGGACCTAGGAGCCTGTGGTCGACCCATCTTTTTTATGGAGTTTCCTCTCGGGGCTGAGTCAGCTGTGGGAACCATGGGTCCAGGGCAGGAGGTGCCCCCAGGGGACATTTAACCACATCTGGAGGCATGTCTAGTGGTCACAAATGGGGTCTCACTGGATCTGGGGGGTCGAGGCCAGCCATGCACTCACCAGCACAGGGCGCCGACCTGCTCCCCAGCATCAACAGTGCCCAGACTGGAAAACCTGGACCCACAGAACTCCAGGCCCAGCACACAGTGGCCCCCAGACAGAAGTGGCCTCCCCTCAGGTGGCCAGCACTCTGGTAGATGCCACATGGAGGACACTCTGAATGGTGCGGGCCTGCCTACTATCCTGCAGGAGGACAGCTCCGCAGCGCCCATGCCGTGCCTCCAACACGCAGAACATCCGGG
The DNA here is from genome assembly GCA_004363575.1 of Solenodon paradoxus. Classification (NCBI taxonomy): domain Eukaryota; kingdom Metazoa; phylum Chordata; class Mammalia; order Eulipotyphla; family Solenodontidae; genus Solenodon; species Solenodon paradoxus. Next base: position 215,019 of record RJWH01001774.1, read on the forward strand.
GCCCTGCCCCTGTGCAGTGGACAACCTGGAATCATTGGCCCCAACAGAGCTAGAAGCCCAGCACTTGAAGGCAGCATCGCAGGCTCTGGAGGCCACCCTCCTACCCGAAGAACAGGCTGCAGTGAGGGCTGTGGAGGCCAAGTGCTCCTGCCCTCCTCGCCCACCCCAGGAGTCACCTGGGGGAGCGTCCGAGGGGGCCTTCAAGAGAGACGTCTCCAGGACCTAAGCAGCAGTTGGAAGCGCTCCATGGCCAGCAGTAACACTGGCTGAGCAGTCGTGCAGGAGGGCTTGGTCAGCAGAGCCTGCCGGGCTCTGGAAGGTGGACAGTGGTCCCACTGTGGCACCCGGTGCAAAGCACAGCCTCGCCCCGGAGACCAGGCGGCAGCTCTCCTACCCGCTCACAGGCCAGGGTGCCAGGCTGGCACTGGGCGAGCCACCGTAGACTAGGGCTGGTCTGCCCATGAGGAGCGCGAGAGGCCCTGGACGGCTCCTTCCCCAAGCTCAGGCCCCCAGAAGGGCAGCCCAGAGGCAGCGAAGGGTGCCCTTGCCTAACTGCTCGTGGGGCCACGACAGGGGCTGGCCTGGCCCAGCTCCGGGGCACTCGGGACCACCGTCTGCCCCTGCGTGACTGTCTCCTTCCGACCACAGGTTGGACTATGCCCGGCCTCATCCTGTTGGTTTTTGCTGACTGTGGGCGCGAGGCCTGTGCCGCCCTAGTGGATGGCATGCTTGTGGAAGGCTGGGCTGAGGGTCCAGCCCACTGCCAGCCACTCAGATGGGCAGAAAGGTCCCTGTGTGAAACCCAGGCTGACTGGAAGGCAGCTGTTAGCCCCAAAGGTCAGGATCTGCCCAGTGGGGCACGGAGGCTGGACAGACGGGATCTGAGAACACAGGTCGGAAACTAACTTCACAGGAAAGCCCTTAGGGGGGCAGGAAGATTCCAGAGCACAGTGTGGTTGCAGCCAGAACAGACGGGAGCAGCGTGGAGCCAGGTGGGACTGGGGGTAGGGTGGCCTTCGTCCGGGCTCCCTCGGTATCCCCCTTCACATGGAGTCACCTGGCAGCAAAGTTTAGGATCCGAGGCAAGACCACAGAGCCTGGTGGTGGCTTGGAACTTTCTTTTCTTGTCAGAAGGGGGGAGGAAATGGCTATGGGGTACCCCGGGGCTCTGGGGAAGACATGCAGGCAGCCCCAGCAGGCAGGAGCTGGGAGACGGGTGGGGAAGAGTCCTAGAGTTTCCCACAATCCTTTTCTCTGCAAGGAACAGCAAGGCTGGCAGAGGGGTCGGGGGAGAGGGCAGGGCCTTGGGGGAAGGGCTGGGGGCTCGCTCTATCATGCAAAGTCCAGCTGCCCGTCAACTAGGTTGCTTATTGAAAAGCGACACACGTATAAATACAGACACAGCTACGCACACATGCGGAGAAGGCTCTGCATGCCCGAGGGTGGGGATCTGAGTCTGTCAGCCCCCCAGGAGCTCCAAGGCAGAGGCCAGCCAGCCACCTGCCAGGGGCGCTCCGAAGCCCCATGGGGTGGGCGAGTCCTTGGGGAAGGCTGCGTGGTCCCTGAAGTCCTGTCCACCAGCACCCAGACCGACCATCCATGCAAGCTGGGCACCGGGGCTGGCAGGGGACGCTGGTCTCTCCTCCAGGGCTCCAGGGAGGGGGTGCAGACAGAGGGTGAGGGGGCCCGCAGAGACGTCCTCTCCCCCGCCCCGCGGGGTCCTGGCCTCCGGGAGGGGGGAGGGGCCGCCCTTATCTCTCAGCCTCCATGGCAGGGTGGGCCCTCGGTTCTGAGGCGGCCTGTTGGAGGGCCAGGGGCGGCCAGTCTGACGCCGGGGCAGGGGGCGCCGGAGTCCACAGGGGCGGCTGGTGGTGCTGTGGCCCCCCTGGAGGGGAGGCTGCCGACGGCCAGCTGGGAGCTATGAAGCTGCCGGGGGCCGCGTGCGGGAAGTGCGGCGGGGGCGATGTGGCCGAGGTGGCCATTGGGCTGCCGCTGCCCCCACCATGGAAGCTCTCGGAGGCCTTGAGACGCGAGAACATGGCGAGGGCGTCGGGGAAATTGGGGGGCGTGGCAGGGGTGTTGGCGGGAGTGCACATCTGCAGGGAAGAACAGAGGGGCGGTGAGCACGTTTGCAGGCCTTGTTTTCCCCTGCCCCCCGGCCCCAGGGGACACTCACCATCTGGTGGTGGTGGTGGCTGTAGGGGATGTTGGTCTCCTGGAAAAAGGCGCTGAGGGCCGTCTGCAGGAAGAAAGGCCAATATGCACCATGAGGACCCTACCCCCCAGGTGGGAGCAGTTTCAGGGTGGCATGCCTGTCCCCACCCAGTCCCTGCTGCCTGAGCAGGTGCCAGGGTAAGTCTGGTGGGCGCTGCCTGCCACCGAACCACCAGGTGCTTCCAGTCTGCACGTACCTGGTGCCATCACCGTGACATAGGGGCAGGTGGTTGCACCACTCTTCAAGGGAAAGAGCCTGTCTGTCCCTAAATGATGGGTGCTAAGTCCCTATGTCTATGACCCAGGGGATGCTAAAGGCCCTGACAGGCTGAGTTGTGACCTGCCTGGCCTTCTCCTCTGATGACCCAGGGACCCTGCCCGGGTCCAAGTCTCAGTTTCTCCATCTGCGCCACAAGGAGACTGGCCTTGGCTTCCAGACTGCACTCCCTCGCAGCACTGACCTCCCAGGAGCCTGCACCAGCTGCGGAAGCCCAGATTTAAGTAGGGCGGTTTGGGCTCTGCTCCCTCACCTCGGCCTCCTAAGGAATGTCCTCGAGGTGGCGGAGGGCTGTGAGCTGCTGGTCAGATGAGCGTCTCCATAGGCCCTGGGCAGGGGGCCTGGGGCTCCAGAGCAGCGAAGCCACGAGGGAGGTGCAGCCACCTGGTGAGCCCTGGCTCAGGCCCCTACAGAAGGGGCATCAGGGAAACTCGGGAGCTGCTACTTTTGCTGGGTAAGGGCGCTGTTCAGCACGTGAAGGGTTCACACACTGCGAAGTCCAGCCCAGCCCGCAGCTGCCCTGCCAGCCCCGCAACGGTCCAGCTGGTCCCTAGTCTTGTGCTGCCTCCTAGCACACCCCGAAACCCAGCCTAGCCTTCAGGGCTTGCCCTGGAATTTATTTTTTTAAAGACAGGAAGGGAGAGGAGGAAAAAGGAAGGGAGGACCGCTTTCATTTAGGTTTTTCACCCCGGCCCCAGGTCAAGAGCTGGGGTCCTTGGGCTTTACATGGGCCGCAGCCAATCTCAGTGGCCTAAGGCGCCCTCAGTTTTTCTTTCAATTCAAATGAATTATTCTGGGAATTTCCAGCTGGAGATGCCCTACCCAGTGTCCCCTTGTGACACCCCCCCCCTCATCAGATGCTCCTTCACCAACTGCAACTCCACAGACTGGCCCCAGAGGGTCGCAGGGAAAAGCCCACCCTTCCGTCCGGCTTAAAATCTCACCCAATGCACACAGGTCCCCCTTCCTGCAGCCCTGCCCCCATTAACACCCGAATCACAGAGAACATGACCCCGAAGAGCAGAATGGGTGGATCGGCCCTCAGCCCCAGTATGCTGCCAGTCAGGGGTAGGGAACTCGCTCCCACAGAGGATCTAAAATGTGGGATTTCACAACCCATTTTTACCTTGGGGGAACCTCCTAGTAACCATTTCCTCCACTATACAAATGACGAAACAGCCTCAGGGGCCAAGGGCCTCCAGCCCGCCGCTGCTCCTCCCAGTCCTGGGAACACTTCCCTGGGCACTTCAACCCTCAAAGCTTCATTTTCAGTTCCTGTGATGGAGCCACACCAACTTGTGCAGCCTGAGTGCCCGGGTGCCGGGCTCTGTGGGTGGGACAGGAGCCTTCTTCCCACCTGACATCTCCCTGCCAGGCACAGGGAGGGAGGGAGCCATCTATGCAAACTGCCATGAATGTGGCTTTGCAAGTTTTGCCACATCCAGCCCTTGAGACAAACGGGCAGATTAGGGAGTTCCTGCCTGGTGGGCGGGGCTGCAGGGCTGGTGGGGGTGATGTGTGAGCTGGTCATTCACTCCTTAGGGGGCCACTCACAAGGACACAGAGGGAGCAGGCAGACGCCTTTCTCCAGGTACAAAGCCCACACTGGGTCAGGGTTCCCCTAAGATCTCTGGCAGGAATGTGGTGAGCAAAGATTCCTCTGGGGGGGACAGGCCCCCCGGCTGTCTCATCTCTAACCCATCCTCAGGAAACTGAAGCCCCCTAGTCCCCCAGCCCCTGATCACTCCTGCAAGCCTAGACACCGCCAGATGACTTCGGGATGCAGACATCCCAGAGTGGCTGAAGCCCTGGCCTGTGAGAAGTGGAGCTCAAGGGGCCTGTCCTACACGCCTACCTGGGTTATTTCTGGGGTTGTCCAGCCAGGGAAGGCCAGGTGGCCCCCTGGCAGCACAAGTCATGGGTGCGGGTGCTCTAAGGGTCAGGGAGGGGTTGGGGGCCAGGCTGGGGCGGCCCCACCTCCTATCCCGCTGGTCTCAAGCCACTGAGTCGTGCACACCAAGCCGCGCGGGTAGATCCCTCTGCCGGAACAGAGGAGGCACCCGCACACGCCAATGTAGGGGAGCACAGATGCACATGCACACCCATCGCCGCCCCACACTGGTGGGCCCGCACGGGCCCGTCTGCGAAAGCGCGACGAGTGGGGCACAGCCCCCGCCCGCGCCCCGGGTGGCCCGCCTGTTTACACACACGCCGACAAGCCCACACGCAGCGCGGCGCGTGCGTAAATACAAATGCACATGTACGTGGACACAGGCGCCGCCAGGCAGCCCACCGGGCCCGCAGGCCCGCAGGCCCTCCGACCCGCGTACCCGAGCGGCTCCCGGGGACCGGGCGGCGCAGGCCCAGCGCCGCTCCGGCCTGGGGCGTCCTCCTCAGGCCGCCGGCAGGGCCCGGTCGCTACCCGAACAAAAGAGCGGGTCCCGCATCCCACCGCCCGGGCCCAGCCCGCTCCCCGCACCCGGCTCTCACGGCGCTTCCGGAGCCGCGTCGGCGCGAGCAGCCGCCGGCCCGCCGGCCGCGTGTGCGCGCTGGGCCCGGACCCCGGGGCGCGCGGCCCGCACGTGCCCACGCCGCCCGCACTGGTCCCGCACTGGTCCCGCGGCGCGCGCGTCCGCGCGGGACGGGCGCCGGGCCAGCCCCGCACCTCGAACTGCCAGTGGGCCGCTTGCAGCAGCTGCTTCGCCTGGTCGGCCGCGCAGCCCGCCGTCAGCACGAACTGGTTGATCATGACCTGGTGCTTGAGCTCGTCCATGTTCACGGACATGGCGCGCCGCAGCCCCGCTCACGCGTCCACCATCAGCGAGCCGGCTGGGCTGATACAAATATTTACCGAGCGGCTGTGACTCACCGCCCCCGCCCGCGCGGCATGCCGGGACCTGCAGTCCGCCGCGCCGTGCGGGACGCGACGCGCACGTGCAGCCCGGCCCGCGCCGTGCGGGGGCGCCCGTGGGGAGGGAGGTGCACGCGCAGCGGGCAGCACGGGGCCTCGAGACCCGGAGCCCTGTGCGCGGTCGGCGCCGTAAGCGCTCGGTCAACGAATGAATGGCCTGCCCCGCACGGCTCCACGTGAAGTCACCGCCTCCAGGAGCGCCTTCCGGGACTCCCCGGTGCCCCAGCGCACACCCGACGGGGCCCCTGCCGGGCCCGGGCTCCACCAGGGGCGGCTTGGCGCTCGGACAGGCCGGCGAGGCAGGCCGTCTCTGCAGCCTAGGGGCTCCCCGGGGAGCGCCCCCCCTTCCCACGCACCCGCCCGGCCTCGAAGCGCGGAGCCACTTCCGGGGCGGCCCCGAACTGCTGTTCCCAGAATGCTCCGGTTTATTTGTATCGCTCCTTCCCGGGTGACGTCAACTGAGTGAGGACGCGTCCTGGCCAATGGGCTGCTGCGGGGTGTTCGGACCTGGCCATATAAGGTAAACAAAGCTGGCCGCCCAATGAGGCGGCGGCGGGGGCGGGCACTGGGGCGGGGTGGGCGGGGCGCGTCACGTGGCGGGCGGCGGGGGCGGGGCTGGGAGCGCGGGCGGCGGGGTGTTGCGGGCTCTGTTTACAGCCCCGCACGCGCCGCTTCCGGTGACGTCTGGGGTCGGCTTTGCCGGGTCCTGGTGGCTCGGAACCGGAACCGGGCGGGAAGGCGGGGAGAGGTCCCGGCGGAGGGCTGGCTCGGGCACCCTCGTGCTGAATGACCTTGGCCCGGATTCTCGCGCTCCCTGGGCCCCGACTTTGATCGCGGAGCCCCTCTTTCTGGGGCCCTTTCCCTGCCTGCTCTGACCTGGCCCGGGTGCAGCGCGGGCAAAACCAGGCAGACGCAGACCCTCGGGTGGGGGCTGCAGGTGGGAGATGGGTGTGAGTCGCAAATCCCAAGGACGGTGTGGAATTGCTCCCCGGGGCGTAGCGGGGCTGTTAGCTCTGCTTCGTTGGTCACTGCGAGGTCACTGCGACACTGCGAGGACCAGGTGGTGACCGACGGTCCGTCCGTCCGGATTCGGCTCTGTTCTGGGGCGCTTGGTTCCAGCCGCTGCCCAGTGCCATCCCCACAGAATGAGATTGGATGAAGGGACTCATCCCAAACTGGGATTACGGGGGACCTTCCTGGGTGCAGGAGTCCTGGTTCTGGAGGGTAGTGGGGACTGGTGGACAGAGCCTGAAAGGTCCTAGGGTGGTGGAGGAGGATGCGGGGAGGCTAAGCACCCTGAAAGCCGGCGGGGAAGGGGCCAATGTAGTGGGGCTGCTCAGTGGTCTCTGAACTTTGCCCCTCAACAGGAAAAGGACTGTCACTGTCCCCTTCCTGCTGGGTAGAAGTCACGCCCATTTGTGGAAACGGGGTTTTGTCCTGTTTTTAGCCACTTGGGGGGGTCACGCAGGCGCAACCATTTTTTGCAAACAGTGCCAGGAGACTCGCTTGCTCTGAGAATCACTTCTCACGTTGGCGCAGCAACCCTGTGTGTAAACTAATGCGGGTAAAGCCCTCAGTGCTGGGAAGGCAGCGCGGAGCATGACCGCTGGGACGGCGTGGGGGCCCTGGGCTGTGAGAAAGTCTGGAGCAGACAGACCTGGCTGTCTTGACTCCACCTCCTAATGACTGATGTTGGGCAGGGTATTCTGGCTCTGAACTTTGGCTTCCTCGTTTGTAGACCTGACTCTCAGGACTGCGGGGAATAGCGCAGGGGAATACCTGTGAGGGTTGGGCCTGCACCATTTCTAGCAGTCACCTCTTAGCCTCTGTCTGGACCACTCAAGGGAGAGCTCAAGGCCCATTTTACAGAATAGGAAACTGAGGCTGGAATTGAAACCCTTGAAGACTAGCCAGTGGAGGAAAGCAAGTCCCTAGTGGGCCAGCAAAGAGTGGCAAGGATGGGCTGGCTGTGTTCTGGCAGCGCCCACTGGGTGGCTTTTCTCGCTTGGGAGGCAGGAAATGCACACACACCACTTGCCTGCAGGCAAGTACCACTCAGTTACCTGCCCAGGCTTGCCCAGAAGGAGCTCTGCAGGCCAGTCGGCTGGTAGGGTGGGGCAGATGGGGTAGCAGAGGCAAAGGTCACCTGCTTGCCCCTGGAGGGGTGGGGTGAGCAGCCAGCTTGTTTTCCCAGGGGCAGCAGAGAAAGAAAAACACAATCACCTTGTTTACATCCAGGAATAATCTGCTGGAGATGGACTTTGGATTTCTTAGCAGACTAGGAGGGGACCTGATAGTGGGGCCGGTGGATGGAGGGGGGTGGGGGTGGGGGGAATGTCATTTCTGGCAGTCCTTCATCCAGTCAATGCTGGGCCTAGAGCCCTGGCCACCCCACCATTGGCCTTCCCATTTTAGGCCCCCCAACCCTGCCCGCAAACCCAGATTCTTGGGCTGAACATGGGCTGTTACCCAGGCTGCGCGAGCTTAACACCTCCTGTCCATCCTTGCAGTCACTCTACAGACGGACGTCTTTATCAGTCATCTGCTGGGTGTCCAGCTCCGGGAACAAACATGAACAGCTGAGGATCCTGCCTGCAAGGAGACTCAAGAGGTCTCTACCGGAGGGACTTGCACCTGGAGGCCATGAGTGTTCCCAGTGTCTTTATGTTTTTAAGGAGCCAGTGCTGGCTGACTGACGGGCCTTATAATCTGGCCGCTGCCTGCTCCTTATGCTCCCCCTTCCTTGCGTCTAGCCACACTGGTCTTTGAACTCCGAGACATACTCAGTTCTGTGCTGCCTCAGAGCCTTTGCACACGTTCTCTGGGAACTTGGACTAACTCGCTCCTTCAGCATCTGGTTGACTGTTACTTGTAGTTCAAGTCTCGACTTAAATGTCATCTCTTCAGAGAAGCCTTCCCCGAGGAGGTGTCTCCTTTTATTTCATGGCACATCAATCCATCCACCCCACCACCCACTATGTGTTGCATTTACATGCCTGGTAGCCTGGTGAATGTCTCCTCCCCAGCCTGCACTCTCCATGTCTGGCGTTCCAGCATCTGATCCCTGTCCCTGGCTGGTTGCCGGGCTCGCTACCCATTACAAGATTACTGCTGGATAAACATTTGTTGGATAAACACAAGAATTGACCAAGACATTGATAGTAGAACTGGTACCAAGTCAGAAAAGGCCTGTCTCCCAGCCAGGCCTGGATAATCACAGAAAATCACCTCAAGTCCAGTGCTCTGTTAAGAGGGCTGTTTGAGCCCACGGAAATGTCTGTCCTGACCCAGCATCCACACGGAGGACGCGCTCTTCAGTGGAAACACCAGAGTCCTCGGTACCACTCTCTCCCCCCCAGACAGGAGGCTGTAAGGTGAATGCATCTCTATACAAGTGTTATGTGTGTATGTATTCGTGTGTGTCTATACAAATCTACGGGAAGGGAAGGAGGACCACACAGGATGGGGGTGTCTTCAGGCCCGCCTGGGGACGAGAAGCACAAAATCTGGCTTGTTGGACAGTGTCCTCCCTGGAGCAGCAGAGGCATGTAAGAGGAAAGTTCTGCTCCACATTCCAGCCTTCCCACTGACCTTCTAGGCAACCCAAGTGGGGCGTGTCAGCCCTCCGCCCCCCTTTCCTCTCATGCAAATTGGGAATGAAAATGCAAGTACATCAGAGAAGTGAGAGAACGGTGCAAAGCCTCTACACGGTGGTGGACATGTAGCAAGTGACGTCTGGATGTCAGAAGGTGGAGCTCTTGGGTGTGGGGCAAAGAGGTTTAGTCAGGCTCCCTCCTAATCACACAATTTCTTCACCACCTTTATTCCTTTTGGCTTCCTAGGTTACCTGACAATAGGAAGGTTGGATTCCGGATTCTGGCGTCTGGAAAGATGTAGAACCATTGTAATGTGGACAGTGGTGGGTTTACCGTCTGACTCCCTGCAGGCGGTTGCTCTCCGTGGCCGCTTTCTCGGGACAGCAGGCTTAACTCCTTTTTATCCTCTCTCTGCAACTGACAAGCAGGTAAAAAAACATTCCCGCTTGGCCTGCTTACAGAGTTTTGTGTGAATCAAAATCCAGGAGAGTACCCTGCAGCGTGCAAGGCTTTGATCATGACTCTGGTTTTTGCAAACCTTGTATGTGGCCTTCTCTTAGTGCCTCAGTTTCCCTGTTTGTAAAAGGAGGAACAGTTGGTGCACCCTGGTGGTCAGTATCCTCTCAGGGAGCAAGCCACAAACCCTGGTTTGAGTCTCCCGGGCCCAGGGGCAGCAACAGTGTGAGCGACTGAGAATAAAACTTAGAAGACTTTTCTTCCTCCTCTCCCTTCCTGCCTACCTTCCTACTCGCCTTTATTCCTGCCTGCACCTTTTCTTTTTAAAAAAAAGGGAGGTGCAGACTCTATGGGGTGTGGGGGGGACTCAAAAATTTCAGAGCAGCTCTGGACTTGGAGCCGGAAAGACGCTGAGAATTCCGGGAAGGGCTGGCTCCCCGTGAGCCCCGCTCCGGGTGAGCCCAGGCTCCACCCAGCTCTTTCCCGGGCGGCAGGGAAGGTGCGCCCTCTGCCGGCGGGGCAGGAGGTAAGCCCGGGAGGAGGGGCGGAGCTCGGTGGCGTCGCAGGGATCGCGGAGACGGGCAGCGGCAGGCGTTCGGGCTCCGGCGTCGCGGGCGTCGCGGGCGTCGCGGGCGTCGGGACACGCCGTTGGGAGCCGAGGCGTGCGCGCCGCGCCCGGAAGGCGGAGCGGCCCGAGCGGCCCGGCGGCGCCGACGCCCGCCTCCCCCGGCCCGGCCGGGGGTTGGGCCCGCAGCGGCGGCCCCGCCAGGCGCACCCTGGGACTTGCAGTCCCGGGCGGCTCCGCGCGCCAGCCCGCGCCGGCGGCGGCGAAGGCGGCGGGACTGCACTTCCCGAGCTGCCCCGGGGCGGGGCGTGGGCCGGGCGTGGGCCGGGGGCTCCGGGGCCCAGCGCCGCGACCGTGGGCGCGTCCGAGCGGCCTGGTCGGGGCCGTGTCCGCGCGACTAGCCGCCGTCCTGCCGCCGCCGCGCACCATGGGCTCCATCCTGAGCCGCCGCATCGCGGGCGTGGAGGACATCGACATCCAGGCCAACTCGGCCTATCGCTACCCGCCCAAGTCCGGTGAGCGGCCGCCGGGCGGGCGGGCGGGCGGGCGGGCGCCCCGGCGCCCCGGGCTCTGAGCGCAGCGCGGGCCGGGCGCTCCGCTGGGCCGCGACCGCCGGGCTCCGCGCCCTGGACCCGAGCCCTGCGCGGGTGCGTCCCCGGGCTGCCGCCTGTTGCCGGCGGGTGACCTTGGGTCTCGCTTCGCCGGTGCACCCCAGCCCCCCACGCCCGCCGGCGCTGCGGGGAGATCCCAGCGGGAAACTCCTGGGTCAGAGCGAGGCCCCCGGCGGCGACGCCGGCGAGGTCGTAGCAACCACCGGCCTGCGTCCTGTGTTTAACAGTGTCATTGTCATGGACTCTGACATCATGCACTGTCCGTCGTGGCACGTGGACACCTGGTGTGAGGACCAGGCCCGCAGCCCGGCATTGTGCAGCCATCTCGACCTGCCCTGCGACCTGGCCTTTGTGAGGGTGGCGGGAGTCTGTGCTCGCCGGCAGGAAGGCTGCGGGGAGTCCACCGACCTTTCTGGTCTCCCTTTGTGGCAGAGAGATGGGGCCACCAGGAGACTGACTTTGCCAAAGTCTCTGCCGCGTGGAAGCCGGAGGTCGGCTCCCCCAAGTTGCTCCCACTCAGTTCTGCGGCCCTTCTCGCCGAGTGTGGCCTGACACAAAACTCGAGCTGGGGTTCCTGTCCACCTCGTCTGGTCATTTGTGGTGGAAAGGACAGGCGAGGGAGGGCCCTCGGATCCTGGCTTCCACCCGTCGGGTCTGTTTGTTTCCAGTCAGTCTTGGGGCACCTTCCAGGCCAGGTTCCCCGCTGTGTGTTTCCACCAGCGGGGGAAGTTTAATGTGCACCTTCTGCCTTGCAGCCACAGGGGCCTGCTGGGGCCTAGGGACTGACCACTAAGACCCATTGTCCAGCTGATACCCTGATTTGGAAGGTGGAAAGAAGGGGCGTGTCTGAGGGCACTGGGCCCAACAGGGGTGGAGACTCACATGCTTTGCAGGGGTGGAGGGGATGCAGCCAGAGCTGGGCAGGGGTGCTTTGCTGCTCGTCCTAGCTCTCCAGCCTGCACAAGGGCAGCTGTGCCCCTGGTGTGGGGTCCCCTGGAGGCTCTTTGGGCTGACACCCCAGACCTGATGGAGCATTGTTTGAAGTCACCATCCTTTGGTGTTCTTCCAACCTGTCTTTGGCTGAGTGACCTTAGGAAAGTTGGTTAGCATCCTGGGTCATGGTTTCCTCATCTGTAAAATGGGCTGAAACTTGTGTGGAGGCCAGAACAGTACCTGGTGCACGAGAAATCCTCCCCAAAGGGTGGGTGCTGCTGTAAGGGCTCCAACGGAGCCTCTAGCAGACTTAACAGTGGCATGGCAGACACTGAAAAGTTAGTGTGGCTGCGCCTTGGTAGAGTAGCGGTTAAGTCCGCAGCCTGTGGCTGGCGTGACACATACATCCCAAGGACCCAGGTGTGAGACCTGCAGCTGGGGGAACAACCAGGGTGGGCCTGCATTCCTGCCTGCACCTTTCCTTAAGATTGAAAACAGAGTTCGTGTGGGGCCCCTCCCGTCACCTGGGAGAAGAGCAGACTTGATGTCCCTTCACTTGGGCGTTTGACCAAACCGCAGATAGAAGGACGGTGTTCACATCACCGCGCTGGGGCTTGAGGGCAGGCCTGGCTGATGAGCAGGGTGCGCTCTCCCACCCTGCGCTGACCTGGTTTCAGGGTCCGGCAGGGTGCCCCGCTCAGCCACACTGAGCCCCTGGGTGCTGGGGCCAGGGGAAGCCGGGGGCCACCTGGATGGGCTGCCAGCACTGCCTGGGGCCTGTCCAGTCCAAGGCTGGCCTCTGCTGCCCATGCCTCCAGCCGCCTTGCTGGGACCCGGGGGTCAGGGAGGCAGAGTGACCTTGGCCAGACTTGAGTACGTCTTCCCAGGGTGGACTGGGGCCTGAGACGACGTTAGGGTGCCCGCCTAGATCATACCGTCACTTTATGAGAAACTTGTTCTCTTTTTTGGTCTCTATCAATTTTGTTGATTTTATCGGGGAGAGAGCATCATTGGTGCTTGCATTTTTTTAGCGCCTCTGTAACACTACCCAACTTTTATTTTTAAAGGAAAGGTGCAGCAGGAATGAAGATAAGCAGAGGCAGGCAGGCAGGAAGAGAGAGGCGGAAGAAGCACTTTTTTATATTTAGTTGTTCATCTTAGTTGCCCCCACCCTCCAGCTCCCACCGTGAAGTGTGAGCCCAGGTCCCTGGGGTGTAGTGGACTGCGCCGGCCAGAGGCAGCAGACCAAACCGCCACTCCCGCAGGACACACCATATCCAGTTTTTAGATCCAGCTTTATTGACATAGCATGTACATTTGAGGTGTCCATTCCAGGTGTGGTTTGGCCCACATGTGTGGCACGGTGATCACCCCAGGGTGTCCCATCTACCTAGCTCAGATTTCATGGCATTTGTTTTGTTTCCACTGTGTATCTTTGTTTCACCCAGCACAGCTTCGTTGTGTGCATAGAACTCATCGACTGGAACGATGATTTGGTATTTTCAGTAAACGTGTGGTATCGTGCAACTTGTTTAAAGTATTCCTGTCGCCCGCTGAGATTCCTGTGCCTCTTGGCGGCCCCTCTGTCCCCCGTCACTGGCTGCCTTCTGTCCCTGGAACGCGCCCTTCCTGGACGTGTGCTGTGAACGGAAGCACACGCCACGCGCGCTCACATGTCTCGACATCTTGGTCAGGGAGGGACCAGCTATGTCTCCCGTGTAGCCCGGATGTGTGCCGGCTACCGCCCAGGTCTCCGTCACTACACTGTGACCTTTGAAGGAGGGCAGGCTGGCCTCACGACATTTCTCACATTCCCGTCGCTAAGCGACGCGTGGCCGTGGCCGTGGCCATCTGCGCCGGCCACTCTCGCGGCTCAGGTGTGAGGTCACGGCGTGGCCAGGTCTGTAGCGCATTGGACAGACACACGCGCCCCTCTCTCTGCTGCTCCCGGCTGGCTTGTCCCGCGACTGACTGCGCGGCGTTCCTGGCCGTTGCGTGCCCGGCAGGGCTCTCGGTGTAGACTGGGTGACCTGCTGGGTCTCGGTCCACACGACCGCTGTCTTCCTTTTAATCATCACCATGCAGGGGCGTGTGGCTGGAGACGGGACCCCTAGCCGGAGCCAGATTCTTGAGGGCCCCATGGAGTCCTGCTAGGGGGACACGGCGCCCCCAGCAGGGCTCCCGGGTGGAATCTGCGCGTGCTCTCGGCTGGTCCCTAGGCGGCCCCAAGGGATCCGTGGGTCCCAGGACCCCATGCGTCGTCGGGCTCCTCCTGGTCCTGGCCCGTCTCCATCGCCTCCAAATCCGTGTACACTTAAGCTTGCGGGTTTTACAAAACAGCCCGCTCGGATGCTGATAGAAATTACAATGAATTTCTAGATTGGTTTTGGGGAGAATTTCTGTCTTTACTATACTGACTCTTCTAATTCGTGAAAATGGTATGTCTCCACATTTTCCATTGTTAAATCTCATGTGTTTTGCTCCCCACCACCAGGCCCTGGGTCTCAGACGTGTGTCCACGTGGCCTGCACGCCGCCACGTCGCTGCAGACCTTTAACTTCAGCGTTGCTTTTGTTTCTCTGGTAACTTTATTTTATGCAAGTGAGACCGGCTTCCTAAGCCTGGTGGTGACTGAGTGTCCTTCTTTACATTTCTTCAAGCTGATTTTGAGGAAGACGTTAAGCGTAGTTGTGAATGTAAGTGTGTTGATGGCAGGAGACCCGCAGGGACTTCCTGCATCTCGAGGATCACTGGTCCTGTCGTCTGCCTGCAGGTGCGGACACAAGGCCCAGAGAGGGGGCAGCGCAGGCAGGGTCACCGGGGACTTGTGACAGGGCCAGCCGTGAGTCCAGGCCTGCTGACCTCCAGGCCTGCTGGCATGTCTCCTGCCCGTCCTGTCCTTCCTGTCGCTGGTGAGCACAGTGGGGGGTGCGCCGCGCTCCTGCCCCTGGCGAGCAGGACTGGTCAATGCCTCACGCCCCCTGTGGGCTGGCCTGCTTTGCTTTTGCAGACAAGAGGTCCAAGCAGGTCCAACCCCTTGCCTGGACTGTGCAGCTGGCCCGTCCTCTGCGGAAGGCCAGAGCCGTTGTCAGGACCACAGCCAAGCTCGTAGAGGTGTGTCCAGCTGTGAGGAGGCCAGAGCACACGGTGCCTGCCTGGGTGTCCCCACGGGGCGCCCCATGGGGTGCCGGTGGGTGGCTGCTGCCATGTTGTGCCCCCACTGCTCTTGTTTCTCTTCATTTTGTCTCAGAGCCTTGCTGGCTGCTGCCCTGGCACAAGGGAGGCCATGCTGGCGCTAGGTCACCTGAGAAAAGTGGCAGGGAGCCCTGTGACCCTCCGGCCCGGGGCAGCAACATGCCAGACCAGACTTTTTATAAATCAAGTCTGTGTCCTCTCAGAGCATTTCACCTCCTTTATCTTATTGGTGCTTGGCCATGTCCTTGTGACACCAGACCTTTGTCCTCAGCTGGAGGAACTAGGAGTCAGCTAAGCCCTGTGTTGCCCTGTGCTGGGCCTGGCGCACAGCAGGCCACTCCCCGGCGTCTGAGCTGCACGCGGGGCCGCCTCATGGACTCGGGGCTTGGCCAGGTGTGCAGGAGACAGGGCGCATGCTTCCTCGTGTTTCATGCTCACACTGGCCCTGCTGTGTTTGCAGAACCCTCTCCACTAACACGGGTGTGGACGCTGGTCAGTGTGCGTCAAACCAGAGGCCTGGTCTCAGTGCTGAGTGAGTGAAGGGAAGCACCTACCAGGCCGGAGAGGGTTCCCTGCCCGCCCCAGGCCGGAGAGGTGTGGAGGAAGAGTCGTCGCCTTGCTGCGTGTGACCTTGGACCAATCGGTGTTCTCAGGACTCAGTTTCCCCAGTGGCTGCAGGGACATCTCTGGTTCCCTGGGGTCCTTCAGTCCGACTCTGACCCCATGGGCATCCCCCCTCCCTGGGTGGTGACCACTGCCTTCTGCCCCAGCCCCAGACAGTGGCCCTGTCTGCCCCTCCCGCCTCCTTCTCTGTGTGTGGCCTTGTGAGATGAGGGTCCCGCCTGGCTCGGCTCTGTACATCACTTAGAATTGTTCTTTCTGCAGCTGCGCTGGAGCTGTGGGACCCTGTCAGGTCCTGAGCTGGCCCTGGGAACAGGGGTAGCCTCCCTAGCTGCACAGGGCCTGAGGGGGCGGCCGGGCAGGGATGTTGGTGTGCTCGCGAGAACCTGTGGCCTTGCTTTTCCACAGGGAGGTGCGAGAGCTAAGTCCCAGGAAGACCTCTGTCCCGCTCTGTGTTGAGGAAGGGCTGCAGTCAGCCGGAGAAGGTCGTTGTCTCGGTCCTTGCATCCCTGTCACTGCTGTTTTGGGCTCTGGCCGCCCCTGCCTCTGGGCCTTTGGCATCGAGGTGCGGCCTCCCCACGTGGCCACAACCTGCTCTTGTTCCTCCAAGGGAGCCGACGCCTGTTCTGAGACTTCAGCTTTCTGTCCCCAGGTCCCCTGTGTGCTGTCCCTGAGGCATCAGAGTCCCTTGTGCCTTTGCGGGATGGAAAGAAGGAACCGAGATGAGTTCAGAGCTCTCACAAACATGTTCAAGAACATGCGTGTTTGTGCTGCACACGTGCTCGTGTGCGCGTGTATTTTTAAAGCAAGTGTAGCACCTTCGGAAAGCGTGCAGGCCATACATGTCCAGCTTGACAAGTGTGATGAAGGAGGCGGCAGAGGACAGCAGCAGCCCCGAGCCCCGGGTCCCCCGGTCTGCCCTCTCCTCCTCCCAGAGCCCCCCCGGCCCACGGGTGTGGGTTTTGCTCTCGGTGTGAGTGGGGCCGGGCAGCTGGCCCGGTGGGGAGGAGGCCCCAGTCTTGCTCGGGGACTGGTGTCTCCTTCTTCCACACATGCCTGCTGAGGCCACACGTGCCGCCTGCCTGGACTGGGCCTGCATTCCTGCGGCTCCGGAGCATGCTGCCGAGGGCACACGGCACCGGCTTTGTGACCCGAGTGTCCTCGAGTTGTTTTTCTTATTGTAGTAAAAGACCAGTAACATGACACCTCAACCATTCCAAGAGCAGAGCTGAGCGATATTTTAAAAATTCACTTGTGGCATGTCCTGGTGGAGCAGCGGTTGGGTCAGCTGCCTTCGAAGGAGCTGACCACACCCCCCTGGGTTCGAGTCCCTGGTGTGTGGGGGAAGCCACCAGCGTGAACACTAAATAAAAACAAGATAAAGTGCTTCCTCCTCTTCTCTCTTCCTGCCTCTTGCCTTTGAAAAGAAAAAGAAAATTCACTTGTGCAGCCATTCCCGGGTCTCTGTTCTTTAGAAACTGAAGCTCTGTCCCCATCAAACTCCTAAGGCTGGCCTGGTCCCTGCCCGTCCCCAGTCCCTGCCCGGCCCCGGCCCCTGCCCGGCCCCACAGCCCCACTCTGCTTTCTGCCTCCATGACGTCCACCCTCTGAGCTCTCACCTCTGCGTCCTTCTTGCCTGCCGTGGACGCTGGGCTCTCGGCAGGCCTGACCGCGGCGTGGGGAGCGGCGGGCCTGTGGGCGCCTGGCCAGCAGGAGGTCCCACCCTCACCAGACAGCGCTGTTCGTTCTGTTTTTCTTTCATCTCGGCCGTGGATTTCACGTGCCTTCCCTTTGACCTTATGCTTGGACACCGTTCTCACTTGAACAGCCTCCGTTCCCTCTTGATGGCCTGCTGGGCTCTCGGGTGCTTTCATTTTATGTCAGAGTGTCTCCCGTGTCTTTCTCTGTTTAGTTTTAAAGGAAAGGCGCGGCAGCAGTGAAGACAGGCGGGCAGGAAGAGAGGGAGGAAGAAGCACACACGCGATGTCGTTTTGTTTTTCTCGCCAGCCCAAGGCACAAACCCGGTTCCTTGGGCTGTATGTGGACTGTGCGTGGCCAGAGGTGGCGGACCTCACCGCTGCTCCACCGGGGAGCCCTAAGTGCCCTCACTCCAGATTGGAGCCTTTGGAGTTGGCAGCTCTTTGGAAATGTCTCGGGCACATGGGCAGCTCCGGAGCCACGGGTGGGGACCCAAGAGTGGAAGCCGGTCCTGGAAGCCGGTCATGGAAGCCGGTCATGGAAGCCCCGTCGCAGGCCCCCGGCTCTGGGACCCACGGGGCCTGCTTCCGCATGGCATGTCTGAGCGACCGAGTCCTCGGGCCCTAGTCCAGCTCCACAGGAGAGAGAACCTGGTTTGTGGCCCAGCGGGGCGGGCGTCCACCTGGCTGTCCAGCTGCGCGGTGGTGGAGGCTGCTTCCAGAAAGGGCTGCGAGCGCTCCCAGCGCTTGCCAGGGACTCACGAGCGGAAGGCTCGGGTTCTCGGCGCTGCTCCTCCCCGGCGCGGAGGCGTCTTCCCCTGGCCCCGTGGGAGGACGAGACCGGCTTTCCTCAGGGCTTTGCCCCCGAGGTTCCCTTGCACGGTCCTGTCGTCTGGGTGCGGCCTCCCCGTGCCGCTGGGGACACGAGGGCCCTGGACTCGCTGCTGCTTGGGTCTGTCCAGCTGCCTGGGGACAGGCTCTCAGGCTGCTGGGCTGGCTTCCCGCCTGTGGGCGTCCCGAGTCCCTGGACACGTGAGACTGCCCTGTTCTCATTTCTGCTGGCCGAGCCCCGTATCATCGAAATTGGATCCCTGACGTGGACGGGTTACTTTTCCCTCCATGAGGGAAGGATCGTCTCCGCAGCCTTTGCGTAGGAAAATGCGCTGATGGCTTCAAAGCCCACCCAGGTGCTGTGGGAGGGTCCTTTAAGGACAAAGAGCTCCTGCCAGCGTGTGCGCTGAGGCCTGCCAGAGAGCGGGGTGCCTGGGCTTTGTCCCTGCGGCGTCCGCGTCCTTCCCGGCCACGTGTGCGGGAGTCTCCTCTCCGCTGCGAGCTCGGGACACGTCCAGCTTGTTTGCTAGCAAACACTCCGTGACCCTCTTCCCGTGGCCGCGCACCAGGTGCGCTCGGCTCTTCTCGATGAGCTAACGGTCCCTCGGATCAGGGCCGGTCTGTTTCTCTAGCCCGTCACCACTTGATTCTGTTCTCTCACCGCGGGTGGCGCGTCTGGTTTCTGGTTCACATGGTGGGTGTGGGTGGGCTCCTGTGCCCTCAGGCCGGTTGCAGAGGTGTGATGCTGCGACTGGGCTGTGGGCTCAGGACAGGAACCCACGCAGGGCGTCCATTCCTCTCCAGTGTCCTGATGTCCCTGCTGTGCATGAAGCTGAGAGACTCATGGCCTGAGCCCTGTGGTCACCTGGGCCTCCGTCTGGGTCTCCTGTGCCCAGGTGAAATGAGGACGGAGCAGGAAGCCTGGAGAGGCTATGCTTCCTCCATGTCCCTGCAAGGCTATGAGTTGGTCTTTGAGGCCAGCGCTTGTCAGTGCCTTTTACTCTTTTTTTAAGGAAGGTGCAGGCAGGAATGAAGGTGAGCAGGCAGGCGGGCAGAAGACAGAGGAGGAGACATTTGTTTTATTTAGTTGTTCATCTTGGTTGTTCTCCCAGCCCTGGACACAAGCCCGGGTCTCTGGGGTGTGTAGGAACTGTGTCCAGTGGTCTTCGCTGCTAGGCCATCAGGGTACGCCTCCATCACTCACCTTGGTAGTTCCCGTCACCCTGGGGCCTGAACCCGGGTTCTTGAGATGTGCGTGGACTGTGCTCGGCCAGAGGCAGCGGGCCCAACGGCTACCCCACCAGGGTACCCAAGTCCCTTTTAGAGAAGTGTGGGCGTGACACCTCCGTGTGCTGGGGTGCAGTGAGAGCCAGATGAACTCAGTGTTCATGGGGAGCCCCGTTGGAGCGAAATCGTCAGTCCCCAGGGGTCTCAGCGTCGGGGAAGCCGTACTTGGGGCTCAGGCGACTTGGTTGGGCGGGATGGTGGGTCGCTCACTGCCCCCGGCTGCCGCTGTAGCAAAGCACCACAGGCTGGCGGGTAAGCAGCGTTCTCTCCCGCCACTTGCAGCTACAGTCCAAGGTCAAGAAGTTGGGGGCCGAGCTCCCTCCACCGGGCCCTCCTGGAGACTCGGCCTCTCACTGGCGCCCCTCAGCTGCCCGGCCTCTGCCCGTGTCTGTGTCCACGTCCCTTCTCCCTGTGACAGCACCCCAACCCCGGTCCATCCCGACCTGCTGTAGCTTGCCCACATCCTCAAAGGCCCTGTCCCCGAAAGGCCGCGCACGGGCAGGACAGCACCCGCGTGTGCACCTGCTCGCGTGCAGCGGCCGCAGAAGGCGGGCGGCGGGGCAGAGCGCAGCGCATTTCCCCAGACCCTGGGGCCCACCGCCTACAGCCGCCTCCCCCGCCCCGCAGGGAACTACTTCGCCTCACACTTCTTCATGGGCGGCGAGAAGTTCGACACCCCGCACCCTGAGGGTTACCTCTTCGGGGAGAACATGGATTTGAACTTCTTGGGCAGCCGCCCTGTGCAGGTGTGTCTGCAGCGTGGCCCCGCCCCCTGCGCCCGGGCGCTGCTTTCTCCTGTGCGCCCGCCCAAGCTATGGTCGGACGCGTGCACGAGCGTGTGCTGGCACTGCCCCTGCCACCCGAGGACCGTGGCGGGGCAGCAGCTGCAGAGCCCCAGGCCTCAGGCCTCTTTCTGGGAACAGAGAAGAGGGCCTGGTGGTCCCTAAGCAGGGCGGCGCAGCTGTGGGTGCTCTTCACTGCCTGCACAGACCCTATTGACGTGGCCTCACGCCCTCCTGCCCCTCCATCCAGCTGCCACCCATCCCGCTGCACCTCGGTCCAGCTGCCCCTCCATCCTGCATGCATTTGGCGCCTGCGTGTGCCAGGGACGGGGCGGAGGACCCCTGCCTGCTCCCCGGCAGGTGCAGACCAGCACGGAGCATGGCTGGGGGCAGCCAAGTCACCTGGGGTTGCCCTGGGTTTTCTCTCCCAGTTTCCCTATGTCACCCCAGCCCCCCACGAGCCCGTGAAGACGCTGCGGAGTTTGGTGAACATCCGGAAGGACTCCCTGCGGCTCGTGAGGTGAGCCCCGCCCGCCGGCGCGCCCCCGCGGGGGACGTGTGGGCACAGTCCGCAGGGGCCTCTGGGTGCCGCACCGGGTGCTGCAGGGTCTGCCCGTGGGCTTCTCAGCGGTGCCCGTGACCTCGGCCGTGTCTGGGGACACTGGGTTGTTACAGATGGAGGGTGGGGTGCCCCTGGCATGGAGTGTGTGGAGGTCGGGGTGCTGGGCACACCCGGCAGCAGGCAGGTGGCCCACAGCCTCATCCTGGTCGAGAATCTGCTTTTGGCGGGAGCCGTGAGGCCCTGGGCTGTGTCTGGACGGAGCGGACCAGCCCCTGTCCCAGGGCAGAGCCGGGTGGGGGCCTGGACCGTGAGCCTTGCTGCCCCTCCGGGAACCAGCCTCCCATTTGCACAAGGGTGAGGCCCAGCCGGGCAGTTCTGGGCCTGGGGTGGGGCGCCCTCTGACCCGGGGCTCTCCCCTGCTTCCGCAGGTACAAAGACGACGCAGACAGCCCCTGCGAGGACAGCGAGAAGCCCCGCGTCCTCTACAGCCTGGAATTCACCTTCGACGCGGACGCCCGCGTGGCCATCACCATCTACTGCCAGGCAGCGGAGGAGTTCCTCAACGGGGCGGCCGCGTGAGTCCCCGCTTCGCCCCGGGCGGCCCTGCCTGGACCCCCTTTTTAAAGGACAGAGAGGAGAGGAAGCATTTATTTGTGTGTGTGTAGTTGTCAACACTGGTTGTTGTCAGACCCGGCGGGACTGGAGCGCAGGGTGTGTGGGCGGCGCTCCTTCGGAGGCGATGGCCCAAACTGCTGCTCCACTCGGGTCCCCTTTTTTTTGAGATCTCTTAAAGGAAGGGTGTGGCAGGAGCAGAGGCAGGAAGAGAGGAGGAAAGCACTTTTATGTATTAAGTTGTTCATCTTGGTTATTCCCCGGCCCTGGGTTTTGAACCTGGGTCCTGGGGATGCGCGTGGACCGTGCCGGGACACAAGGGCCCCCTCATTAGTTTTGTGGCGCTGTCGTTCGTTCACGTGTGTCCTGACCACGAGCAAGAGCTGGAGAGCAGGAAGGCTCTGGAGGTGGCTAGCCGAGCAGAGTGGCCGGCTGGAGCCCCACGGTGCTGGCCTTGTGGCCATGTCGCTCGTGGGGCTGTGGCCTTGGGCCTGCCTTGGTTCCCCGGTGACTCCTTCCACATGACCCTGCCAGCCTGGCGGTGTTGTCTCGCTTCCCGGCAGGGCAGCGAGGACAGGTGTGGCCGTGTCACCCACAGCCACCACAGCAGGTGACTCCTATTCTCTGCGTTTCCCCAGGGGGTGGGCTTCACAGAGGTGTCCCCCACTGCCCAGCAGCTGTGACAAGCTCTGTATGTCACATGTGGGCCTCCAGAGCTGAGCCGTGCTCAGGAGGGGCGCTGCTGCCCCCAAGTGTCTGGACAGCAGAGGACCCTGGTGGAGTGACAGGAAGTTGCCCCTCCTGAGCGCTAGCATGAGGTAGTGGGGCCTGCTTCCCTCCCGGTCTCCTCGGCGGCCTGGAGCAATAGCAGGACAGACGTCATCAGGACAGAGATGCAGCTGTGGTGTCTGGGCTGAGAGGGCCGTGCCTGACCTGGGAGGACAGCCACTGCTGGCCCACCCCTGACACTGGGAAGCGCCAGAGAGAAGGCCCGTGGGGTGGCGGGGAGAAGGGTTCTGTCCAGCGCCCCAGTGCAGGCTCTCAGACCAGACGTGCCACGGCCTCAAGCAGGGGCCTGAGAGGCCAGGGACAGCCGGCGGGAAGGCAGGGTCAGTGCTGGAGTTCCGAATGTGCCCTTGGACCCTGCCGCTGTGTGTCATGGGGGTTCTCGCGTGTGTGTGACCAGCTGTACAGAGGGCCCTGTCCAACAGGTCAGGGTGACCAGGCGCTGCTTGGGGACAGCAGCAGTGACAAGGGTGCTAGGGGGCTTGAGGTTAGAGTCACCCCCGCTCTGGCGTGATGGGGGGCTGGGAGCAAGGAGGCGAGAATGAGGCACTGCTCACGTTTTATGTTCAGATAAATAAACCATCAAAAGCATGTGCGGCGTGTATTGGTGGCTAGGGGTTTGGTGCACTGGGCGCAGTCCACGTGTATCCAATGACCCCGGTTCAAGACCCGGGGCTGGGAATCAACCAGAATGAACAGCTAAGTAGAACAATAAACAGAAAGTGCTTCTTCCTCCTCTCTTCCTGCCTGTCTGCTCGCCTTCATTCCTGCACCTTTCCTTAAAAAAACAAAGCACGCAGAAAGCATCGTTCAGTCTGGAAGGGGCCCTGGTCTCTGACCAGGAAGCACCGCAGAGCCTGTGGGAGCGGAATGAGGCTGTGGGGCCGCAGGCTTCCTGCCCCTCAGAGTCCTCGCCCTCGGGGTGGGACCCACAGGTCAGGGTCCTGCTTGGTCCCCAAAGGACCAGCGGGCCGCCAGCCCTGTGCCTGGGGTCCTGTGCTGGGGGGTCGCCCTGGGGAGGGGTGCAGGAAGGAGAGCGCACGCCCGCGGAGCCTGACAGCCTTTGTCGCCGGCGCTCAGGTACAGCCCCCGGAGCCCGGCGCTGCAGTCGGAGACCGTCCACTACAAGAGAGGGGTGAGCCAGCAGTTCTCCCTGCCCTCCTTCAAGATCGACTTCTCAGAGTGGACGGATGACGAGGTACCTGTGCTGGGCCTTCCCTGCCGTCTCCCCCAGGCGGCGCCTGGGCGGCTCCCGCCGTGTGCTCGTGGCCGCGCACCCGGAGCGGCTGCGGTCAGAGTCGTCCTGCCTGGCGGGCGTGCGGGCCTGGGGCGTGTGGTTGGCCAGGCTGGGCGATCGAGGGAGCAGCGGCAGTTGGGGGCTCCGGCCACGGTGCGCTGCGCCATGCCCTCCGCAGCCAGGCAGTCGCGATCATGTGCGCGGCGTGAAAGACCCCGGGCAGCCCTGTGCGAGACGACAAAAGGTGCAGACGGCTCGTGTCTGTGGCACGGGTGCTGCTCAGTCGCTGTCCTGCACGGGGTGACGTGGACCTGCACCGTCCGGGGACGCCAGGTGGCTCTCCCAACGGAAGCCTGTGTTTGTGGGGTCCAGACTCCCAGCGAGGTCACTGTCCGGGGCACCCCAGCTTGTGAGTCAGTCTTGGTGTCGCTCAAGCAGCCCGCGTCCCTCTGAGCACTGGGGAGCCCGTCCCTGTGGGTGTGGCGGGGTGCGCGGCCTCTGCAGGTCCGGGGTCAGTGCGTCCCCCGCCTCCACCGCCTCTGGTTCGTCAGGGCAGTGTCTCTTGTGTGTGTTTCCTTGGTTGGGATAGAACACGCCGATGCGCTCGCCGTTAGTGACGTCTGGAACCGTCACAGTGCTGTGCCCCTGTGCTGCTCCACAACCTTCTCTCGTCCCGGAGGGAGCCCTGCGCCCCTTAAGCTGCCCCTCTGGGCCCGCCACCTCTGTGCTTTCTGAGATGGGCTGTCGGAGCGGTGGAGCGCAAATCTGCCATCCTGTCCCCGTGCCGTGTTGTCGCCCGCTGAAGATTCAGAGGTGTTGTCAGGTGTCAGATGGGACAGACACCCCAGTCCCAGCTCTCGGCCTTGGGGCTGTTGATGTTTGGGGCCCAGATCTTCCTCTGTTGAGACCCTGGCCTCTGAGTGTCAGGGATGCCAGCACCACAGCGTGACGACCAAAGCTGTCCCCGCCATGGCCAGGTGTCCCTGGGCCCGAGGTGCCGTCGGAGGCTTCGCCAGCCTCCCTTTTTTCTGGGCTCTCCCCTGGTTTTCCCTGTTTTGTGACCGCAGCGATGTGTGCAGATGACATGGATTTAGTAGACCCTCCGCGCCCGCCTGCTGAGTCCCTCCAAAGCCACCACATCTGATCATCCGGGCGTGTGTTCAGACTTTTCCTAGTGTGCGTGTTTTACGAAAAGACAGGTGCGGTCTCCAAACGTCACTGTTTTTTTCTGAGTAGCTTCTCGAGTGCAGTTCACACGCTGGGCAGCCCAGCCCTTGACAGGGCGCAACTCCGTGCACTTTCATCCGTTCACAGGGCCCTGCGCTGTCGTCTGCGTGTCATCACGCCACCACCCAAGGAGCCCCTGTCAGCACGCCTCCCACCCCACCCCGCCGAGAGACCCTCCTGCTCCTGCCCTGCGCCTGCCACGTAGGGCCTGTGCCCAGCGCGGTGTCTGGCGGCTTCTGGGTCACGGTGCTGGGGCACCAGACGCTCCTGGCGGAGCCCGTCCTGCTCGTGCGGGGCCGGACGCTCCTCCACCCACCTGGCGCGAGTTCTTCCTTGGAGGGCAACTTCCTTTCTCTTGAATATCCATTACTTTCATTTGTTATCTTTTAGTTTGTTATTCTCGAAAGAAAGGTGGAGCAGAACGAAGGCAGGCAGGCAGGAGGAGGAAGAAGCACTTTCATTCATCTTCATTAGTTGTTCATCTTCGTTGTCTCCCTGGCCCCTTGGGACATGTGTGGACTGTCCAGCAGACTTAACCACGAAGCTGCCGGGGCACACCGGCTTTTCAGTTTAAATTCTTGCTAAGACTTGAGTTTTTAGAGCAGTTTCGGTTCATAGAGTAGTAAGAGGATGGCGGATGTTTCCTCGCCAGCTGCCACACAATGTGCACACTTGTTTTTAGACAAATCACACTGTCGACGCTTTTCA
>RJWH01001774.1:240226-315801 GCA_004363575.1 Solenodon paradoxus
TCTCCCTCCCCCTTTCTGTCCCCTCTCCCACCCTCTGCCCGTCCCCCTCTCCTACCCTCTGTCTGTCCCCTCTCCCTGGCCCACTGGCCTGGGGCTTACAGACACCGTCATCAGCTCTCCCCATGTGGGGCTGTTCCCTCAGGAAGCCTTTCATTCTGCATTAAAAGTACCATCTTCCTAGACCCTGGGGGCGGAGGGTTCTCTCTTTGGGACCCTTCCCGTGACCCCCGGGGAGCCCCGTCCTCAAGTGACCGAGATGGGGTCTGGTGAGGCTGCAGCCAGGAACCCACCTGCTGTCGGCTGAGTGTCGTGTGGGCTCTGACCTCAACGCTGAGCTGCTGCCGGGCCTTCCAGGCCGCGTCTGTCAGGCTCTTGGCTCAAGAAAAGCCAACAGGCCTTTACTCACCTTGATTCTAGAAGAACTATGGGCCTCAGGGGCCCCGGGGGCCCACAGCATTAGCACAGGGACTCCTTGCTTGGCTGTGGCCCTCCGCTGGCCAGCAGGTAAGGCGGCCCCAGCCTGGTCCCAGAGTGCTCGAAGGGCCATGTACGCTGTGTCACCGGCACCGGCCCCCAGGTCCCTAGTAGCTGCCGGGAGGCCCCGCCTTTCTGGGCGGGTGGGCAGCCCGGGCTGGAGGCCCAGGCGGATGGTGGTGGGAGAAGTGCGGCCGGTGGGGCCGGTGGGGCAGGGGTGACCTGACCGTCACAACCAGAGGGCAGGGCAGGCCTTCTTGTCTGTCTCTGGGTAGGAACAGCGCTCTGGCAGGGTGGCCCAGGGGCCTGCAAAGTCGCGCCGGGGTCTCCTGAGGGAGGGAGAGGGGAGGCAGCCCCGCCGTCTTTCCTGCTGCATCTGCCTGTGAGTGGGCGCCTCCTCGGAGCCCCCACCCCTCTGGTTGGGAGAAGAGCTGTGAGGCCCTGGAGGGGCAGCACCTGCGCCACACACAGTGGCTGGGCGCCCCTCCTCTGTGCCCTGGCAGAGCAGGGCTCCTGCCTCAGGTGATGCGTCGGCGCTTTTGTCCTTTTACAGGAGGGGATGGGCCTTGAAAACGCCCAAGCTGCAGGGGTGGCTGGTGCCCTGATGATGGGTGCACTGCAGCCAGCGCCCCCCCGCCCCCCGCATTGGTGTCCGCCTCCCCCAGCTGCCTGACGTCTCTCCTCTTCTCTCCTCAGCTGAACTTTGACCTGGACCGGGGCGTGTTTCCAGTGGTCATCCAGGCCGTAGTAGACGAAGGAGATGGTGAGGGCCTCCCCCTGCCCAGGGTGCAGCTCGGCCACCTGGCCCAGCCACCGGCCTGGGCTCCGGCCCCTCTGCCAGGGCAGGGCTGCAATGCCCGGCCCCCCGGCTCCTTCCCTGCCACATATGGTCAGTGAGGACAGGAGGCAGAGACGGCTGAGCGGACGGGCCTGTGCTGCCACCACAGCTCCTGGCTTCTCTGCCACTGTGGGGCCCCTGCCTGAGTACCCCCACCTTGCTCCCCGCAGGCCCAGAGTCGAGGGATTGGTGGGGAGCCGCCTGCAGGCTGAGGGGCCGGCAGCAGTGGAGGGCGGGGTGGGGGGGGTGGGAGAGGAGGCCTGAGCTCTGACCAGCTCCCCCCTCACAGTTGTGGAGGTGACCGGCCATGCCCACGTGCTCTTGGCGGCCTTCGAGAAGGTAAGTGCCGCCCGTCCCCGCCCCGAGGGGCCTGTGGGAGTCAGTCTGAAGCGGGGGTCAGGGCTCGGCCTCCTGGGCCCGGTACCAGAGGCCCAGGACAGGGGGAGGAGTCTCAGGCCCCTGGAGGATGCTGCGCCTGAGTGTGGCCTTGGGCCGTGTGTTGCCATCAGGTCTGGTGTGTGGACACAGTTCTGGTGTGGGGCGCACCACACGCCTGTGACCGTTTGGGTGTGGAGGCTGTGGGAGCAGCCCCTGGGCCTGTGGCCCTTTCCTGCAGGATAGGGTCTGTCTGGGGTGTCGTTGGCACCTCTGTCCCTCTAGTCCCCGCCTCCTGCTGGCTTGTCACCCTGGTCCCTCTGGGCTGGGCGGCCTCCTGACGTCCAGGAGGCGTCTCCTATGCTCACTGGTTTCATGTCCTCGGGGGCAGAACCGACCTCACGGTCGCGGGTGTGGCCTCTGCACGCAGCAGGCGCTCTGCCTGCCCAGCGGAGCCGCAGACCCTGTGGACGGCGGTGGGAAGGTGGGGCCGCTCTCCCGGGAGGGTGTCTGCGGTCAGTGCTCCTGTGTTTGAACCTGGGTTTTCCTCCTGGCTCCCGGCTCTTGGCACGGCGTCGCCAGGGGGCCGGTGGGGACCTGGCCTCTCCTCTCTCCGCCTTGGGCTTGTCTCCGGTTGTGGGGACAGTCCTGTTCGCTGGGCTCTGCTGCCCTGGGGCCAGGCAGACAGTGCCTGGTGTGGGCTGGGCCACCCGAGAGCGGCAAGTGCAGGACTGTCCTGGAAGTGGCCCTGCTCCCGGCGTTCACCTGGTCCTGCGGTTCAAGGGCCTTCCGCCCGGCTGGGGGCCCCGAGGAAAGCGGCGGCTGGTTCTGGCCTTTCCACACAGCTGGTGTCCTCCTCCCTGTGACCTGGGTCTTCCCGAAGTCCCGGGGGTGAGCGCGGGGCTGCTCCCGGGGCGCTCCTGGCTTCCCCAGCAGTGGAGGTGGTCTCCCCCCTGGTCGGGAGCCGTGACTGTTGACCATGCTCTCTGACCAAGGCGGGCGGGCAGTCACTGCAGGCCTCCCGTCTTCTGCTTCCAGCGTAGAGCCTGGTGCGAAGCGGCTTTAGTTTGCAGCCCAGCGTGCTAGAAATTCCCACCCGAACGTTTGCCTTATCAGAGAGTGCGGAGCGCTAGTCTCTGCGGGCCCCGGGAGCATGGTGTCGCACAGGCTCCCAACCGTAGTTCCTCAGCTGGCCCAGCTGAGCAGAGAGCGCCGGCCCGTCTGCTCCGGTCCTCGCGTGGCATCGGCATGTGCGTGGGCCGCCGCCTCCACTAAGGGCCCGGGCTGGCCTCCCTCTCGCTGCAGCCCCAGGTCGGGCACGGCAGGCAGGGAGAAGCCTCTGGGACAGAGTGAAGGCTCGTCCCCTGCGTGGACAGGCCGTGATGACCGTGTCTCTCCCCGCAGCACGTGGACGGCAGCTTCTCTGTGAAGCCGTTAAAGCAGAAGCAAATCGTGAGTCTGCCATGGGCACGCGGGACCCTTCCTGGCAGTGGACAGGTGCGCACGCGGCCCGGCAGCCCCGGTGACGCCCGGGGCCACACGCGTGGGGGCCTGCCTGTCCTTGCTGTGGCTCTGGCGGGCGGGTGTGCAGTCACGTCATGCTGCGACTATAATGGCCCGAGAGCCATAGTGGGTGTTCGGCCGTGTTCGTCAAGTGGGACAGACAGACAGACAAGGGAGGAGGAGGGACAGCCTGAAGCCCCCGCCCCTCACAAGGGGCTGGATGGGAATGCCCTCCGC
Organism: Solenodon paradoxus; assembly: GCA_004363575.1. Taxonomy (NCBI): domain Eukaryota; kingdom Metazoa; phylum Chordata; class Mammalia; order Eulipotyphla; family Solenodontidae; genus Solenodon; species Solenodon paradoxus. The sequence continues at coordinate 243,654 of RJWH01001774.1, forward strand.
CTGGAGGGGAGACAGACCGGCCAGGCAGAGGGAGACTGGGCGGCTCCTGGTCAGCAGTTCCGTGGCCTGAGCCAGGAAGGGCTCTCTGGTCCCCGTGTGCTAGCTCTTGACATTGCGGTCAGGTGGCCTCAGGGTCTCTTCTCCAAGCCCTGGCAGTGCGGCCTCACCTGCAGCTGCAGGAGCCACCAGGGAGGGGCGCTGGCTTGTTTTCATCTTCATTTGTTTTTTTTACTACTTCTAAGGAAAGGTGCATCAGGAATGAAGACAAAGTAGGAAGGCAGAGAGAGCAGGAAGAATCATTTGTTTACTCATAACATCAATTAAGCATTTGCTGTTTGCGCACCCTGGGTCTTGTACCCAGGACCTTGAGATGTGGGTGGACTGCGCCTGGTTTAAACCTGCATCAGGCCACCAGGGCGCCCTGGTTAGTTTTGAAGAGGCAGAGAGCGCCAGCAGGTCCGGCCCTGGAGGTAGCAGGAGGGCGGGAGACCTCAGGGGTGCGCAGGACACTTGTCTCGGGAGAGCCAGCCGCAGGGTGTCTGGGTCCGTGGACCGTGGGGAACAAATGCTGCTCAGTGCAGCCCTCCTTGGGCCGGGTGGGCACAGGCTGCCCGGGCCCTGGGCCTGGCCCTGGGCTGCGGGCCCGGAGGCTGCACGGGCGGGGCTGTCAGGCGCCCAGACTCCTCCTGCTCTGCAGGTGGACCGGGTCAGCTACCTGCTGCAGGAGATCTACGGCATCGAGAACAAGAGCAGCCAGGAGACAAAGGTGCGCGCAGCCGGACAGCAGCCTCGCCTCGGCCTCCCAGCGCTCAGCCCCCGGTCGTGTGGAGGGAGGGACCTGGTGGCTGACGGCACTGCGTCATTATTTTTAAAGGCCTAAGTGAGACTGCTGCCTCCAAAAGTCTGGAGTCTCACTCGCCAGCCCCAGCGGCAGCTGGGCAGAGAGGCCCCTGTCAGCCAGCCTCCACCATCTGCACTCACGGCTGCTCCGGCCTCTGGGCCTCGCGCCTCCCAGAGGCTCCCCTGACTGCAGGGAGCTTCTGACTGCCCAGCCGGTGCTGGGTCTCCCCACGTCTGCCTCCCCGCGGGGACTTCACTGCAGGGCGGGCAGAGGTGACCAGCATCCCACCGTTGACCCAGATGCTGGCTTCGTCTTCTGGAAGCCGCCATTACTCACTGAAATATTTCAGACAACTTAAGACTTGTTCCACCTTTTCGCCATAGCCAAATAAGCCGACTGTCTGGAAGGCATGGCTGCAGTGTGGCGCTCTGCCCAGGACCTGTGACCTCCTGGGGTGGGGGTGGCGCACATGTTCTCAGCTGGGTCTGAGCCGGAGCCCAGGGACCCAGGAGTCTGCTCTGTCCCCTGGCCTCCCCTCCCTGCCTTTGGGAGGCTACCGGCCCTCAGGCCCTGGTGTCCCTGCAGCCATCGGACGAGGAGAACAGTGACAGCAGCAGCGAGTGTGTGGTGTGCCTGTCTGACCTGCGCGACACACTGATCCTGCCCTGCCGCCACCTGTGTCTCTGCAACTCGTGTGCTGACACACTGCGTTACCAGGCCAGCAACTGCCCCATCTGCCGGCTGCGTGAGTGGACTGCGGGCGGTGGGGGCCGGGTGGGCGTGGGGAGTACTTTCCGTGGCTCACGGTCCCCAGACCTGCCTCCAGGACCGTGGGCTCGGGCGCTGAGCAGGGACGGGCGGGCGCTGGACAGGGTGCTGCCAGCGAACCAGAGCTTCCTGTTAAAGATTCTTGAGGCGCCCTGGTGGCCTCGCAGAAAAGTTCGGCAGGTGCAGACCACACCCATCCCAACCTGGGGCCGCAGGGCAGCCAGTATGAACTCTCCCTGCGGCCTCTGTCTCTGCTCATCTTCACTCCTGCCTGCATCTTTCCTTTGAAAAAAGTTACATGAAGTGAGGTTGACACTGAAAAATTTGAATTGAAAAGTGCGTTGGGTGGGAGCTAAATGTGGCGGCTCAGAGCACTCCCTCCAAACATTTTCTAAGTCCAAGGTTGTCACGCTGGGTGGGATGCTGGAAGAAAGACCTGTTCTAATAGCTGGAAGCCCCGCATCCAGGCCAGGAGCCTGGACGGTCAGCACAAGCACTAGGCTGGTGGTCCTGGGCCCGGTTCTCCCCTGCCAGGCGTGGGGCTGGGCCTGGCAGGAGCGCCTGCTGTGGGCCTCACTTAGCAGGTGCTGGCGGCCACGTTGTGTTCCTGTCCACCCGGCCGGCTGGGAACACGGGGACACCTCCCCACGCTCCTTGTCTGGACTCTATCAGAGACTGATTGTCACACTCACCCTGTCACCCACTGTCTTGGGATCAGAGGGTCCTGCCAGAGTCACACCTAGGAGGGAACAGGTGGCTTGTTTCGTTTGGGGTGTTTTGCTGGTTAAATTCAGGGTACTCTTTCTTACTGTCATACCAGCAGTGCCAAACCTCATCAGCAGGTCAGAGGTGCCTTTGAGAGCTGCGCTCTTGGCCGGTCTGACCGAAGCAGCGGCACCAGCCTTCCTCCGCATGGTCCCCAGGACGGTGGGGCCAGCGGGAGGCTGCGTGCACAGGGACTGAGGGCAGGCTGGGCGTGCAGAGGAGGTGATGCCCTGTGGCCTGGGGTCTGGAGTCCAGGAGACCCCTGCCTGGTGGGACTTGAGGGAGAGGCAGGGAGAGGCGGGGCCGAGCGCTGGGTCTGGTCGGCCTGCTGTGAGCCGCAGTGTGGGGCCAGTGCTTGGCCATCCTTCCCTGTTGAGTCGGGCTGGGAGCCCAGCCCGGCTTGTGGGGAGCAGAGGATCCTGGGCTGGAGGCCAAGGCCAGCCCCCCTGGGGCCAGTCAGCCAGGCCCGGAGGCCCGGAGGCCCAGAGGCTGGAGCAGCCGTGAGTGCAGATGGCCTGTGTGTCGCGACATCAGCCTTTGCTTGTGGAGCAGTGGCCCCTGTCCCAGCCCCCCTGGGTGCTCAGTGTCGGTGCTGCTCCCAGCTTTCCCACAGCATTCGGCCTGTGCTCACGCCCCCGTCTGGTGTGCAGGCCGGTGTGGACGCCCGGCTGGCCGCCCGCTGCCTGCAGTGGCAGTGTCGTCCTGGCCTCTCCTGGCAGAGGCCGTTCTGCAGCAACTCTGTTCCGCCTTTGTTTAGAAAGCTTTCTTGTCTGGGGACCACGGGGCCCGGGGAGCTCGGTGTCCCTGAGCTCAGCAGGTCTCAGTGTCTCTGACGTGACACGAGCCCCTCCCTCCGCCACAGCTTTCCGGGCGCTTCTGCAGATCCGGGCTGTGCGGAAGAAGCCAGGAGCCTTGTCCCCTGTCTCCTTCAGCCCCGTGCTGGCCCAGAGCGTGGACCACGATGAGCATTCTGTAAGTGCCGCTTCTTCTGCCCACGTGGGGTCCCCGCAGGGAGGCCCGGGAGGCCCCGCGGGGCAGGGCGCAGCTGCTCTAAGGGCAGGGCCGTGTGCAGCAGAGCCCCGACGGTCAGCCCAGCGTCCCTGACGGCCGGCCGGGCCCCCATCCTCATCTGCCCAACGTGGTGGCTGTGAGGCCGTGTGACGTGATCCAGACCAGCCCTCCGGATGTAGGGATTGCAGACACTGTCCCCTCATCTGGTACCAGCGCCTGTGTCCTAGGAAGGGGTCCTCCAAAACATCCATGCTGTGCCCGCGACAGGTCCCTGCCCCCGTCCCCACGCTGCCGCCCAGGAATCGCATGGTGGACGTGCGGCTGATATCACAGTCTGGCCTCTGGGACCTCAGGAGAGAGATGCAGAGACAGGAAGAGACAAACAGGCAGAAATGTGCCCAGAGAGACTCAGAGGTGGACCGGAGATGGGGGCGAGGGTCGAGCATGAGGTGGACAGGCAGCCGGGGTGGGCGGAGAGGAGGCCGCGGTGGACAGGTGGGTTATAGGGACCCTGGGGCGCCCCGGGTCCCAGGCTCCGGGTCCCAGCTGTCCAGGTGCCTTGTCAGTGCGGGTCACTCTCCTGGGCTTTCGGACAGAAGACCGGACCCCTCAGGCCCCACAGAGGGCACTTCTCTAGCACTCGTGCTGGGCGACCCACAATCTTTCTGAAAAGCCTGGAAGTTTCCCTTGACACTCAGGTCTTTCAGCTTTCAAAATCTGAAGGTGTGGTCTCAGCTGGACCAGAGGCTGCCCCTCGAGGGTGGGGCCCCCTGACACCCACTTCTCCCACGCTGTTTGCCCGCCTGTCCCAGACCAGGCCTCCAGCTCTGGGGCTGGGCCTATTTCGGACCCGAGCTCATTTTCCAGCAGTGCGTTTTGGGGAGAGGTGGGACCTGACCCACCTCCCGAGCGCACGGAGGCTTTGTCCCCACTGGAGTTCCCCTTGCGGGGCCTGTCCCATGTTTGAGCCTCTCGTCAGGAGGCCCGAGGCCCTTCTTGCCGCACAAGGCAGGTCCGGGACCTGCACTTTAGCGTGTCCTGGTTTCTACCCTGGCATCGGCGTGCCATGTCCCCGTCGTCCAGGGAAAAGCCTCAGTTGAGCATTTTCTCCAGAGGTCCATTAAGATCATGGCAGACAGGGTGACGCATGTCCTCCCTGTGTCCCTGGAAGTTTGGCCTTGGTGATGAGCTGACAGAGCGCCTGGGCCCGGGGGCTCTTCCCTTGCCCTGCGGGCAGCACCCGGCCCTGGTGTGGCCTCGGGACGGACCCAGTGCCCGTGCCCTGTCCTGCTTGGAGGTGCAGTCCAGCCTCCGCACCCCCAGGCCGAGCCCGTAGCAGGTCTGCCACGCAGGGGCACGTGGCGTGCGCAGCGCTGGCTCACGGTGCCCGGGAGCCGCGGACCAGAGAGCCATCCAGCCGGCGGCGTGTGGGGTGCGAGTTGTAAAACGTTTGATTTTTATCTTGACAGTGTCCCTTTAAAAAATCAAAGTCGCACCCCGCCTCACTGGCCAGCAAGAAACCTAAAAGGGAAACAGTAAGTGTGTGCCATGGCCCGCCCTGCCCCGCCCGCGCTGCCAAACCAGGGACGAGCACAGGCTCTCTTCCACCTCGGCCAGTGTGCCGCCGCTGATCCGCCAAGCCTTCTCGCTTCCTGGCCCCGCCGGGAGCGGGTTTGTGGAGCAAGCAAAGCTCAGGGTCTGTCGCCAAAAAGCGGTCTCGCCTTGTCCCCCGGCACCCCTCTCGCCAGCTTTGCTGCCGTCCGGCCCCCGTTTCCCTTTTTTTTCTTGCTGGCAGTGGCAGGGATGATGGAGGTGGCACTAACGTGGCTGCTAGTCTTGCAAACGGCCCTCCTCACGCATGCCGCCCTCTGCCTCCCTGCTCTCTGCACTCGGGTTGGAGCTTTCGGGCCCAGGACTCGGTTTCCTCGCAGCTCAGGGAGCAGGCTGGGGCGGGGAACGTGTGGGCAGCCGGGCCCTTCGGGAGCACCCTGGGCGGTCCGGAGGGTCAACTCAGAGAGGTTTTCCCTTTTGGGGGTGGGGGCACTTACCTTTCCTGAAAGGCAGGCTGGGCTCAGAGGCAGGATGCCAGGGGACCTGGAAGGTTCTCCGAGGGCAGGGAGCCCTTCCAGCTCCTCTGCCCCCAGGGGTCCCCAGACCCTGAAGTCAGGGTCCTCTGAGTATGCTCACGCCTTTGTCCCCAGGTGGTGCAGCTGGGACCCCAGGGTGTCCCCTGCCCGTGTGCAAAGGCCAGACCAGCCTGGTGACTGGATTCACCCACAAGGGGAAACATTCTCCTCCGGGGTGCCCGTTAGGGGTGCCTGGAGCCGGTGTCAGCCCCTTGGGGCGGTGGGTGATGAAGCGGGTGCTCTGGCGGGGGCATGGCTTGGCCCTGCCACCCGGTACTCCCGCTCACTCTCCCCTGCCGGGGGTGGGGGGGCCAGGCCGGTGGGTGGCTCTCACAGACGACCCGTCTCCCTTTGTCTGGGACCTGGGGGTCCGCTGTGACGAGGGAGCCCCGGGCGGGCATCTGAGTGGAGATCTCGAGGCTCCCGCAGGGGCGCTAGTCCTGGGAGGGAGCAGGCTGGAGGCTCAGCGGGCTCGGGGGTAGGGCGTCCCTGGGTGCGCGCAAAGCAGCTGGGTCTTCACGGCCACGGCCGAGTGGGCCTGCACAGCCGTCCTCACCGGCCCTTGTCCCCGCAGAGCTCGGACAGCGTTCCACCTGGCTACGAACCCATCTCCTTGCTTGAGGCGCTCAACGGCCTGCGGGCCATCTCCCCAGCCATCCCTTCGGCCCCACTTTATGAAGAGATCACCTACTCGGGCGTCTCGGATGGCCTGTCCCAGGCCAGTTGTCCTCTTGCCGGGATCGACCGTGTCCTGGAGAGCAGCCACCCGAAGGGCAGGCCGAGGAGCAAATCCCCTGACAGGTGAGGCCCCCTGGACCCCACTGCCCACCATGCTGCCTGCAGGACTGGCCAGGCGGCCGCGTGTCAGAACCGAGGGCTGTGTTCCCGCTGCGCCCACAGAGGCGCAGCCGCTCAGCTGCCCTCTGTCTGTCTGTCTGCCTCATGCCAATGCACACGCCCACTGGGGGTCTTCTCCCAGTCCCAGGACCCCAGCACATGTGGTGCCCTGCCCCAGGCGGCGTGACTGTGGCAAGGTTGGCATTTCGAGTCCTGAGTCCGCCCCACCCCCTTCCTGTCCCCAGCACCTTGCGGTCCCCGTCGTCCCCGGTCCACGAGGAGGACGAGGAGAAGCTCTCTCAGGCCTCTGACGCCCCTGCCCCGCTGAGCGGGGCTGGGCTGGTGCTAAGCAGCTCTCCGGAGGTGAGCCCCCCACATCCGTGGCCGTGCAGGAGGGAGCCCGCCTGGCTCTCCCTTACTCGGCCCCTCAGCCTGGTCAGATGCCCCCTGCCTCGGGGCCCTCACTGTAGGGCCATCCACCGGCTGCTGCGGGGCCTGACGGCTGCCCCTGCCTCACCCACTGCCCCCAGCCGGTCACCAGAGCTCCAGCGGGTTTTCTGTTTCCTAGAGCTTTGTCACGGAGGAGGCAGACGAGACGTCCCTGCAGCAAGGTGAGCACCGCGTCTCAGGGCGCCCGGGCCTGGGCGCTGCAGCCTTCCAGGACGGCCCTCAGTGCGCCAGTCCCCCGCCAGGCCAGCCTCACTTCTGGGTGGTGGGCCTGGTTCCCGTGGGCCTGGTTCCCGTGGGATCCTCTCCGTCACCTCACCACATGGCCATGCTGCTTGCTCCATCTGGGCCCGGGGACACATGGCTCCGCTGGGCTGTGCCCTCACTGCTGCTCCTGCGTGTCCCCGTGTGGGGCCGTCAGCACACGGTCCAACGGCAGCGGGCCCTGAATGGTCGCAGGTGGGCCAGACACCTGTCTGCCGGCTGGGGAGACGTCTCTGCATGTCCCTGTCATCCTTCCGTGCCACATGAGGAAACGGGCTCAGCATGGGTAGGGAGGGTCCCTTTAAGTGGAGGGGACAGCCAGGAGAGCCGTGTCTGCCCTGTACAGGTGGTCCTCAGCCATCACTGTGTGGTGCTGACCCCACCCTGAGGGGCCTCAGGCGGGGCGTCCGCTCAGTGGCGTCTGTCCCTGCAGCACGGGGCCCGCGTTGCATCACTCTCCCTCCTGGGCCTCGGCGCTTTCGGCGCCCGCCCTCCCACCGGGCCGCCCTGCCTGCCTGCGCGGAGTGGCTCAGGCCTGCGGTGCCGAGAGCAGGAGCTCCGCCGCCCGCCCCGGCGCCTGTAAACAGGCTCATGCTGGCCGCTAACACCGGAGCCCGGCTGCGGCGGGAGGCGAGAGGCGGTGTAGCTGCCCGCACAGCCCTAGGGGCAGGGGGCGGGCTCTGGGGGAAAACCGGCACCTGGGCCTGTCCACCCAGTGGTGGCTACCTGCCCTTGGGCCCCTGGCCCGTCCCTCCCCCGCAGGGAGCCGAGCACCGTCTATTGAGGACGTCCTCCAGGACGGCAGTCCGGAGCGCTGCGGCCACGGTCAGCTGGGCCTGCCCGCTGACATCTACCTGCCAGGTAACCGCACCCGGCCTGGCCATGGCTACCTGACGGCCCGTCTGTCTCGGGGCCCTGTCCCTGTGAGCAGGGCCACCCCAGACCACCCCAACCTCAGGCCGCTTGTCGGGGAGCCAGGCCTCCTCCCTGCTGCAGGGGCAGGTCTGTCTGCTTCCGTGGGCTGAGCGGGCCACGTGCCCAGGGAGCCGGAGTCCTGGCTCCCAACCGCCTGCCGTCAGCCTGAGGGGCTGACCTGCCAGGGCATGGACAGGCCGGAGTCACCGGCCAAGGCAGCACCTCCCTCTTCCAGCAGCTTCCCCCGGGCCCTTCCTGCTGGGCGGCCCCATGCCCGCTCGTTCTCCGTCAGCGCCGTAGTGTGTGTCCCCAGTAGTGTGTGTCCCCATCGCTGCAGGACAGGGTGCAGCTATAGAGTGAGGGGGTTTCCCCTGCTTTCCCCGCGTGCTCCACACAAGGTGGCCTCCCGGGGCTGGCGTCGCAGCGTCAGGCTGGTCCAGCTGTACGGTCCCAGGGGCCGTGAGACGCTGTTGGTGGCAGCTAACCTGTTCGTTCCTCCCCTGAGTCCTCTGGAGCACCAGCTCTGATGTGGTCTGACAGAGGCCACGTGAGGTTGGCTCCTCACTTGACAGGAGGTGCTTTCTACCTGGGTGACCCCTGGAAGACGGTCATAAGTCCAACAGCAAAATAGGGCACCACATGACATCAGCAGCTCTGGGAAGTCTGGGGGAGACCCTGGCACCTTTTGGGGCCCAGGCTCGCTCCGATGTGGGCAGCATACCTCCTGGAGGTGAGGACCCCTTACCTCCAGCCGGGAGACGCCCAGGCTATGTCCTGGGCAGCTGTCCCCAACGCCGGCCTCTGCATGTGAACTCCTATGGGTGGCCACACTGACGTCCCCACGCCAGCCTTTCTTGTTCGTGAATGTTCCTCTGACATGTCACCCTCAGAAAGGATCATGCACTGGGCTTCCACATCAGTGAGAGCTGTTGATGTTAGGGTTAGTTTGGGTAGAATTTCCAGAAGGAGGAAGCAGGCCAGGCCCAGCCACAGGCTGCTGGGTGGGGGGCCACCATGCCAAGGGACCCGCTCAGCTTGGGCGGCAGGCCTGGCACAGGCCCCAGGCGATCCTGACCTCTCCCTGCACGCCCAGCTCCTGGCTGGCTGAGTTCCATACTGTCAGCAGCCAAAGCCCTTGGCAGGTGGTGGCTGGGGGCCCTTGGTCAAGCCCTGATCCCCCTGGCCAGGCCTGCCACCCCCCGCCCGCCCCGGGTGGAGTCCCGGGTCCTAGGACCAGGCCATGAAGGGCAGCGCGTGAACCCCTCCCTCTGCTCCGCCTGCAGGATGGCCCACCACCTTGGAGACACCCCGCAGCCTGCGCACCAGCGGCCCCCCTCGGCCTCTCCTTGGTGGGCCCAGTCCTGACCCCGGGACCTCGGAGCTGACCCCGCTCTGAGAGAGGGCCAGGCTGGCAGCGTGGAGCCCTCATTTTGGTGGGGGCTGCCAGCCCGCTGCTGCCCCAGCCTCCTGTCTGCACGCCCTGCTTGGCCGCTGGCTCTGTGGGGCCGTGGCGACCTTGATGAAGAGCACAGTGGACTCTCCCCCGGAATCTTTTCTACGGTTGATACATTTGTAAATGGTACAAGATGAAGGACAGCCGCGCGGTCCCAGCGCGGAGCCATGGGCCCCAGTGCCCGTGGGCTGACAGCCCTCGCACGGCAGGTGGGGGTGAGAGCTCAGCAACCTGGCAGAAGAGGACTTCTGGATGAAGAGCTGTCTTCATAGAAGATGTTCTGGGGGGCTTGTTGCCAGGGGAGACGAGTAAGTGAGGAGCTGAGTCACGGTCCATGAAAAAGCAGTGCCCGCCCTCCTTCCCCGAGTGTGTGCCCGCCCACCCGAGCGGCCCGGCTCTTGCCACTGCTTTGTGCCCGAGGCTCTGGGCTTCTGCCTGCCACCTCCCAGCACCTTCCTGCTCTGGGAGACTGTGGAGCAGCCCCCGCACAGCCCTTTCTGGGAAGGGGCTTTGCCTGGTGGACAGCTGGGTAGACAGCCTTCCTGCCCACTCACCTGCCCATCCGGGAGGGACCTGAGCCACTTCCTCGCTCCCTCTTGCCTATTAAGCACCACTGCTGCTGGCTTGTGGTGAGACCTGCCTGGGGGACTCAGCCCTTCCAGGTTGCTGGGCCTCATCTGAATGACTTTCTCTAGTCTCATTAAGCCTTTTGAATAACAGGCCAGAGGGTGCCCAGCCTGCCCCAGGCAGAGCTACCCATCAGGGACCGTGGGCCAGCCATCCAGATGCCTTCCTGCCACTCCTCAAGGAGCGGTCCTGAGAAGGGTGGTTCTGGGGCCCTCCCGCCCCTGGCTGTCCAGCGGGGCTCTCTTCCTTGGGGAGCGAAACGCAGCCTTGTGCACAGCTCTGCCCACTCAGCCCCCATCAGCCGTGCCCCCAGCCCACCCCCCCCATGCCCTCTGCCCTCACCATCCAGCCTAGTGCTGGTCAAGGACAGACACAGACTTGGACTTACATGTGCTATCATTTGATGTACTCTGACTGGCTAGTTTTGTTCGTTTTTACTGTATATTTGTAGTAATAAAATCACGCAGCGATGTCCTGTACGCTCCTTCCCCAGGCACGCCCCTCCAGCCTCTGACGTCAGCTGTTTCTTGGTCCAGAGGCAGGACAGCCGAGGTGTTCGGAAGGGTCGAGGGTGGCGCGAGGTGGCTGAGCCACCATGCGTTCCCTCTGGTTGTCGTGCTGACTTGCTGCAGTGCGGGACCTGGGAACTTGCTCGGTCTCCCAAGCAGTGGGGAGAGCCCGGGCCTCCCTTGAGCCTCGCCGAGTCCCGCTCTCCAGGCCCCAGTTCACCGAGCACCTGCTGCGCCACTACCGGGACGACCTGCGTCCTGGGCAGGTTTGGTGCCAGCACATGGCGTGCGGGGGCTGGGCCTTCTCAGCCCCGGTGGCCTCCCGGTGGGGAAAGGCTGGATTGCCCGAACGCCACCACCGCTTCTCGCGCCACGGCCCCGCCTGGGCCCCAGCTCCTTCACGGGCGGTTCCAAGCTGCCTGCACTGGCCCAGTGTTCTGGCCTGCCAGTCCCCTGCCCCGGGGCCAGCCTGCCACCCTGGCCCTTACCTACGGCTCGTGCACATCCCAGGGTGAGGGACAGGCCCTCACTGCGGGCACGTTCTTGCTGGGCTGGCGGTCTGCCTCCACGCTCCCTGTCAGTTGGCGAAGAGGTGAGGTGAGGGGTACCTTTCCTCATGCTCCCAGAGTCCACCTCCACCAGCCCGGACTTGGGTGAGCGTGAAGCAGGGCGCTCAGGATAGATCCTTCTCCTCGCTGACCTCACCCCTTCAGACAAGGTCACTTGTCCTGGAATCAGGCCTCCTTGACAGCGGTGCTGCCTCTTCTGAACCCTGAACCTCCACAGCATGGGGAGGCTAGGAGCTGCCCCCTCGGGCTTGTAACACCAGCGTGGACCTAACGTGAATTTCTGGAGGACCCTGCCAGCCCCGCCAGCCCCTCGGGAGCTGTCAGGGTTCCCGGGCTGCATGCTCTCCCCGGGGCTCTGCGGGGGCACCTGTCCCCAGTGCAGATGGTTCCTTCACTCAGCAAACCCGCGCCCATGGAGTGAGGGTACCACTGCTCTCAGACTATCCCGACTCCTGCATCCCAGCAACAACAACCTCAGCACGATGGGTAAGTGCCTGGGGCCCCTTCTCGGGGTGGGATTCTGGCTCTATGGCGTCTGCTGGGAGCCAACCGGCAATTGGGTCTTCTGAGTCCAGGCTCCTCCTCGGGTAGTTGGACCCATTTCGTCCGTCAGTCCCTGACATGCGGTGCCTAGGGCGGAGCATACTTGGGGCTCGACTAGGAAGGTGCAGCCCTGGGGGAAAGTCACAGGCTGGGTTTAGGAGCCCCGCGGCTCCGGGCCATCCACCCCGGTCTGCGGCTGCGGTGGATCCGACTGCGGGCAGCTGGAGCTATGCCAGGCCCCGCGTCCCTTGTCCTGAGTCAGGCAGCCAGAGGTGACCTCGCAGATGGAGCCGGCTTGCGTGCAGCGGGTCTCCGGGCTCAGCAAGCCCTCTTCTTGGAGGCAGGCGGCGGCGGCCAGTGGGGCGCTTCCGTTAGTGTACTGGGGGTAGAGTGCATGGCTCCGCGCGGCGAAGGTGTGAAAGGCATCACCGTCGCGGTCCCTAAGCCCTCGGGGCGCACCGCCAGAGCCGCGAGCCCGCGCTCAGCTGGGCCAGCGGGGACGGCGCGTGGCATCCTGGGCGTTGTGGTTTTCCCCTGCCGTGGGCGGGGCCCGCACAGCACTGCACGGCCATTGAGTGACAGCTGGGCGCGCACCGCCCCCGCCTTTGCACACCACCTCTTCCGCTTCTCAACGGCGCGTCGAAGCACCGTGATAGGCTCTGCCCCGGTGCGCGTCAGCGATTGGCGGAGGGGCGGGTCCCTGGTGCGCCGCTGCCTGCCGATTGGAAGGGCGCGGCGGGGGCGGTTCCGCGCATGCACTTAAGGGGCGGCGCGGGGGCCGCAGGGGCAGTGCCAAGATGTCGGTTTCGGTGCCGGAGCTGAAGCAGATCAGCCGGGTGGAGGCGATGCGCCTGGGGCCGGGCTGGAGCCACTCGTGCCACGCCATGCTTTACGCCGCCAATCCCGGGCAGCTCTTCGGCCGCATCCCCATGCGCTTCTCCGTGCTGGTGAGGACGCGGGCAGGCGGCCGGGAGGCGGGCAGCGGCCGGGCGCCCCTCGGACCGCGCCCGTGACCCGGCCCTCCCTGCAGATGCAGATGCGCTTCGACGGGCTGCTGGGCTTCCCCGGGGGCTTCGTGGACCGGCGCTTCTGGTCGCTGGAGGACGGACTGAACCGGGTGCTGGGCCTGGGCCTGGGCTGCTTGCGCCTCACCGAGGCCGACTACCTGAGCTCGCACCTGACGGAGGGCCCGCACCGGGTGGTGGCGCACCTGTACGCGCGGCAGCTGACGCTGGAGCAGCTGCACGCCGTGGAGATCAGCGCGGTGCACTCGCGCGACCACGGCCTGGAGGTGGGGCCGCCGCCCGGGCCCCGCCCCCCGCCCCGGGGTTTGGCTCTGGCCCCGCGGAAGGCACCGATGGGTAACACGTCCCCCTGAGGGTCCCTGGCCGGGCTGGGAGGGGTGTCGCTGACTCCGGCTTTGTGGTGGGAGCGGGATCTGGGGCCAGGGCGGCGGGGGGAAACGGGGCAGCGGGGCTGGGTCTCCCTCGGGGCTGTGTTCCATCTGCCTTGCTGCCTGCCATCGCCAATCCTGAGTGGGGAGTGGGGAGTGGGAGCGCGGGGGTGGGGGGCGGGGCGGGGCCCGCTCGGGCGGGTGGGAAACTAAACAGCGAAAAGGAGCGTTTGGAGGTTGGGGTTTCAGTGAGGGAGGATGAAGGCACTGGCTTATGGGTTTGTGGTCTGGAGGGACTGGGTGGAAGGGGGAGCATGAGGTGTGGCCTGGGTCTTCTGAGGGTACTGGAAGCGCATGGGGTGGCCTTGAAACTTGCTGGGGGAGGAGAGGCTGCTTCTGCCTCCCATCGTGTCTTTGGCGATCTGGCCGCCCTTCCTGGCCTAGTAGCTCACAGGTCCCTCCTGCCAGGGCTGCTCTTGGTGTGAGGCCCCACCCCAACCCATCTCCTCTCCTGGCAGGTGCTGGGGCTCGTGCGGGTCCCACTGTACACCCAGAAGGACCGGGTGGGCGGCTTCCCCAACTTCCTGAGCAATGCCTTCATCAGCACCGCCAAGTATCAGCTCCTCTTCGCCCTCAAGGTGCTCAACATGATGCCCGAGGAGAAGCTGGCTGAGGCCTTGGCAGCAGCTACGGAAAAGCAGAAGAAAGCCCTGGAGAAGCTGCTCCCGTCTTCGTCGTCTTCCTCCTGAGGTGGTCCTCTGCTGCCGTCTGTGCTGTGAGCTGAGCGGGCCTCCAGGTCCTGAGGGAGTGTTACCTAGTCGTGCGCCTCATTCTGACTGCGCAGGGCAAGGGGGCGTTGTCATCTTGTCCTCTCTGTGCGCCTAGGGGAGCCCAGCCTGTCCTTCTGGGTGGGTCAGCAGCTGATCTGGGCGCACTGGGCCCGATCTGTGCCCACACCACCTTCGTGAGCCTCCTGAGTCGTGGAGGCCCCGGGAAGCAGGCAGTTTTCCAAGTGGGTAGTACACAGGCCTGGTCCCTGCGCGTCGGCTTCGGGGATCCTCTGTCTAGGTTGACTGCCCTGCATCCTGCCCACACCAACTGGAAAGATGTAGCGCTGTTAACTGGCTGCTGCTGGCTTTACTTAAATGGCTTAATTTTCTTCTCCTTGGTATGTCAACAGCGGGTGAAGCTTCGGAGCAGCTCTGCCTCCCAGGCCTGCTCCCTGACCACACCCAGGGCCCCAGCCCAGCTGCCGTGCAGCTGCATCTGTGTCCTTCAGGCCTGGCTACAGGCCAGCCCTGTCTCCCACTACCTGGCCCATTCAGTGACCTGATGCAGCTTCCTTCCTGCCCCACAGAGTGTCACCCACTTCCTTCGGATCACAGCACCATTGGTCTGTCAGCCTGGACTGGTGACTGCTAGGACTGCTATGCGAGGTCCTTGCCTGGTCTCGTGGCTTGGGCTGCATGCACTGCTCGCCTCTGCTTTGTCAGCCTCCCTTCTCTTGTTCCCAGTCTACAGGCAGCTCCAGGGACTGGAAATACTGGCCAAGTGTGCAGGTGACAACAGCAGAGCCACCACAGGACAGGAAGGTCACCACTTGGTCTCTTGTGGCCCTTCCTGAAAAGACTCAGAGAAGCTAAGCGCGCCTGCCCAGCCCGGTAAGGAAGATGTGCTCCCGGCCCCGCCTGTTCCACCATAGCGCCCCGAGCGCGCCAGCACGTGCGGCACAGCCCTTTGCTCTGTAAATAAAAGCCTATGACTTGCTCCTCTGCACTTCCTCGGGTCTGGGGTGTGCTCACTCTCCCAGACACTTCCAAGCACACAGGCAGGAGGGTCACGAGTCAGCCCATCTCTGGGCCTGGTGTTCCAGGTGCAGATGTCCACCCAGAGCTCCTGGTCACGGGGGTTGGTCTTGGCTTCCCCTTACTTGAGGGGATCAGCTGGTGCTGAGTCACATGACCAGAACTGAGCCCCTCACCAGCTGATCTTAAATTTTATTTCCAGCCATTGCCATACGCTGACCAAGTGCCCTCACCCCTCAGGGTGGCACCTGCGGTGGGAGGAGACATGCTCTCCCCAAGACCCTGCCTGTTCTGGGCCATCACCACCAGGCTCTGGGCAAGGCCCTTGTCCTGTCTCCATTGGGCCTTGCTGCCCTGGCATTGGCCATAGCCCCTTCTGCCTCTGTGTTCCTGGGGGCTGGTCCACTGGCCCGGCGGGGCCTGGGCTGCTGCAGCCCCATTCACTGCCCTCCTGTCCTCTGGGCACACAGCTTCAGGGTGGATCAGTCACCCGACGTCAGTCCTGGGAGGGAAGGAGACTGAGGTGGACACGCGCTCACCCAGCACCCATTCCCCGCCGCCACCCGGGCTAGACACTCACAGTCCTCCGGCTACGGCTCCCGCCAGCGCTCCTTCCCATGCAGCACTTGCAGCTTCTCCAGGCTCTGGGCCACTGCGCACAGCACGCGCCCTAAGGACAGGAACAGTCACTACTGGGCAGCAGCAGGAGGCCCTATGCCGTGGACATGGGATCTGCTGGTGGAGGGCTCCAGGTTACGACAGCAGGGGCTCCCTGCCCAGCCCCAGGAAGGGGGTGAGGCCACTGGCTGCCGTCCCAGAGACTCACCCAGCTCGTGGACTCGGTCCTCCAACACGCCCGACAACTCAGGGAGGCTCAGGGCCTGCAGGGAGGCCTGCTGGCCTATGGAGTCTGTGGGAGAGCGCCAGGCTGTCAACCAGGGCTCTCCTGAGATGAAGACACGTCCCACCCAGCTGTCTCCTGCCCGGCCTCCAGGCTTGGGGCTGTTCCCACCCCCACCCAGGATCCAGAAGACTTGAGACTAGTGGTGTCCTCCCGTGTTGCCCAGATCACTAGTGGCCAAGGTGAAGTGCGGGGCGGGCACTGCCCGGTGATGAAGAGGCCTGGACCCGTTTAGGGGCCCAGGTGGCAACTGCAAGAACAGGTGGTGGAATGCAGCTGGGAGTGCCCGGCCCCGTCGGCCCGCCCGCCCGACCCTCCTTACCAGTCTCGGGGTGAGCTGGACCCAGGACTGCCCCACAGGATGCCTCATCTCGCCTCACTCGGGCTGACAGCTCAACCTGACATGCTCTGCCGGACATAAGGCCAAAGGCTGGTGAGAGCCAGGGCGGTGGGACTGCCATCCCTCCCCGGGCAGACACCACTCCCTGATGTTGGCCGGCCTCCCCCTGCCCCTGCAAGTGCTGCGAGCTCTCCGTGGAGGAAGATGGCGAGGGTGTGGGTTCCCAGCTTTGTGTGTTGCCTGGCTCTGCTCGCAGAGTGCAGCAGTCGAATAAGTACTTGACTGACCTGAGGGGACCTCAGGCACCCACTCACCGCAGCTGGTCCAGGATGAGGGCGGCATCACGAGCCAGGGCCCAGGCAGCCTGCAGCTGGGCCTGCGTGTCCTTGCAGGCCCCATCCTGCTCCAGGAGGCAGCTCTCCACCACAGCCCTTAGCTCCTGCTCCTGCGACACCTGGCCCCGCATGGCCTCCACCTCCTCACAGCGCTGTATGAAGGGGTGAGCTGGGTGCACCTCCACCTGAGCTGCCCCACGCCGGGCCCTTCGGCCCTCCTCCGTTCATCCCTCCCAAGGAGCAGGCCGCTCCTGCCTTCCCCAGGCCTCCAGCCACCCGCAAGAGACGCCCCCCGCCCACTCACCTTGTGCAGTTGGATTGCCAGCTCCTGCATCTCGGCCTCCAGCCGGTCGGCATAGGCCAGCTCCAGAGCATCACTGGGGGGACGGGCACTACTGTGCCAGCGGGCGATGGCAGAGGTCATCTTCCTCTTGGGTCCAAACAGCCTGCAAGGCAGTCAGCAGGCAGGTCAGCATCTGCAGTGCCTGGAGACCCCACTGAAAATCAAGTCCTACCGCATGCCCCCTGCAAAGATCCCAGCTGTGGGGGAAGAGCGCCCTGCGCTGCAGACAAGGCTGTGGGCTCCCCCATTGTCCCCTTGCTGAGTGCTCTGCCCCTGGGCCAGGGGTGGCTCAAAAACCTCAAGAGTCGAGGAGCTGGGCCTAAGCCGGTCCCAGGGCCAAGCAGTGGGGCAGCCAGGCCGCTGGACTCACGTGATGCCGATCTCCTTCAGGTCACTCTCGGTGAGGGTCAGGAAGATGCGGAGGTCCACGTCCTGCTCCTCGAACACCTGCAGGTACTTCCGACACCCGATCTGCTCCAGCAGCGTGGCCAGGTCCTGTGAGCGAGGGCATGGCCCGCAGTGCTGCCTGAGCTCAGCGCTGCAGGAACTCGCGATCCGCTCCTTCCCCTGCGTACCCGTCACCTAGTTTGGTTGGCAGTGTCAGAGCTTTGATTCCTAAGTCCTTAGTTCTCTAAAAGCAACGGGAGGTCCACCTTGGTGGAGCAGAGGTTTAGTCCACCGTCTTTGGCCGACAGCAAAATCCACACACATCCCCAGGACCCAGCTTCACGTCCCAGGGCTGGAGGAACAAAATAAAATAGTGCAACTAAATGAAATAAATGCTGCTTCCTCTTCACTTCTGCCTGCTCACCTTCATTCCTGCCTTCACCCTTCCTTTAAAAATAATAATAAAAGCAATGTGGCACGCCTTGATGGAGTAGCAATTAGGTCAATTGCCTCCAAAGGATGCAGGCCACACACCCGAGTTTGAGTCCGGGGTCTGGGGGGAAGTAATCAGAATGAACAACTGAAAGAAAATAAAGGTACTTCCACCTCTCTCACCCTGCCTACTCACCTTCATTCCTGCCTGCACTTTCCTTTTAAAAAAAAAAAAGCAATGTGAAGGACTTTTGACATCAGTAACAACCCTGACCCTCTGGCCTCACACTTTGCCCCAACAACACTGAACTCTGGTTTCTGGTGCTGTGCTGTCCAGCCTACTTTCTTCTATGGTATAAAATGCACCATTTAAAACCCTTCTTTGAGCATCCTGTTCACGGACACCGCTGCATTTACAGGGCTGGGTGGCCATCACAGGGTCCAGCTCCAGAAGTCTACCCACTGAGCAGTAACCCCGCGGCCCAGGGACCCCTGGCCGCCTGTCCCGGGCATCACACCTCCCGCTCTGTGCCGGCGGCCATGGAGGTTCACCTGTGCAGCGCCTCCTTCCTTCCAGTGGCTGAACTGCTCTGTTCCTCAGCGACGGCCAGCTGGGTGGCTCCGGCTTCTGTGAGCAATGCTGTAAAGGTTTGTGCCCATGTCTGCTGGGCTGTTTTCGCCTCTCCTGGGCACATGGCTGGAGCGGAGCTGGGTCACCAGGGAACCGTGTTTAGCCTTCGGAGGGGCTGCAACTCCACCTCCCGGGGCAGCATGAGGGCGCCGTCTCCACAGCCTCGTCCGCACGTACACTTTTAAACTAGTCAGCCTCGCGGGGTGATGCGCTCTCCCTGGCTCACTGGCATTTGTCTAATTTCTAATGGCGAGCATCTCTCCTGTCTTACTGGCCGTTTGTAGGTTTTCTCTGCCAACTCCTTTGCTGATTTAAATGGATGGTTTTTTGATCGTTAAGTTGTAAGAGTTCTTTATTATGGATTTAAGACCTTTATCAGATATTTGACTTGTATGTATTTTTTCCTACTCTGAGTTATTTTTTTACATTTTCAGCTTGAGGTATAATTGACATAAAATTATAATATATTTAGAGTGAAAAGGGTACATTATGATGTATGTATACACTGTGAAAATATTCCCCATCCAGGTAACACACCCATCACTTCACTGTTTTGTGTGTGTGAAAACAGCTAAGCTCTCATCAGATTTCAGTGATGACTTCCTTGATCTTGGTATAAAAGTTTTAAATTCCGATGAAGTCCACGCTAGTTTTTTGCTTATGGTTCAAGTGTCCTATCTGAAACTGTTATTTAATCTAAGGTCGCAAAGATGCTCACCTGCATTTTCTGTTAAGACCTGCCTGACTGACTCTGGCGCCTACATTTAGGTTTTGACGCCTTCTGAGTTCATTTCTGTAGATGATGAGAGTTCAGCACCCATCTCCTGTGTGGAGGTCCGGTGTCCCAGCTCCGGGGTCCTGCTCTGTGCATCGAAGGGACTGTTCTCTCCCCATTGAACTGACTCGGGGCTTGTGGAAAATAAGCTCTAAACACGGGTTTATTCCCAAATCTCAACTCTGCGCTGCCCATGTCTAGACCCGTGCCAGGATCGCGGATGCCTTCTAATCAGCACGTTTTGAAATGGACGGCATGAGTCCCACGACTTCGTTTTGGTTGTGAGGCCCCACTGTCTACTCCTTCAAGAATAAGCACCCTGGGACGCCACACACCTTGCCTGTGTCAAGACTTTTCCATCGTCCGGAAGAACACCAAACCAGTTAACCAACCTCCAGATGCACTTACGGCTAAACGTTCCCTCTCAGCACGGTTTCATCTGTGTCCTGTGCGTTTTAGTAAGTTGTTGCATTTACATTCATGTCTGAGTATTTCTAAGGCTCCTGTGATTTCTTCTTTGACCCACTGAGTTCTCGAGTGTCAAATTCCACACACTTGAGTTGGCGAGTTTTTCACGGTACTGACATTACTCCATTGTTGCAGAACGTGCCTTGCAGGACTTCGGTCCTCTGTGTACTCACTGAGACTTGCTGGGAGCTCATACACCGCGTCCACACTTGAGAGACCACGCCTGCCGCCGCTCTCGGCTTGCAGGGCTACGCGCGTCTCCTGTTTGCAGTCTGGCAGTCTCATCTCTCGAGAGCGGGACTCTGAAGTTTCCACGTCGTACTGCTGAATTGTCTAGTTCTCCCTTCGATTATGGCAGGATTTGCTTCATGTATGTTTATAACTGTTCAGTTTTCTTGAGGGATTGCCCTTCTGTCTCTGGTCACCACTTCCGTTGCACAGTCCACCGTGCTTCGCATCCCGTTTAACTTTCAATCTGCTTGCATCTTTTCATTTTGGCCTGAAGACATGTTAGTGTTTCCTGTGCGACAGTCTGCTGGCAACACATCTCCTTAGCCTGTTTACCTGGGGCGAGGCCACTTCACTCCTGGAGGACATTTTCTGCGGGATTCACATGCTCAGTTGGGTCTTCTTTTGTTACTCTGAGCGCGCCACCAAAGGTCTTCTGGCGTCCGTGGTTTCTGATGAGAAATGAACTAGTGTTAGCCCTGCGGACACTGCCTTGTATGTGCTGAGTCACTTCTGTCTCGCTCCCTTCAAGACTGTTATAGGACGTGGCTGGGTGTGGCTCTGACTTTATCCCTGCAGTTCAGTTAGCTTCTTGGAAGTGTGGATTCATGCTTTTTGTCTTTTGGGAAGGCCTGGATACTTTTTAAACATTTTTCTGCTCTTCTCCCCTTCTCCTTCTGGAACCCATCGCTGTATATTGCTAGACTTGACGGTTTGCGCAGGTTCATTTAGTGGTCCTGTTCTTCCACGTCTCACGTCAGAGGGTCACGCTGATGTGCATTCACCTCCTAACCCTGTGCTCCATGTCGCAGCTCTGCTGCTAAACCCTCCAGCGAAGGTCTCACTCCGCTCTTTCAGCTCCAGAGGTATTTGGTTCGTTTTTATTTCTATCATTTTATTGACATCTTCTATTTGGTGAGATGTAGTTCTCATATTTAACATTTATCTAAGTGCCCTGCTGGCTCAGGCTCTAAGGGCAGGGGGCACAGACCACGTAAAGCCCAGGGATCTGGGCTCGTCACCCAGTGCCGAGGGAAACCACCAAAAAAAAAATAAAAGCGCTTCCTTCCTATTGCTCTTAAAAAAAAAAAAGTGTATCCTGATGACCCAGCGATTTAAACCAGGCGCAGTCCACACGCATCCCAGGGTCCCGGTTCAAGACCTTGGGCCAGGAAAACAGCCAAGATGAACAACCAGACAAAATCAAGTGTGGGGCACAGCCCTGTGGCGCAGGAGGCTGAGACTTTGGCATGTGAATCAGTACAGCGTGAGGACCTGGGTTCAAGACACAGGGTTGGGTGAAAAAGCAAAAACGAACAGCTAAATAAAGATGTTTCCTGCTCTTCTTCCTTCCTTAAATGCTTCTTTCTCCTAATTCCTTCCTCTCTTAAATAAAATATAAAGAGCTTCCTCCTCCTCTCTCCCTGCTTACCTGCCCGCTCACCTTCATTCCTGCCGGCACCTTCCTTGAAAAAGACTTGTCCAATTACCCTACTACCTGGGCTCCTGAGAAACAGCTTCTATTTTGTTTCAAGGACACGTGCGTAAGCAGGCAGGCAGGGAGGGCAAGCAGCACTCAGTGTCATCTTCGTTGTCCCCGGGCTCAGGGACAGGAACCCAGGACCTCGGGATGTATGTGGACTGCGTCCGGTGGACTTACCTGCCAAACTGTCACCGCGTCCCCAAAACAGCTTCTATTAATTGCCTTTCTCTTTTTAAGTGAAGTCAGACTGTTTCTTTGCACATCTTGTTGCCGCTGGAAATGACACTTTCACAGGGCAACGCTGGCCGCCATCTCTCCCATCTCCACGGGCTGCTGCTACTGCTCGTGGTGAAGCTGGTGCGAGGGGCTGTCCTATAGCAGTTGCGTAAGGTCACTCAAGTCTGTCCTACGCTAGCTCCGTGGTCACCCAGCGATCGACAGAGTCCTTCGGGCTGGATCCGGAGAGCCGCGCGGGTCTCTGCGTGCGCACTGAGCCATGTCTCCATCCTGCGCTGAGCAGCCCCTCGCCTCCCCCTCTGCGTGCCTGGGGCTCATGGTCACACGAAGTGGGCCCTGGTCCTTCCTGACCCTGCACAGCACAAGCCTGGCTTCCCGGATGTCAGAGCCGTTCAAGGCCCCAGACGGCTCACTGCCCGGCGTTCCTTGAAGCTCTGTGTTAATCTTGGCGCCACCATCTCAGGCAGATAAAAAGTGAAAACGCTTGCTTGTTACTATTTTCACTCACAACCTCTGAGCGCTGTGATGCGGAAGGCACATGCTCCGGATCAGTCAAATACGGCAGTGTGAGCAGCCGTCCCTGGGGGCCATCAGACAGACCCAGCGAGGCCAGTCTGTCACCACTGCACACTCGCGCCTGCGCCGGGCGGACAGCTCGGGAAGCACGTCAGCCAGTGGGGCAGGCCACCGCCACCGGCAGCCCACGCTTCGCCAGCGTGGTCCAGAACACCGTCCCCACGGCGTGCGGACGTGCGTGTGCCCGTTCCACAGCCGCCGTCACCACCGCCTGAACGCGTCTGCGAGCCAGTCCTGCTCTCCCTGGGCTCAGGGCCTGAGTCCAGTGTGGAAGTGAACACGGCAGCCCCGGGGACAGACAGGGAGGGGCATAGCCCGGCAGTGGCAATTCTGGTGGCAGGACCCCCACGGTGGCCAGCGTGCAGGCCCCCAGGACCAGGCTACGTGCTGCCGGCACATCGCAGCACCCAGGGCTGGTGCTCTAGCGGCACGGACCTGTGATGGCCTTACCTGGGGTCCTGAGTAGGGGGCCCTCTCGGTGTGGGGGGCAGGTCCTGGGGAACAGGCGGCCCCAGAAGGCCCGGTGCAGGGCGGCCACTGACTGTCACTGTTGCTGAGACGGCACTTGGTCTTCAGGTGACTTTTCGTCTGCTTGCGCACAGAGCTCTTAGGCATGTGATCGGAGTCCTGGGCGGGAGGAGTACTGACAGTGAGTGGATCCGCGGCCACCCCAGCCCCGCTGTGTGCCTCACTCCAGCACCACGCCCTGGGGGCGAGTCCCGCACCAGTGGGTAACATTCAGACACCCCTGCCGCCCTGGGCTTTGGTGGCAGCACGGGACCACACGCGCCGAGCTCGGTGCAGATGCGGCAGATCCGCTGCTCGGTGTGCCCCATGGGCCCAGGGACCTGTTTGAGACCTGAGGGCAGGGGCCTCCGTTGCGGACTCTCGGGGGGACAGCCAGGAGAGGTGGGTGCACGGGAGGAACATCACCTCGTTGCTCTCCAAAGAGGCCTCGCTGCTGGGTCCGGGGGCTCTGGGCCGCCGTTCGCCGCAGCTGCTCCGCACGGCCGGGCCACCGCAGACAGCGTGCTCCTCTGCGAGGGGACAGCTCAGGCTACTCGGGTGCACTCCCCACCCCCACACTTCACCGCACCTCCTGCTCCAAGAGGCCTGCCCGGCCTGGCCCTCCCCTGGGCACATGGGGCAGGGTCTCTGTACCCTGTTCACGGAACCCTCCCAGCATCCAGATCAGGGCTGGACGCCCAGTAAGCGGCCATGGGAGGGACGATGCGCCCCCCACAGCAGAAGGCTCCGAGGGTCAGAGAACTGCGGTTTCTGCAGCAACCCTGCATGGAGACGTAGGCTGGAGGCGTCCCCTCGCCTTTCCCATGTCACAGTCTGACTCCTCACAAGAACTAGGGGCTCCTGTGCCCTTGGCCCTGTCCTCCCATCACAGTGCCCAGCCCCACGGGGTGGCAGGCGGTGGGACACAGGACCCCAGCCCGACCGAGCCCTAGCCAGGGGCGGGTGGGGCTTGCATACCCCGGCTGCTGCTGCTGCTGCTGTCCACGTCGCGGTCGTTGATGGGGGAGGTGACATCCCTGTAGCAGAGGCCACCTCCTTCCAGGGGGTTCTCATCACTGCTGCTGAAGGTGACGTAGCCCCGTGGAGGCACCTGCTCTGTAGACAGAAAGGGCACGTAAACTCTGAGCACGGAAGGAAGACGAGCCCTCCTTCCAAGTGCAGCGCCTCTCGGGCAGGCCCAGGCTAGGCAGGAAGCTTGACCCCTGGCCGGCCCATCGGCACACAGTAACCACAGGACACCCGGGCGCGGCCTGCGGGGCAGCAGCTGGCAGCTGGGGCCTGGGGCGGGGACGCCCACGGGGCACGTCCTGCTGTTTCATTTCCACGGAAAAGTCAGCTGGGCCCAGAGTCCCGAGCGCAGGGGACGCTCTCCCACGAGAGGGCTGTTGGCACTCAGGCTAAGTCCCCGCAGCAAAAACACCACTGACAGGAAGCGCCCCGGACTGCAAGTCAGCAGCAGCACACAGATGACAGCACCCTGACGTCTGTCTGCAGGGAGCCGGCAGAGAGACAGCACCGAGTTCACTGACCCCGCATTCACCGGAGCGCACTCATTTGCACAGAAGATGCCCTGGTCGGTGCGCCCAGTAGTAGTTTCAACAGGCACAGGCTGCACGCATCCCAAGGTCCGGGGGTCAAGACCTGGGGCTGGGAAAACCCCAATGACGAAAACTAAATAAAATAAAGTACTTCTTCCTCCTCTCTTCCTGCTGCCCCTACTCACAGCACTCCTGCCTGCACCTGCCCTTAAAAAGGCTGCCGGGGGGTGCGCCCTGGTGGCCTAGCGGTCTAGTACTCCTCAGAGCGCCCCAGGGTCGAAGACGTGGGGCCAGAGGAACAACCAATGTCAACAACTAAGTGAAAACTAAATCAAGCTCTTCCTCCTCCGTCTCCCTGCCTGCCTGCCTGCTCACCTTCACTCCTGCTGCACCTTCCTTTAAACACAGACGAGCCTGGTAGCCCGCAGGCACTACACTGCGTGGAGAGGCTTCCAGTCGGCGCTGACAGCCACGCTGTGCGCGGAGTGCACGTGAGCTGCGCCGCAGCGGACTATCCGAGGCATCAGGGCACACCCCGGAGTGTTTTCTCAGGTGCGCCCTGGTGGGGAAGTGGTCGTCTGCCACCTCCATCCAAGCACAGGCCGCATGCATACCAAGGACCCAGTGTATCCCAGGGCCAGGGGACAACCACGATGAACAATAAAGTCCTTCTCTCAGAAGATGGCCCACCCACTCAGCCCAGGCCCCACGCACAGCCTCCACGGCCCTCTGACAGTGACAGATGGCAGAGGCAGATGGAATGCATGCCTGAGCCTGCTGGCATGTCAAGGCCAGACACGACAGCATCAAACCCAAAGCACTCTCGGCACCCAGCCTGCAGCACGCACCCTCAACTGGGACCCGACGCAGGAGCTCTGGAAAGCGGGGTCGGCTTCCAGCCCACCAAGGGTGCCATCTGACTGCTCTCAGAAGTCCTGGCATCAAGTCCACAGGCCGAGAGGAGCTAAGTGAGCGCCCTGTGAGCCTGGAGGCACAGCCGAGTCGGGTCCGAGCCGGGTCTGCGGCCGAGGCGGACAAGGGCCCCGCTTCCCCACCTGTGTGACTGGACCTGAGCCCAGCACCTCTGCACAGAAGAGACGCTCTACGTAGACTTCCAACCTAACCCCCGAAAGCAGAAATCCCAGGACACACCCAACCCAAGAGCTGGCCACCCCTGACGCTCCGTTCTTGTCAGGGAGGCAGGGTCCCTGGCCACCGGCAGCCACGCGAGGCAGGACACTCACCGGAGCAGGGCTGCCGGGGCCTGCTTCCCAGCCCCGTGGCGGTGAGCCGGGCCAGGGCACGCGGCCCCTCGTGGATGCTGAGCCCCTTCTTCCGGCTCGGCCTCTGCCTCCGAGGGCCTGGGCAGGACTCATCCGAAGAGCTGAGGTCTTCGTACCTCTCTGCGGGCCAGAGAGCCAAATGAAGACAGTGTGTTCAGTGAGGGAACAGGGACTCGTCCTGACAGGAAACTGGAAGTTAGAAGCAGAGAGCAAACTGAGGAGAGTGTGTTCCCCAGGATGTCACTTGTAAGAAAAGCCATGACAGGCCAGTCCTCCGTTCAAATGGGCCGTGGGGAACTCTGGGGGGCAGTGAACTTGCTCTGAGCAAGAGGCTGACTGAATACTCTCAGATGTGGGAGTCAGAGCGGGAGTCCCACTCCTCTGAGCGCCACAGTCTTAAAACAAGCATGTAAGGTGTACCCTGGTGGCCCTAGTGGTTAAACCAGGCACAGCACACATCCCGGGTCCCCAGTTCAAGACCTGGGGCCGGGGAAACCACCAATGATGGGCAATGATGAAACAAGGAAAGTGCCTCTTCTTCCTCTCCCTGCCTGCCCGCCTCCATTCCTGCCTGCCTGTCGTTCAAAGAAAAAAAAAAGAAATTTTGTTTAGCGGAAGAGGTAAGACCCATCTTTTCATAAACACAGGGTCCCATCAGTCGCAACTTCATCTGCGACTCTATTTTCAAGCCGGCAGCGTCCCAGGAAGCCAGCCGCGCAAGGCCACATGTGCTGTCAGGAAGAGCAGCCGCCACCCCTGTGGTCAAGAGCTGAGGACGCCCATGGCCACCACCGGCCTGGAGCTTTCCCCAGTTCCCAGAGACCGCAAGGCTAGAAGCTAGTGTGCAAAAGGCCCCACCTGACTCTCCTTGACAAGAACGAGGCGTTTGAGGAGGAACTGATCTCCCTGCGGCTGGTGGCCAGGTGGCGACACGGAGGCGCAGTCCTCACTGTGCCCATGAGAGCCTGACAGGCTGGCCAGGGAGCGGCTTGCGCGCTGGGGACAGCTCAGCTCCGCTGCTGCCTGGAGCAGGGCAGTTAGCGGCCCAGGCTCGGACTTTCCCCATCAGCTCACCCCCATGCCCCCGGGGTCTGCGCCAGCAGGAGGGACCATGTACGAGGGAGGGCTGACCAAGGAAAGGGGGCTCCGTGAACCTGAACCCCAGGGTGTCCGCAGACCTGCACGCGTCGCCAAGGACCATGGACCGACGCTTGCGGCACACGGCTCTCAATGGCCACAAAGAGCAGTGCACTCGCAGGCCCACAGGCGGGGGAGGGCGTCCCTCGTGCACCCCAGTCTCTGCGGGCAGCAAAGCAGGTCTAGAAAAACGCGCAGAAGAGAGACAACAGGAAGGAAGGACCAAGGGACTGAAGTCCCCCCTAAGGACCAAAATCCCGAACAGGATCCCTGGCAGGGTGGAGCAGGGCCACAGAGCAGGTGCTCAGAAGCCTGGAAATGGTCGATGAGGGAGAAAGCAGTCGGGACATTCAGAGTCTGGCCGAAGTGACGTCAGCAGACACAATGCTGGGCCTCACCGCACGGCCACTGGGGTGGGGAGCCCTGGTGGACACGGGGGAGCAGAGGTCGTGGCCAGCCTCTCAGAGGCCCTATGCTGCCCGTGCCGACACACGCCCAGCTTCACAGCAGCACAACGGCAGCAAGGACACGCCACCACGAGCGAGCGGGAAACGGTCGCCCACTCGTATGTGGGGCCGGCAGAAGCGTCCTGAGTGCCAGCTGGAAAAGCTGAGAAAAAAGACACGCATACACGCCGAATGGGGAGGAAAGCACGCTGACTGAACTCAGGAAAGAAATAGGAAAAACTGCGACATAAAAAATGAAGAGCAGACATGCCCTGGTGGAGTAGTCATTTGGTCAGTCGCCTCCAAAGGAGCACAGGCCACATACATCCCAAGGACCCAGTTTCCTGTTCCAGGGCGAGGGGTGGGGTGTGTGGGGGACAACCACCAAGATGAACAAGTAAATAAATGAAATGGATGCTGCTTCCTCCTCCTCTCCCTGCCTGAGTGCAGCTTTCCTTAAAAAAGATTATAAAAAACAAACAAAAAAAGATTACAAAAAGCAATTTTCTAACATAAAATATACATAAACATTATTCTTTTTTGTCTTTTTTAGCCTTGTCCTGGCTCTTGGACTCAGGACCGTGGGCTTTATGTGGTCTGCCCCTCAGCCACCTGAGTCACAGGACGCACCACAAACCTTTTCTTAAAGTCGGGCTCTCTCAGCAGGCATGTCCACACGGTGACTGACCAGTCTCCGTGCCACGAGCTGACGCGCAGACAACAACCCGGGGGAAAAGTCCAACAAGCAGTGAGCCTGGGTCTGCTTCCTGGCAGTCTCCCTAGAAGCCCTAGAGAATTAGCAACTCGGCTCGCTCAAGCAACGCAAGAATCCGAGAAGGCCGCAGAAGCCCACTTACAGCAGGAGCACAGGAAATCAAGCCTTCAGGAATAAACGCTGCAAGCGAAAAGGTCTAGGGGGAAAATGTAAACCCTCCTGCAAGAGACACCAGCTCACTGGGACAGAAGGACGTCCTGTCCTCAGACCCAACCAATCTGCCACAACCTCAGCATCAACACAGCACCTTCGAGGACCTAGACCCGTTGACACGGAGGCTCATGCAGAAAATACAGGACAACCCTGAAAAGGAGAGCCCCGAGGGGCCTGGTCCGACGACAGGAATCCCGTTACAAAGTCTCTAGGGCCGCGGCAGCGGGTCTGCCGGGCCGCAGAGGCCAGAGCAGGGGGTCCAGGGACAGCCCGAGCTCTCGCGCAATTAGCATGGGTGCTAAGAGCGTAACCATGGCGACCAGATGCCCAGGCCCCAGAAAACCTGAACTGAACGGGCCAGGACAAGTGGTACTGACAAGCTTATACCTCGCACCGTACGACTGAAGGACGCGGCCCAGAGATCTGAATGCAAAACCACGGCAGCACCAGAAGGAAATGGTGAGCTCCTGTAGGACTAGGGCCTGGAGATTTCTGTGACTCAGAGACCACAGAAGATGGATGAATTCGACTATAAAATTAAAACATTTTGCATGGCAACAAACACCATAAGCAAAGTTAAAAAACAGAAAACACGTGCCCTGGTGGAGGAGAGGCTGGGTTCCCCGCCTCTGGTCAAGCACCATGCATGTGCATCCCGGGACCAGGATTCGCATCCCGGAGTGGGGAGCAACCAAAATGCCCAACTGAAATAGAAAGAAAGACATAAACCTTTATGAAAAAATGGGGGGAAACACTGATCTCTGCACACAAATGTGACGTCAAGCCTTCAACCCTGCTCAGAGGCGTCACACGTGTGCACTGACTTTCACATTTACCAGAGGACGATGAGCCTGCACTCTCTCCCCTGTATCCTTCCTTTTGTTTTAGAAAGATGATTCTAGAAGTGAATCGAATCAAGCATCTATCTACTCAAAAGATCTCAGGGGTGCTTCATGCCCACAAACTAAACTGAGAAGCTTCATTTTGACCTCTTTGTGAGGTGGCTTCCATCCTCCTGGAGCCACCAGCCCCGGCAGCCCAGCCGCCACCCCCAACCTCGCCTCCCACTAGACGGCGAGCCTCAACCTTGAGAGCCGGCAGATCCGTGGAGCCAGGCCCCAGTGGAGCAGGAGGGGCGTCACTCGGACCCCAGCAGAGGGAGTGGCCGCAGACGCAGGTACCTGGGCTCCAGCAGAGGCTCCTGGGCAGAGGGGGCGCATGGGCATCTATCAGCCCCACGACCTTCATGTGTCCGCACTGCTTGGCCAGCATTCGGGCCGTGGCTCCGCTGTGATCTCGCGTGTCCAGCTGGACTCCCTGCGGGAGTGTGTGAGAGCAGAGTTAGGAACCCGCTGGCAAAGCTCCCTCACTTCCCCGGATGAGACGGAAGGCGTGCTGGCATCCTGCCACCACCCTGGAGGGTTCCAGCCCTGGGTCCTCTAGACCCACAGCACCGAAGAAAAGAGGCGAAGGCTCTCTTCATGCACCTTACACCTCACACCTTCAGTTTACTCTGCTTTGTTCTCGCCCTTGGGTCCCAGGCTGGGGGAGGCAGGCAGACACCAGCAGGAGGCGCTCCCATCCTGGGGGAGGCAGGGTCAAGTGTGACCTTCACCTTCACCTGGGCAGGGGCCCACCCAATTCTCTTCACACAGAGAAAATTGTGGACTGCGATTCACAGAAAGCACCTTACAAATAAGTCATCAGAATAAAGCACCACCCATCTGAAACAGGATCTGGTAACTCATCCAGGACCCTAAAAAGTACCCTAGACTTCAGCATAAGAGCTCCGCTTCTGTGACTGTGGCCTCAGGGAAAACCCTAAGTACAGAGAAGGCGCTTGTGCACACACGCGGGTGGCCCTCCAGTCTCAATGATGGCCGGCAGGCAAACCACAGGAAGGTGGGGCCGGAGAGAGCCCTGCCGTGGCACTGGTCTTGCAATCAGCACAATCAAGTTTTTTAAATGATCAGGTACGGTGTCTGCAAAACGAAACAAACCTAGTGACTCCACTCCTAGGACTGTACGGGAGGAAACCCTCAGGGGCACGTGAATACTTAGTGAGACCCCAAAGGACCGAGGACCCAGGTGAGGGTGTACACCCACCAAAGAGGAGGACCAAACACAGCCGTTCGTCCCAGCCCCGCCAGCAGAGAAATGGGCTGCAAGGGACACAGCCACAGCCTTAGCAAAGAGCACCAGTGCCCAGCTCTCCATCTGCATGATGGCAGCCTGGTTCTGGGGGCAGCTCAAGAGACTGGCGGGCTCGTCCCAACCCCGGCCCCGTGGTCAAAGACTAACAGAGGGCAATCTGCAGGAGCAGTAGGCCTGCGGGACTCCCCAAGCCCAGCAGTCGTGTCCCAAGTCGTGGCCCCTGAAAGGCAGTCGCCTGGATGGCCCACACCTTTGGGTCGTGACCATGTGCTGGAGGAAGAATGCAGTGATTTCCGTCTTTGGTGACTGTGAGGACACAGGCTGGTTTGACTGAGCCCTCTTTCGAGCTGTTGGCAGAAGTGCTGAGACTAACAAGGATCTAGAACCACCTGCCTCAAAAGACTCACGAAGGGCTGCGAGCCGGCCATGGTCCGGACAGCAGGTGAGGCTGGATGGCAGGCCCGTTCTCCTGAGGACCTCAAGACCACAGGCGGCAAAAAGCAGTAACAGGTGGGCACACCCGTGGGCTCAGGTCACGTATGCTCCAGGGACCCAAGTTCAAGCCTGGGACCAGATGAAACCATCAAAATAAATAAAAGATGTTGCTTTCTTCTCTTCCTACCTTCCTTAAATACTTCTTTCTCCTCTCCCTCCCTTCTCTTTTTCTCTTATTGCAGCAATTATTCTATACATTAGAATAATTTCCTGTGTATGGGTTCCCATTTCTTAGATAAGTTTCCACACCCCCCTGCCCTGCACCCCGTCTCCAACCTCCCTTCTCTTTGAAAACAAACGAAAGCTAACAAGCAGCAGCTGACTTAGCACTGCAGCCTGAACATGCAACAAGCTCAGACTCGCTCCAGCCAGAGCCGGCCAGTCACAAACGCCCCAGCCTCTGTGTGCTTGACCCAAACCCTGTCAAACCTCTCCCTGATACCCATCACCTCTGTCAAGTCCCCATGCTGGTTTAAGCAACCCTTCAGACCGCTTCCTCAAAATCCAGAGCCCTTGTCTGACAACCCAAGTAAAAAATTCTTGTTTTTCAGAAACACACTGTTAAGAGGGCACAATGTCAGCAGCCTGCTTTCCAGTGGTTCCAACCAATAGTGTGACTATAAATAAAGCAGCATGAGTATCAACAGAGAGCTGAGAAAGTGAAGCGAAATGTTACCCTTCGGGGGCCTATTGAAGGCGTGTGACACTTTTGTTCTGTCTTGTTAACGTTTAAGCCTGAAATTGATTCCAAATTTTAAATTTAAAAACATTTCCCCCAACAAATCGCGTCCAGCGTGCTTTCCGACAAGGCAGCCAGGAGCTGCCCACAGCTGGGCAGAAGCGCCGCACTCGTGTCAGCAGTCTGGTTTTCCAGCAAGATGTCCTTTTAAAACGCAGACTAAACCCTCTCTTACTGTGGGCGGGGTTCAGGACCCAAGCGCGCTGTCCCCAGACATGCTTCAGGGCGCCTCTGATCCATACTGTACTCGATGGCCGTCACCACGTGCGCTAGACCCACACGGCCCCAGACACATGCCAGTCCACCTGAGTGGCATGCCTTTCAAAGAGTGACCAGACATAGACATGTGAAGACGCTCAGCCTCTCCAGGGTCAGCGAAAGGCCCAAGCCAAGAGGAGACAGCACATCAGAAGCACACTAATCCGCTCCTGGACGGGCCACCGGCTGTTTCCGTGCCCCCGGCAACCGCGTCTGAAAACACCGCACACTCTAAGGTAACCGAGAGCACGTTAACATACCTCTCTTTTTGTAAAGCAAAGGAATGAAGGTGAGCAGGAATGAAGGTGAGCAGGCAGGTAGGAATGAAGGTGAGCAGGCAGGCAGGCAGGCAGGGAGAGATAAGCAGCATTCATTTGAGTTAGCTGTTCATCTTGGTTGCTCCCCAGTCCCGGGACTCGAACCAGGTCCTTGGCATGTGCAGGGACCACGCCTGACTGGAGGTGGCAGCCCCAACCACATCACACTGCTGTTACTCTTGCTTCATTTGATCACTGCTGCGGCTCTGTCACTGTGCCTGACACAGAGTAGAGTGTTTATCACAGGAATGGCTGTGCAGAAACACCACAGCAGCGAGAGAGAGGGCTGATGCGATCTGCAGCCGGTCCCGGAACGGCCCTATGGACGAGGGGGCTACTCTAGTGAATGCTGGCGCTGCGGGTGAAACGCCACGGGGAGAGTGACTGCAGCGTGTCGACCGTGGGCAAGCTAACTGCCAGGGAGAGGCACCCCTGCCCCCCACACCATGCGGGAGGGTGCGTGCCGCCTGGTAAAGGATGCCCTCCACACGTGCGAGGAGGGGAAACGCCACCGCAGCACCGGGAGCAGCCACGGGGACGCAGCTTTACCGTCCGCTATAAACAGGTGACACAGTCAGACCCTCGATTACAGCGCCGTCAAGTGAGAGCACGACCTCTGCCTGCACCAACACGCACGGGCCAGTGAGTTACTTACACGCGTCTTCATAACACGACGTCCAGCCCTGAAGCGTGAGCTATGGTTTTATAAGCTATGGGCCACGCACGAGCACGGACACGGTGCACGCAGGCCGCGCACAGCACCGTGCGCAGCAGCCAGCGCTCCGCGGGCACCACCCGCTCACCGTAGAGCTCTGCTCATCCGACGGGCGTCCTGTGCTGCCACAAGACACACACGACGAGACGATCTCCGGGACAGAAGTTTTTGAAAAGCCGAGTTGGGGAGCAGCGGTGGGGAGCCGCCAGGAGGGTGAAGCGCGGGGGGGTGCACTGGTCCCACCTGCAGCTCCCCATAGGTGTGCACGGCCCCCACGTTGTTTTTAGAAAGACTCATGCTAACCTCTCATGATCCAGAAAGTTCCCGCCAGTAAGCAAGAGACACGCTCTACTGCCCCGCAGGAGACTGGGCGGCAAACAAGCCGACAATTCATCAGAGAAACAGAAATGGCCGAAGTGTAACCGCATAAAACCCAAGGACCCAGGTTCAAGCCCCAGGTTGGTGGTGAAGTGGGAAGGGTTAAAAGAAAGAGCCAGCACTGAGAAGCACAAACCAAACAAGTTCCCCGTCCTTCCAGCAGACCCGCCAGCACTGACAATAACCCCCAGGGCAGGTCAAGCACCAGGAAAGTGCACCTTTGCTGAACGCTGCCGGGCAGGGCAGCAGACACCACCTTTCAGTGGCGATGTTAGGACTTAATAAACATGGCCCTGCTTGGATGCTCCTGACCGGTTTACTAAGAAGTGACTCATTCTGGTTGGTTTTCCACACACAGTGCAGCCTTCACAGGCGAGAAGCTAAGCCCCCATCACTCGCAGAGCGAGGCTGCGCCCTTAACCAGCACCCTCTTCCCAGCCCTCCCACCCCGAGTCCGAGGCTCCCGCTAGTCTCGGGCCTTGCGCTAGAGGTTTGCTTACTCTGGGCAACCCGCAGAGCAGGGACCCTAGCACCTGTGGTCGCCGTGTCTGGCTTCTCTCATGTCCTTTCACGGTTCAGCCACACGGTAGCACCTGTCAATAGCTCACTCCAGTGGACAGTCCACCGGAATGTACCACTTTATTTACCCACGTATCAGTGGACCGGCATCTGGACCGTTTCCACCTGCTGGCTCTGATGGATAGCACTGTGTGGACATCTGTGTACGCGTCTGGTTCTTTTTTTTAAGGAAAGGTGCAGCAGGAACGAAGGTGAGCAGAGGCCGGCAGGCAGGAAGAGAGAGGAGGAAGAAGCATTTATTTATTTTTATTTAGTTGTTCATCTGGTCATTCCCCCAGCCCCAGGACTCAAACCAGGATCCGTGGGATGGATGCGGCCGAGCCAGCTGCAGGTGACTGACCAGACCGCTCCTCCACCAGGGCGTGCCAGTGCGTGCAGATTTCTGCACAGACCGTCCTCAGTTCCGCCTGGTCCTGCGTGAACTCTACAGCCAACCCGTTACTGTCCACGGGGTCTGCACACCTGACAAGCCCCTGGACCGACAGCCTCCCCACCTCTTCTTATTGTCTTTTTTCTTATTATTTTACCAGCAATTTTGATTTGCATCTTCCCGATGACTCATGATGTCAAGCCCTTTTTCAAGAGCTTGCTGACCACCTGCATGTCCTCTCTGGAGGGCTGTCTCTTAGGGTACTTGGACCATCTTTTCACTGGCTTTTCCTTTGTTTTACGGACCCATTGAAGTGTGATGCCAGCATCCATGTAGAAACGCAGGGCACAGAGGCAGCGGCAGGGGTGCTGCAGAGGCACCAAGATGCCGCTGGAGCCCTGCCTGCAACTGCAAAGTGCAGGGCATCTAAACTTCTGCTAACAAGGAATAACCAGATTAGCAAGGGCCCAGGTGCCCCCGGCCCAAGCACGAGGATAAAACATCTATGGCCTAGTAATTTTCAAAAACCTGCAGAACAAATTAACAGTTGAAACCTACTTTTGTTCAACACAAGAAAGTAATGTGTTTGCATTTCTAAGCAGAGGAAAAGTAGCAGGCATGTCTTTATCAAACCAAGCAGGTAACTTGGGAAGGGACACAGGATGGTTGAAAACAGGAGGAAAGGTGAGCCTCATGGAGCAGTGGTTAGGTCCTCTGCCTCCAGCTGAGCGCAGTCTGCATGCACCCCAATGGCCCAGGTACGCATCCTGTGGCTGCGGGGGACAACCAAGATGAACAACTAAATAAAAATAAAAATAAAAATGCTTGCTCCTTTCTCCACCTGCCTAACTAACTTGCATTCTGTCCTGCCCGGATCCTTCCTTTAAAAACAAAAAGCACGGGAGGGAAACCTTTCCTTTCAATTCTCTAGACAGGTACATCTAGGAGACCTCGCAGGTTCAGCTCCGGCCATGGCAGTAAAACATGTCACACAGATTGTTTGGTTCCCAGGGTGTCAAGTGACGTTTACACTACATTGTAATCTAGAATGTATGTGAGAGCAGTTGTATCTGGAAAAACCAACACACACGCCTTAACGGAATGGGACACAGTAACGGACGTGAGCACACACTGCTGGGAAAACGGCCACGACACATGCTGGATGACGCAGGGCTGCCACAAACTTCGATTTATCTTTCTAAACGCAGGAGCAGTGATGCAGGCTAAAAACGCAGCAGTATAGAATGAGGTCCGCCTATAATTTAAGTGATGGGACAATGAGTCCTCTTTACTGTTTTCAATATATTTCCCCATACGTTCTAGGAACATTCTTTTCAAAGTTCTTACAGGAATAGGTATGCTTTCTTCTTCACCACAGACCCACTGCCTGGGCGCCAGGCAACACTGGGCATCAATACGTGATGAAAATGTGTGGAACAGACGAAGCAGTCACCCCTGCATACAAGAACATTCTGCTCTGTTTATATGCTGGTGATGGGATTCCTCACTTTGAGACTAATTCAAAGCTGACGAACAGGTTCACTTACATGATTCAGAAAATACTGCACGATGATCTCGTGGCCTGCAGCCGCCGCTTCCATCAAGGGGGTAAACCCGTATGTCGGCTCCCTGCAGACAGAGGCCACGGTCAGGAGGCTCCTGGAGAGGCGCTCTGCCAGGCAGACGCTTCCCCTGTGGACCAAACACGCGGCGCCCCGGTCCCTGGCCCGAAGCAGAGGCCCCAGAAGAGTCATCAGGTGAGGTGAGAAAAGGCCACAGGAACTTGACAGCCTCAGAGACTCTTGTCCTACAGGCAAGCCTGTCTCCTACGCTCAGTCTCCAAGCAGTTTCCTCCATCTCCTACATCCTTTTTTTTTTTAAAGCAAAGTGCAGACAGGAGTGAGGTGAATAGGCAGGCAGGCAGGAAGAGAAAGGAGGAAGCATTTTATTTATTTTATTTAGTGGTCCACCCTGGTTGTTCCCACGGCCCCAGCACGTGAATCCGGGTCCCTGGGATGTATGTGGACGGCACCAGCTCGAGTAGCAGACCTAACCGCTACTGCATCAGGGCACGCCTACATTATTCAATTTGGTTGTCCACCTTGTTCGTTCCCCGGCCCCAGATGAGAACTAGGTCCTACCATGTATGTGGACTACGCACTAGAGGCCGTGGACTTAACCACTACGAGTCGGCAGGGTGTGTCGAAATCTCCATTTTGATCATAAGCAAAAGTAGCTGTGGCTCTTCACTGCTCACAGAAAGCTCCTGGCTCCCAGGTCTACCCCCAGACCTCACTTCTGAAGTCAACACGCTCCAGCAGAGCACCCCCAGCCCCGCCCAGCCGTCCTCAGACACTGGCTGCAGGGCCCTGCCTGCTGTGCCGGGTTCCAGTGAGCTCGGTAGCTCACTTGTCCAGCGCTGGTCGGGAGGTCAGGAGTCAAGCTGAGTGGCTGTGTGGCCACCCAACGACAGTCTCTTCACACTTCACTCTCTGGAGTCACAATGTGTCTTAAAGGCAGAAGGTGAGTTCATTTTGATTGGTAGCACTTTTCCACTGTGCATGTCACTTCTGTGACATGTAGAACCTTTTGTCAAACAATAAAGGGTGACCTCAGCCAGGGGAGTGCAGAGTCAGGTGGAAACTGGGTTCAGCTGGTCCTCGAATAGTGTCATTTCATTCAATGTCATTTTGTTAAAACGTTGAGGAGAAAAGAATCTCGGTCAATGTCAAATGAAACCACGTTATTCGAGGACCTAGTTTCATTACCTGTCATTTCGTTTAAAGCTGAGGTTTCCAAGAAGCTACCAAGTTAGACAACAATACCCCCGCCAGTTTAGAGCCCAGACGGTGCATGCCCTGGTGGCGCGGCGCTAAGCCCACGCCTAGGACGCAGGCCTCCTACATCGCAAAGACCCAGGCTGCAGGCCGGGCTGGAGAAAACCACTGAAATGAACAACTGAAAACGTAAAGTGCTTCTTCCTCCTCTTTTCCTGCCTGCCTGCCTGCTGCCTGCCCGCTTTTCTCCTTAAGAAACAGATAAAACTCAAGACTTTTCAAAAACATCGCCCCGCCTGACACGCACAACGGCAAGAAAGAAACGAGCATCTGCTGCGTGCCAGCGAGGTCCCTCCTCGCAAGGCCCCTGGTGTGTGAAGGAACATGTGCTCTGCGAGCGCTGGCACGGCTATTGCTACATGCGTTCAATCAGATGAGGCTCAAAGAGCTTCAAGTGTGGCACCCAGCAGCACTGACGGACACACGGAAAAGCCAGGACTGAGCCGGCTCCCTGCGGCGGGGCAGGACTGTCCATCCTGCCCATGGCAGGGCTGCCCTGACCTCAGGCCTTTAGCTGCCTCGACAGCTGCCCTCTCGAGCAGCGAAGCCATGCTGTTCCTGTGGCTGCCTAAGGCGTGGTCATCACCTCACGTTAGCATTCGCTCCGCTCTCCAGAAGGAACTTGACCATCTGCTGGTGGCCCGCACTGGTGCAGTGGAAGAGGGCGGTCCATCCCTGAATGTCCTTCATCTCCAGCTCGGCACCTTGCTTCAAGAGATCACAGAGCGCTCATTACGGTCTGGTCTCCCCTGCACAGCACAGGCACCCTCCGGCCGTCACGCTGAAAGAACCCAAGTGATCACACAAGTGCGCTCACGCGTGTGCATGTGCGCACACACACACACACACACACACACACACACACATCAGGGCCTGGGGGTTCATGCCTCTGCCAGAGTGGGGGGGAGCCCCACAGGCCTCTGGGCCTGAGTCCCCTCATTGCTCACCTGGAGGAGAAAGTAGGCAATGCTCTCGTTGCCACAGCTGGATGCCAGCATCAGCGGGGTCTGCCCTTCGGGGGTCGGCACGTTCACACTTACGCCGGCCTCAAGCAGCAGGTGCACGATGGTGTCGTGTCCGATGTAGGAGGCGTACATCAGTGGGGTCCAGCCACCGCCGTTCTTCTTATTCAAATCTAACTCTCTGCTAAACAAATGCAAGACACGCTAGCCAGGCCCAGCGTTGCATAGGGGCCTCCGAAGCTGGTTTTCTGCCACCTGGGACAGGAATCAGGCAGGCAGGGATGGTCCCATTTGCCTAACAGCTACCTCTGCAAAGTCCTGAGCTGTTTCCCTCCTCCAGTCTCATGCTCTCACCTGCCCCCTGCTCTATCCCAAGGTCACCGACTTCCTTCTTTCCTACCGCCCCATAGAGGCCTCTCAACCAGGGGACGCTGGGCCATGTCTGGAAACATGTCCAGTTGTCACACTGAGGAGGGAAAGGGACTGGTATCTTCTGGATGGAGGCAGGGATTTGGCCCCAAGCCCCACGGTGCACAGGATGCCCCACAGGGTGATCGGCCAGAGTGCCAAGTGGGGCTTGCTCGGCAGCGGGAGGGAGACTTAGACAACAAATGGGCCACGAGAGCGAGTTCTCCTGTCACCTCACCAGCAGAAACTCTTGAGATGCACCCTGGTGGAGCAGCAGTTAGATCTGCTACCTCCAGCCAGTGCAGTCCACATACATCTTAAGGATCTGGGTTTGAGTCCCAGGGCTGGGGAATGCTCGCCTTCATTCCTGCCTATACCTTTCCTCTTTTAAAAAGAAAAGAAAAATACTTTTGGAAAATCTTTGACCAACAAGCTAATGGGGCTCTGAATTCCATGAAAATTTGAGAAATGTATTTTTTTCAGGATTTTATTTTATTTACTTATTCACTCTGGTTGTTTCCCCCTGGACCTGGGACTCGAACCCAGAGGCATGTGGCCTGCGCTCCTTCGGAGGTGACTGACCTAACTGCTACTCCACCAGGATGCGCCAAGGGAAATGCATTTCTGACAGGAGAAAAAATGTGGGCTTCTAAGCGCAGAGTTCGGGGTTGGGTATGGAAACAGCATGTACTCAGGAGCTCCCAGAAAGCTCAGCTCCACAGGCCTCCTCCTCTTCCACACTCATCTTCCCACAGAGATGCGTGGCCAGGGCACGCACGCAGGCTAGACCTCATGCTATCTGCATGCACTAGCACCTCCTGACTCCAGGGCTCGCGGGACAGGACTCAGATGGCGCTCACCCTGACCATGTGCCCTTCACGGAGGGGGTGCTCCTTTCCCACAAGCGGGGGAGCCTGAGCCTCGACAAAGCGTCTCTCAGCCGTCCTCCCTTCAGGCGCCTCCGCCACTCCCAGTCCATCTGTGCTGTGAGAGCCTGCACAGAACCACCCTATTCGGAGCACAAGCACTCCCCTCCCCAGCTCCGGGAGCCCTCGGACCTTGTGTCACCGGAAGACTTAGATGCCCAAGGACGCCCAAGCAGCAGCCCGTCACAGGGCTCTCTGTGGGGCGGTGCCCCTGCACCCCTAAGCAAGCCCAAGGTCACCAGCACGAGACAGATCACCCTCCACCCTGTGTCGGCCTCGACTGGCTGGATACTGACGGAGATGGCTCTGCCGAGGAGCAGACACGAGCCTCCCGGGCCTTAGCTTTGGCTGCCAGGAACGGGACGAGCACACGTGGTTTTGGACATGATGACCCTCCCGCACACCAAGGAGCGACAGAAACAGTGAGGCAAGGGCGCGGGCATGCAGGGTGGAGGCCGGAGGCCGTCCTGCCAAAAATCACAGTGAGCATCATCCACTGCCAGCAGGACGGTGGGGGCACCGCCATCGTCTCGGGAAACTCATGAATATGTTACGCTCAGGGAACAGCATGTGCGCAGTCAGGCGGCAACCTTCCAGAAGCCCCACGCTCTGAGGAAGAAGTCAGAGCGGAGAGGAGGGCACAGGGGATGAAAAGGAACCCTTAGGGAAAGAAGGCCACGCCGGGCATTGCTTCTTTCTTTCTTTTTGCTTTGCTTTGTTGCGTACTTCCGCGGTCGTGAACACTGCACAATGACTCGGGTTAAAGCCAGCCTGAAATGGCCGTGAGCCCAGGAGAAAAGCTTACGGCATCTTCTTCCCAGGAACTACAACTCTTCCTCATTGACGTCCAGTCTAAACCCTTCCCGACAACTGGCGGGGAGGAGCGCTGCCCCAGGTCATCTGTGTCGGATGTTAGGGTGGGATCTGGCCTTGGGGCCAGTACTCCCAGTGGGAGCAGAGAGCAGCCCAGGGCCCCTTACCGCTGCGCACACTCCTTCACCACCTCATACTGGCCGACGGAGGCCGCCGTGTGAAGATCCAACGGGATGACAAGCTCCTCCGGGCTGGCCTGCGTCCCCGGCCCGTGCCACATGGACAAGCTGCGGTCGAGAAGTTCTGGCTCGCTGGCCTCATCGCTGAGCTCCGACATCGCTGCGGAGGGAGACCCAGGGTTAGGGCTGCCCTGGCGGCTCCAGGAATGAAACGGGATGCTCAGACGCCTAACACAGTCTACCCGGGGACTGGTTAGCTGACGTCCCTTCAAGAAGAACTGCACGGCTGGGGGCGCTCCACCACGCTAATACTGGCGAACGTGTCACCAGACAGACCGAGCACTGTGGTGAGTCAAAGCGGCGGCATGTACTTTCCTTCTCAACCCCCAGCCCCGGCTTCTAAAAACGGAATCCCAGGAACTCAGCAGTCTGACAACCACCTGGCCAGGCTGGGCGGGAAAGCTAACGGGCTCAGTGGCCCAAGCCAGCCCCGTGTAGTGGGAACCCAGGACGTGGTGTCAGATCAAAATGTGGCTCAGCCACGCACTTAGCTGCTCCTCCGGGCGCTGGCCCCGCAGTGTCCGGGGGGACGCATTACATCAAAGGGCTGCTGTGAAAACACATGGAAGATGTTTCCAACGAGAAAGAACTCATAAAACAGTAACGAAAAACAGGCAATCCAGTCAAAAAATGGAAAGAGGAATTGGAGAGACACTTCTCAGAAGAGGATGTACAGGTGGCCAACAGGCACATAAAAGGATGTCCCTACTCAATGGCTTTCAGGGAAATGCAAATCAAAACAGCAATGAGATATCACCTTACACCTGAGAGACTGGCTATTCTCCAATTCTGGAAACAACAAATGCTAGTGAGGATGTGGAGAAAAGAGAACACTTTTGCACTGCTGGTGGGAGTGCAAATGGGTGCAACCCCTATGGAGAGCAGAGTGGAGAGTCCTCAAAAAACTGAAGATGAAAATCCCATATGATATGGTCATTCCACTTCTGGGTGTTCACCCAAAAGATACAAAAACACTCGTTCATAGAGATTTATGCACCACCATGTTTACTGCAGCCCTATTCACAACAGCTAAGAACTGGAAACTACCTAAGTGCCCAGCGTCAGATGAATGGATAAAGATGTGGTCCATATACACGATGGACACTACACAGCCCTTAAGAGAGATGAAATGCTGTCACTAGAATCCACATGGATGCAACTAGAGGGGCTGATGCTCAGTGAAACAAGTCAAAAGATGAAAGATCCTCACTCACAGGTGGACTGTGAACAGACAAAACAAAGGAGCAGATGAAACAGAACCAACCCCTGGACACTTGCAATAGAACTGAGGTCACCAACAGGGAATGGGACAGGGGTTGGTGGGACAAGTGGTGGCGGAGCCCACCGGACAATGGTGAAAAACACTTGGTGATGTGATGGGGAGCAGGGTGTGTTGACATATATTTGAGGAATGGGGAACCTATATATATATATATATATATATATATATATATATATATATACATACATACATATATATATACATGAGGTTATTTTAGCGTGTAGAATAATTACTACAATAAAAATATATTTTAAAAAGCATGTAAACAATTGGAAAAAAACACACGGACGGAAGAGCAAACAGGTGGATGCCACTCAGCAATGCACAGAAGGAACTAACTGCTAAAACATGTAACACATGAATCTCAAACGCATCGTGTACAATGGAAGAAGCCGGACTCAGAAGGCTATACCTCTATATGATGCCTTTTATGAACATTCTAGAAAAGGTCAAATAAAGGGTTGGAGGTCATATTAGTGGTACCAGGGCTTAGGAGTGGGGAGGACTACAAAGGGGATAGCAAGAGAGAATTTGAGAGTAATGGACCTGTTCTGTATCCTTTTTTTTCTTCTTCTTTGTTCTTTTTTAAAGAGAAGGTGCAGGCAGGAATGAAGGTGAGCAGGCAGGCAGACAGACAGAAGCAAGAAGCGTTTTATTTTTATTTAGTTGTTCACACTGGTTGTTCCCCCCTGGACTCGGGATACAAAGCAAGGTCCTTGAAATGTACGTGGACTGTATTCCCAGTTCTGTATCTTGACTGGTGGCTACAAGACTATGCACTTGGTGTGTCCTAGTAGCTTAGTGACTAAGTCTGCAAGGTGCAGTTCATACACATCCCAAGGGAACAGGTTCGGGAGGGAAGGTGAGGAGATGGGATACAACAACCAAGATGAACAAAATAAAAATAAATAAAACTCTTCCTCCTCTATGGTGAACTTGTGGGGTGAACACCACGATGAAGAGCCTGTGATTACGAGAGTCCTTATTCTGGGAATCCTAAACAAGCCAAGGCCATTTGCTCCCTCATAGAACCCTTAAGTCAGGAGTGACATTTGTCTCCTACTGCGCTCTCTGTAGGAAAGAACAAGGAGGTAAGTGTAGAAAAGAAAGGCAGAAACAAAGGTCATGTCCAATTCAGATGGTCCAAAGGTACCATAGCAGTTCAGATGCTATTAGGTCCACAGACTCAATTCTAAAGAAGGCTGCCGAGCCCCAGGGGACAGTCAAGACAGTCAACCAACAAACAAACCACCAATCTGAGGGCCAAAGAGCTGTAGGCTCTTGCTTAGAGTTTGCATATTACATTAGGCTGACCCTATTTCCTTGAGACAAAATCAAGACGGGGCTTTTAGTGCCCCTCAACAGACTGGGCCCAGGGCAACTCAACCGTCGCTCTCGCCCCACGTTAATGGGACAAAACTGATGGCCGGGAACTATGAAGACAAACAGTACTGTCCTGTTTAAAAGGGGACCTGTGGTCAGTCTAATTGTGATGGGTACCCATAAAGAAGTTCAGAGCTTCCCGGAACGCTGCGTTTTCACACCAGCAGGCACTGAGATGAGCAGCTGGCTGGCTCTGCAGGTGGGACCCCAACCTCAGCGCACCCTTCAAGCCGCTTCTGGGCTGGTCTCTGACTCCAAAGGCTTCTTCCAGGGAGGGGCCTGTTTTTGTCCTCCCTTTACTGTAGGTTCACGTCTGACAGCCCGCAGACGGCTGATCTGAAGCAGGCCCAGCTGGAGGAGCCTAGGTGATACACTTAAGTAGCACTGGGGACGCGGGCTTTTCATTTTCACTCCACCTTTAGGTTCTATTTTGTAAAACGCCAAGCATATGCTGTTTCTAAAACAGACACATTTAAATTGAAAACAGAATCAGGTGCTGTCGCGCCCACCAGGTGTTAAAGCCCGAGGCGCCCCTCCAGCCCGGCGGAGGGCTCTCGGCGGCCGGGCGCCTCAGGCCCGGACCCGCACCTACGGCTCGACGCCCCGGGCGCCGTCTCCCCGTAACCCCGCTCGGCGCCCGGCTCTCGCCCCGCGCGTCCGCCGCAGGAGCGGTCCCGGCACCTCCGACAGCAGGGCTGGGACGCCCCGCCGGGCCTCGCTCGCTTGCAGGCGGGCAGCAGGCGACGGCACCAGGAGCGCCGGGACGCCACGGAGCCTACCTGCGCCGGCCTCGCGCCGCCCTCGCGCCGCCCTCGCGCCGCCGCGCCCCCTCAGCCCGGCCCGCTCTCGGCGCGCACGCCCCACTCCCTCCGCGCCGGCCGCCGCCACCGCGCCGCCCCGGAAGTGCTTGCGGGGCGCGGAGCACGCCGGGACGCTGGCGGCCCAGCCGCTCCCGGCCCTTCCGGTCAGCTCGCCCGGCTCGCTGTGTGACGTCTATGGCAGCCAACGAGCATAAGGAGTTCGCCCTGCCCCGCCCCCCAGGGGCCAAGAGACCCAATCGCGT
Organism: Solenodon paradoxus; assembly: GCA_004363575.1. Classification (NCBI taxonomy): domain Eukaryota; kingdom Metazoa; phylum Chordata; class Mammalia; order Eulipotyphla; family Solenodontidae; genus Solenodon; species Solenodon paradoxus. The sequence goes on from RJWH01001774.1 coordinate 287,441, forward strand.
TGCAAGAGAGGTCGGGACGCGCCAAGTCCGGAAAGGAGTGGGGGTGCGGTTGGTAGGATAGCGCTGTGAGACTGCTGAGCGGGTCCGGTTGGCTGCCCGCCGCCGTAGTTGCGCCGCGGCCCGGGGAGGCGAGGACGACCACACAAACGCGCTGGAGACGGAGGTGAGTGGCCTCGAGCCCGCCTCAACTGCACTTAAGTGTCGAGACTCGACCGGGAACGGAAAACAGGGGCGAGCGAGCGGTGCTGTTTCCTGTTTCCCAGATTTAAAATGGAAAAGTCTCAGTCCGGAGACCGCTGGCGTCTAGTTGTCATAACAACCGGGCCGGGGGCGGGGCTCGGGGCGGGGCTCGGGGCGGGGCTAACGGGCTTCGGCCCGGAAATGGACGTGGAGTTGGGGTTTCCGCAGCTTGGCCTCTGCCCCCACCTGCTGCTTGGGCCTGCGGCTCCGTAGCTTGGCGTCCGAGACCCTTCAGGATCTGGTCCGTTTTCACCGCACATTCCGGCAACTGACACCTTCTTCCCCGGAAACACTGGGCGCTTTTCACTCCTCTGAGCTGCCGTTCATGCTCTCCTCGCAGCCTGTGCTGCTTCCCCTTTCCCTATCGCCTAGTCCACTAGAACAGCCTAAACTTCTCTGCGGGCCCCTTGACCTTGGCGTTCTGTCGCCCTGTCGTCTGCGCTGCAGAGCCCTCGTTCCCAAAACACCCGGTGATGTATCTTCCAGATGCGGCGCACCCGGCGCCCTGCTGTCAGCCCGGAAGACCCCAGAAGCGCGACTCGGGCTCCTGCAGCTGCCCGCAGGGCCCGGCTGCCATAGCGCAGCGACCAGGCCTGGAGCTGGAGTCTTCTCTCCCTGGTGCAGAGGCGAGCTGAGGTCTCCAGACACTGGCCCAAGTACCATCACCCCACATTCCTAAAACACCTTGACCCTGAGGGACCAGACCTTCTGCTGTTAGACTGAGATGCACAACGTGTGTGGGGAATGGGGGTGTTCCTGGGCTTGAGAGGTTAATTTGAGCAGAGGCTCCAAAAAATATCTCTTGGGGGTCTCCAAAATGTCTGTTTTTTCTTTGTAAGATGGCAGTAAAGGGTAGTGGGCTTGACATCCTCTCTAACTTTGATACAAATTCTATCTGCCATTTATTAACAATATAACTTTTCTGAGCCAATAAATGTAGATATTAATAGTATCTGTTATATGGGATATGTACTGGCCTATATGTATCATTCTGCATATCATATACATACATATATACAGATTCTGTGCGTAGATCATTATAGCTCAATCAGATGTATTTTTATATGTGTGTGTGTGTGTGTGTGTGTGCAGACCCTACACTGCAGCACGCACGTGCACACACACACACACACACACACACGTGCGTACTCATGTGCACACAGAATACCTGATACTCAGTAACAAGAGCCTGCAGAACCAAGATGGAAATGGGGTGGCCAGTCTGAACCTGTTTTCACCTCCACTGGGATGGTAGCGCCCAAAGAAGGCGGCCCCCAAGCTGTGGAGCCTCTCACCTCCCTGCCGTCCTGACCTCCACAGAGCTCGCTGGCTGACGCCCACTGAGAAGCATCCATGCCCGGGCACCCATGGCATGCCAAGACAAAGGTGTGGGATCCTCCCTGGGCTCTCCCTGGGCCGCCATCCTCCAGGCGGTCAGGGAGCAGCTCCCGTCTCTGGACTCAGATTCCTCCTTGGTAAGCAAGCACCTTCTGCCTTCGTCCTCTGAGGCCCCACTGCCCTTTCCTCACAAGGCACACTGGATGGGGACCCAAAGACAGCTCCTGTGTTGATCATATCATAGTCTCTAATCTTGTTCTCTGGATACATTCATTGGGGTCAGCATCCTTGCAGGCCTCTTCCATGACTGGAGAATCCTCCATGGGCTCGTCACAGTGCACTGAAAGGGTAGCCACCTGAGCAGTGGTCCTGATCACGCCCTGCCCAACAGAGCAGAAAGAGGAAGCATCTCAGCATCGGGTGTACCTGGGCCCCCAACCCCCAGGCTGCAATGTCACCATCCAGCCTGGGGCTGGTTGCCACATCGCGGCAGCCTTGGTTTCCGCCCTGGAAATAGTATGACTGGCATACATTTGGGAAGACTGCTTGACAGAAGTGTCCATATCCTGAAATATGTCTTGTCTGGGCAAGCAGCTCAGTTTGCCTTGTGTGACAATAATAACAGATAGGCGCCTCATGTGCGAGCTGGTCAAGTCCCAGCTTTGACCCTTTAGAGGCACAAACCAAGGTTCCATATCACTAGGGGGTGACTCAAGGTCATTAGAAGGGACTAGGAGCTGCTCTTTCAGCTGCCGCCACCACCTCTGCAGCAGACTTACCGGAGGACTGCTGTCTGGGGGTCTGGGGGCGGCAGGAGCCATGGACCTCCCTCCCCCGTGTGGTGCTGAGGGCCCACTTCTAAAGCAACGGTAGAAACCTGCCTTGGGGGACAGAAAGGGTGGGCAAAAGCTGAGGTTCTTCCGACTGCCTGCCATTTTGTAATCCAATATTCCCCTGGTTTGTCCACAGTCGGACTGTGAGGATGAGGAACTGTTCATCTTCCAGCGAAATCAAACTTCCCTGATTCCAGATTTGTCAGAGGAGCTGGCTGAAGACCCTGCCGGGGCCTGGGTTGCTACTGCTGACGGGCCTCCTCCTGAGGTCTGTGGGATGCACGCTGTGTAGAGCCAGGAAGCTGGCCTGCAGGCAGAAGGGGTGGGGTGAGGAGGTCCTGACCTTCACTGGACTCCTAACAGCAGTGTGGGTCTAGGAGGTTAAAACCACTGACCTGGCAACCCCAGACACCCAGGCCATACCCCAAGTGTTCAGACACCTAACATCTGACAGCCTTGTGCTCATCACTCTCCTGGGAGCCTGGCACGCGAGATCTGGGGGCTCAGACTTGACTGATTTGGGCCCTGCTCCTACCCTTGACCCCAGTGCAAGTGCTGACAGTGTCATTCACTAGAATCGGCCCGTCACTGTCACAGAAGTCACCCACTCAGCCTTCCCTAGGAGTATGCCTGGAATAACCCAAATTAGAGAAATCGCAGGGCTGCTGAGACGCCGGGTTAGTGCCAGGGCAGCTATGTCGCTGCTCTCCATTTCTCCAGCCTCAGCAATGCTGCTGGACAGTTCTTGAAACCCTGGGACAGGGCGTACCCTGGTGGCTCAGGTATTAAGTCCGTGGCTCCGGTGCAGTCCACGTACATCCCAAGGACCTGGGTTCATGACCCAGGCTGGGGAGTGGGAGGGGCAACCAACATGAAAAACTAAACAAATAAATGCCTCTTCCTTCCCTCTCCTCCTGCCTGCCTGCCTACTTATCCTCATTCCTACCTGCTTCCTCCCAAACAAAGCCAAAAACCTGGATGGGAAAATGTACCTCCTCTTGGGGGCAGAGGCCTTGGGCTTCTTCTGGATCAAAGGGCCTGGGTTTCATCGCATCTCCCGGACAGCTGTGTGGCCTCTTCACATGGCAGAGCAACCCATGTGTGTGTAAGCAAACCAAATGGGTAAACGGAACGTCTTCCATTCCACTTCCAAAGCGGTGGAATACGCTTTGGCGCATGAAAACGAGTGACATTAACACATGCGACAACACGGACAGGACAAAAAGGGAGAGACTGTGTGATTCCATTTATATGAAAGATCCCAAATAGGCAGATACGTAGAGACAAAGCATATCGGAAGGTTAGTATGTAAGTATGTATCTAGATTATATAGAAATACTCATTTTGAAACGGCAAATTTTATGTTACATTCACCACAGTGAAGTCCCTGACATGTTTTCGAGGTTGCTCACCAACGACGCGTCTCTCCACAGCTGGCGGAGGCGCCTGTGGTGCTCGGTGCAGGTCCCTGGCAAGACACGACAGCAAGCACCAAGGACCCAGCCTCTCTGGACGGAAGGGAGGCTGGCAGGCCTTTGGGGAGCTGTGCGGGGGTCGGCCCTCTCCGCAGGGTGCCCGAGGAGACCCCCAAGTGGCGGGAAGTTGGTCTTGGTGTGTCCTTCCACACCAGAGGACCCCAGAGTCCTCCCTGGGGGCCGCAGGGAGAAGCTCCGCTCTCTCCCTGGGAAGGGGACCCGAAGACTGTGTCCCAGAGCACTGCCCCAGGAGCCTGGGAGGGCCCAGACTCTGCAAACCGCAGGACCCTCCGAAGGGAGAGGAGGAAGATGATTGAAAATACCATACTCCGTAAAGTCACCCGGGACGCCGGGTGCCCAGCCAGCAGGGACTCCTGTGAAGCTGCCGCAACAGGCCCAAGACAAGAAGAGCCAGCAGAGGGGTCCCAGGGAGGACCCCTGGTGCTCCCGCTGCAGGTAGGCATTGCCCCTGCACGTCCTCTATGAGCCTCGCGTGGAGGCCTTACCTGGTCCTCTGTAGGCCAACTTGCGGGCTGCCACACTGCCTGTCCCACTCCCGTCACACTTGCAAAAACCCAGAGTAGATGCCTTTTAAACGGCAGAGATTCACTTCTCACAGCTCTGGAGGCAGAAGTCCAAGGTCAAGGTGCTGGTACCAGGGTCTGGTGAAGGCCCGCTTCCAGTTTCAGAGATGGAGTGTCCCTTTTAGTAAGGGCACTAATCCCCTGGGCGAGGACTCCACCCTCATGACCTCCTTGTCTCCTAAAGGGCGTACCTCCAAGCACCATATCGGGGCTTAGGATTGCCACATGTGAGGGACACAGCCCATGGGCCCCCAGCAGGCAAGCAAGCAGCCATCCCCATCTTGGTGGGCATGTAGGCCCACTGGACAGACCGGTTTACTGAGGAGGAAGAGCAGGAGCCTCCAGTCTTCTTTAAAAAAGTACTACCAGGCATTTTTATAAAGATGTGCAGCGACCTGTAAAATATAGAACAGAGCCTATCAGGAAACCAAAGCCCTCCTCCTACGAGTAGTCAGCACCTGTTAGGTTCTCTTGAGCTCATCAGTGAGGGAACAGGGCACCAGAGTCGTGTCGAAGAGGTCATGACACACTGGGGTTCTGTCAGTTTGGGGATAAAAGAGAAGCACCTCAGTGCAGCTGCTACCCTCATCACAAACCCCCCCCGGCGCTGCTGCTCTGGGGTCGCCTTCCCCACTGGATGGAGGAGAAGACACGGCACCTTCTCAGTTCACAAAGCGGTAACGGTGGGCCCGGCCGGTGGTGCCAACCAGGTGAGCTTCCCCTGGAAAGGTGGGCTTGTTGGAAATGCTCTGGCATGACCTGCAAAGCCGGGCAAAGCTCGTTTTTGCCTTATTCACAAACTGATCATTTCCTTACAACTCAGAGAAAGCTGGCATTGCCCGTGAGGGCCGCACCAGTTCCCTTCTCAGCAGTGTTCAGTGAGTCGTTCTTCCCACTCTGCTCGCCTCTGCTCACCTTTGTCTTCCTCACCTGAGCAAGCTCATACCATCAGCGCAGTCATTCTTTCCAAGCCCCCTTTCTGGTACCTACTAGAGCCATCTCCTCAGGAAAACAAACTGTGTTTAGCCTTCCAGTGTTTTAAACCTATTCTAACCTATGTGTAGTGTAAAAGCACTTTTCTTTCAGGTCCAATAATATCTTTGTGCCAAACACACTAGAACTGTCCCCAGAAAGGTCGAGGACGGGGCCACGGGAAGCCTGGGCCCCAGTGGTCCGTTCTGCACTGCACGGGGGAGGCGCAAGCCCCTTCACGAACGAGGGCACTTGTCCTGCCCGCTGGGCGCCCACGGCCCCTGCCGCCTTGCTGGGCCTTGTCACTCCGCTCTTGTGGTTTCAGCAACTCGAAGACTGGGATTTGGATCACATCCTTCAGAGTCTGGCGGGGCCAGGAGACGTACAAGGAGACTGCACACCTGGAGCCGCGTGGTGGGCCGCCGACCGCCTCCAGGGCCCAGGTCTGCCCCGCAGCAGCTCCCGTAGCACCTCTCAGCAAAGCAGGGCCTGCCACCTGCCGCGTCCTCTGCTGCTCAGCCCTCACTGTCCGGGACACTCGGGTGCTAGTCCTTGGAACACACCATCCATTCCTTCCTTCCCTCCTTCGTGTACCTGTGACACCCGCTACATGTCAGGCGTGGTCCAGCCCTGGAGTCCACCACCTCCTCCAACCGCCTTGCTTTCTGTGCAGTCAGTCACCCTGTCTCTGTGCCCTTCAGTCAGCCCCTGAGCACATCCTGTGGCGGCCCCGTTTGTGTACTGTCACTGCGCCGGTGGCCTTGCTCTGGGCCCTTGGTAAAGAAAAGGAAAGCTCTGTCCCGTCCCTGCCCTCTGGCCCACGAAGGTGAGCGGGGCCGGTTCTGGGCAGACTCCGTAGCTCTGGGCGCCTGTGGGGCAGCTGCTGGGGCGGATTTAAACGTGGCCTGGTCTTCGTGGCCAAACCCTCACGGCAGGCAGCGGAAGCACCAGTGGTACCTGCCTTAGAAGGGGAGCGTGACAGAATCCTTTCTCTGAGGGCACGTACGCCTGCCATCCAGCTGTCCCACTTCCAGAGCTTGTCCCGAAGGCACACTCGCCCGGGCAGCGAAGCGGCTGTTCGGGGGTGTTGGCTGCCATGTCGCTGCGGTGGAGAGACTGGAAATGACCGTACTCCGTACTCACTAGGGGTGGCGCCCAGCCCGCCACAGTGCCACCGCACGGCACGTGTGTATAAACACAGCACATGGAGTGAATCCCTAGAGGAGGCTCCTGCTGCTCTTTAGACGGGACGGACGCCGACTGCTCGCGCTGGGTCTCAGGAGCAGTCACTCACGAGGGCCGGCGCCACGCGGCTCCCGCAGCCCTGCCGGCGGAGGGAGCACTCACGGAGGGCCAGGGCCGGGGGAGCTGCGCTGCCTAGTCAGTCCACCTCCGCTTCAGCAGCCCCTGCTCTCCCAGGCCAGGCCGAGCCGAGCGCCCAGGACAGGCTCATGGAGCGGCTGGCCCTCCTGAGCGCCACGCAGTCCAGAGTCGCCACTTCCACCTGGAAGAGGCCCGCTGCCACTCCCCGGGCCCCTGCGCAGCAGGCCCAAAGCAGGTGGGACGCGTGCAGCCATGGCCCCTGTCCTCTTCGGAAGGGCCCTCCTGTGGGTGGTTCCCACTCCCTCTCAAGCATCAGACCTCCTCCCAGTCGTCACCAAGGGGACAGGCTCAAAGCCCTGCCCTTTCCCCCACAGGGGAGTCCTCCCTCCACCATCCAGACCTCCCTGGGGGAGGGCCTGCCCCCACCCGCCAGAGCCCTTCCCGGGAATGTCCCATGTGCTTCTGGGTAGGGATGGGAGGGCAGAGGCGGCCACTGCCTAGAGACCAAGCTGGGGCTGGGTGGGAAGAGGTAGGGACAGGGACGCTGGGCCCTGCAGGTCCCGCAGGAACCCTGCACCCACTATTCTCTGGAGCCCCCACCCTTTTTAGAAACCAGTGAGTTGCCCTCTCCCGCGCTAATTGCAGTGGCTTCTGTCCCTGGCCACCCAAAGTATCAATAGGAGCTTCCAGACCTGCGCCATCCAATATGGAGCTTGACTGCTGAGGAACTGAATGTTTAGTTGCAGTTATGTTATTTAAATTAGCTTAAATGTGAATTTAGTGCGTCCTGGTGGAGTAGTGGTTTGGTCGGCCGCCTTAGGCCAAGGGCACAGTCCACAAAACATCTCAAGGACCCGGGTTTACATCCAGAGGCTGGGGGCACAGCCAGGATGAACAACTAAATAAAGTCCTTCCTCCTCTCTCTTCCTGCCGGCCTGCTCGCTGTCATTCCTGCGGCACCTGGCCTTTAACAACGAAAAGTGAATTTAAGTAGCAACTGGTAGTAAGCAGCTACCATACTGGAAGGCACGGAGGAAACATTTTTATCACTAGAAAGTTCTCTCAACTGGCCTGAACCCTGTGGGTTGCTCTAAGAGAAAAGAGCAAGTCTGCAGGCCCACCTTGGGGCCCAGCACTGGCTGACCGTCCCTGCCATTCTCGTCTCAGATGTGCTCCGACAGAGTCCAGTTTCCAGGCTGAGCCGTGCCCCGCGCTGGCCAAGAGCTGCAGGCTGACGGGCTCCGTGGAGGCCCCCACCATCTTCATCGATCTCCGGCCAAAGGAGCCACCAGACCAGGGGTCACCAGAAAGGTATAGGGACAGTGACCCACTGCTAAGTGGTTGTCATGCTGATGGAATAGGGACTCCATCAGGCGGGACAGGTGGTCCACTGTGGGCGCGTCCTGGGACACTGCTCAGTTGGAAGCGCATGCAGGCCAGAACTGGGCCTGGTTCCACCACAGGCCCCCTGCAGAGGGGAGATGCCGGTAGTCTTTCTGGGTAGATCTTGAGCAGTCGGTTTAGATGGGGAGACAACACCTACCACGGCCAAGCAGACGGCTGGGTGGCCTTCAGTGTTGGATGGCTGAGTTTAGGCCAGTCTGCTTGTCATCTTCCCTGGGTCACCAGGAGGCCCAGGGACACCAAGGCCTGGCCTAGACAGCATGGAGCCGGCTCACCCACGTTTCCTCCCGCTTGCAACTCCAGCTCTAGCTCCAGCTCCAGCTCCTCTGACGGTGAGGATGGGGAAGAAGGTGCCACAGCGACCACAGGGCTGAGATCCCGGTAGGGACAGGCATCTCCATCCTCCCAGGGGTCACGGTAATCTCAAAGGGGCCCTTCTGTCTTGAAAGCCCCAGACCAGGCGCATCAACATCTGTGTTTTGTGCTCTCTTGCACCCAAAGGGCCTGCACTTACGAATGGGGTGCTGGAGACAGCAGTAGCCCGAGGGAGTCCCCTGGGGCCCGGTGTCCTCCCAGCCTGGCCTGGGGCTCTCCAGCACCACCGAGGACACCTTAGCTCCCCCCGAAGAAGGGGTTAGTGCACTGCCATTCTGGAAAATAGCCCTGGGTTGATTTTGCTCCCAATGTGATGGCAATGGGTGGAAGAGAAGTGTCGGGTTGGAAGAAAGTGGCAGTTGTCAGTCAGAAAAGCAGTGGGCCAACAGGAAGTGAGAAGTGGACGCCTCCCCAGGGCTCGGCAGCTGAGCAGCGGGCCGTGTAAAGCTGAGGCCTGGGTATAAGAACCAGGGGGGTGTAAGAGAACGCAGAGTCACGGGAAAATCAGAAGTATGTGCTGTGGCGGCGTTTGTTGGCTCCTACCTGGGAACGTGTCTATGTCACTTCTCCCCTAATGTGGAAGTGACCAGCAGCAGTGGCCAGCATTATTGGGAAAAAGGGAAGAAAAACGGGGGTTGAGAAGTCTCACTGAGATTCCCCCCGGGAGCCTTTGACATGCCGCTCACGCTGGGGTCCAAGACCAGGGACACTGCGGGCTTCCCGTCCAGGTCCTCTTTCAGCCACGAGGTTGGGAGGCTGGGCTCCCGGCATGGACTGAGGTTGCCTCTGTCACAGGGACTATACCGGGAAGAGTCAGCTCCTCCAGCAGCTCAGGGCATTCCGGAAGGGGACAGCTCATCCTGAGCTGCCTGCTGGCCAAAGCCAAGGGCCCAGCAGCCAGGAGCCTCTGGCGCCTGAAGATCCATGCGGACCCGGGACTCCAGGCGGGCAGCACATAAGACTCCAGGCCGAGAGGCAGGGAGCCCAGGCCAGACCACTGTGAGGAAGGCCCTCCTGGGGCTGGGACATTCGGGGAGGCCTGGTGGCTCCCCTGGGCCAACCGTAGGCCCTGCCACGATCCGAGGACTTGGTCCCTCGCTCTCCCGTGCTGCATCAGCATGCACAGCGCACGGCATAGCCAACACCCTCCAACGCTGTTAGAACTGGATGACACCTTCTCGGGCACTCGGAGACGATGCCTCTGAATGTGCGTGCACAGCGTGACATCCACAAAGGGCCTGAGGCTCTGAGAAGAGTGTGGAAGGAGACTGCATGATGCCACATTTGTGCGGACGGTGGGACAAGGTTTTCGTCTTCTTTCAACTTTGCATTTTATTCCTTAACATGCATCTATTATTTCCGAGATACAAGATCTTGTTCTTACAAAGTTTAAATAAAACATATTTAGAGTATTTCAGGGTTGAAAGGCCTTAAAGAAACATTTAGTCGGTTTCCTGGTCCCTGGAGGCTGGCTGTTGGTGACTAAGTTACACCATACACTGAGACCAAGTGTTTTTGAGTAGGGACTACGACTGAAATTTGATTTTTCTTTAACCGAGCATGGACGCACGGATCTGTCCTCGGGGTCCTTTCCACTCCCTGCTGCCCCACCACTCCGGTCTCTGTTGCTGTCACCCCCCATACACACCCTCAGGGTCCTGTAACTGCTCAGCCCCGCTCGGTGCCGCCTTCCCAGGACTGCGCTCTCAGTCTCTGCCACCCTCCTGCTAGCTCCTGGCAAGAGCAATCATCAGGGGTCCCATCACAGGCTCAGCGGCCTTTGGCATCTGGGCACATATTCCTGTGTTCCATTGCGGTCACCACGGGCTGCCATGGCATGGGGGTGCTGGGGGCGTCCCTTCCCAGGAAGCCCTGCCCCAGGCAAGACAGGTCCTGTCCCAAGATGGGGGCCACTGGGTTCCCAACCCCACTCCCATCACTCATCAGAAGCCAGGGCTGGGGCAGGCTCCCACATCAGACATGGGCCCAGGGGGCCTCCTCTTGTGGGGAACGTGGCCAGGCTGCTGCTGTCCAGGGCCAGGCCCTCCCCCACATCCGGAGGCCCCTTACCAGGGGCGAAGCCACCAACCGAGCTATCAAGAGCAAAGGCTGCTTTTCCTTTACTCTTGTTCCCCAGGCCTTACCCCTCTACCACCAGCAAGTGCACTTTAGGATGTTTTCATGTAACAACAGAAAACCATTCCACAGCCAACTCTGAAGCTGGGAAGATGAGGCGGTGGTGGTCACGTGGGTTCAAAGCCATGACCTGGCTGGGATACTTCGATCCCTCAGGCCTGTTTCCCATCTCTGGGAGAACCAACCCGATGCCAGACTGCGTGAGCATATGGCACCTTACTCCCCGCGCACGCCACCGTGCAGATGGTGACACAGGACAGAGCAGGCGAGGACGCCCACATGGCAGCCTGGCAGTCGGGGGGAGTGAGCAGAGGGCTCAGCGTGAGAAACGGGCCTGGCTGGCACTAGTGCCCCACGAGGGCTCTGGAAGTGGCCCAGAGGAAGCCCCCTAAACCAGGCAAACTCCACAGAACTCCAGAGAACTCCAGAGAACACGCAGACAGAGGCACAGGCCAGCAGCCAGACGCTGTATTTCAGGGAGCAGGGGAGAGCAGGAAACAGGGCCTGGGCCATGCTGAAAGGTGAAAATAAGTGATCAGTTAACAGCACAGGGCATCAGGGCTGGCACGAGGTCCAAGGCCTCCCACCCACAAGGATTGGTCACGCTCCCTGGAAGGAATGTTCTAGAACCCAGGTGTTTCAGCAGCTGCCCCACATCTCCATTACTAAACCACAGGCACTCTATTTCCCTCAGTCACGCACAGGACCACGAACACGGACAGAGGCACATTTGCCGCAGAAAGACAAGTGGGCAGCCAAGGCTGGCCTCCATCCTGGAGCATGGCCACCCAGGGCAGGACCAAGGCAGCCTGGGACCCCCCCAACCCCAGGGAGAGGTACAGCCTGGGGGCCCCCCACCCCAGGGAGAGGTGCAGCCTGGGCCCCCATCGTGGGAAGACACGAGGCCAGTCCAACACCAGGCTTCCTGCAGGCTGGGGAGCCAGAGAAGGATCTCGGGCATTGTGGCACCGGCATCCAACCAGCCTATAGGACACCTGTGGGTCTGCGGTGATCCAGCACCTCACTTTCTGCCAACACCAATGGCATTTGGAAATCACCTCCAGAGGCTACATTCTGAAGACGTGGTATGGTTGGTGGGGAGACAGGAGGTTCAGGGAAGGCTGGTAAGTAATGCTGCACACAACCAATCATTAAGGATTCACTGTGGGTGCAGTGTCCCCCCAAAACTTCAGAAGGCAGCCTTATCTGGAAGTAGAGTCTTTGCAGATTTAATTATGAGGACACACAGGACCGGAGGGAGCTGCCGAGTGCTCGTTTGTGCAGCAGCCCGGGGCTGGAAGGACGATCCTCACCGGCTGGGAGGGAGCCGAGGCCTGAAGACGCCGCCAGAGCAGGGCTCCTGGCTTCGGGACAGAAGCGCCTCTGGCAGCTCCAGGCCCGGTGACTGGGGAGCTCGGAGAAGGCTCTGGAAAACAGGGTCTGCTGCAGGGTGATCAGGCGTGGGCCTCGGGGGCCGCCTGCAGTCCAGCGTCCGCGCGCAGGCCGAGGCCCTCCGAGTGGGTGCGCTGGTGTTTGTGGAGGTCGGTGCCCCGGCGGAAACCCCGGCCACAGGCCGGGCAGGTGTAGGGCTTCTCGCCCGTGTGCGTGCGGCGGTGGGCGCTGAAGTGCGAGCTGTTGTTGAAGCGCTTGCCGCACTGCGCGCAGGCGTACGGCCGCTCCCCGGTGTGCGTGCGCCGGTGGATGACCAGGCTGGAGCTCTGGCTGAAGCGCTTGCCGCACTGCGCGCAGGCGTACGGCTTCTCGCCCGTGTGCACCCGCTGGTGCGTGCTGAAGTTGGAGCGGTCGCTGAAGCCCTTCCCGCAGACCTGGCACTTGTAGGGCCGCTCCCCGGTGTGCGTGCGCTGGTGCTTGGTCAGGTGGGAGGTCTTACTGAAGGCCTTGCCGCACTCGGGGCAGGTGTACGGCCTCGCCGGCCCGCAGGGCACCCCCGCTGCCAGGGGCCGCTGACCGCCGTCCCCGCATCGTGCAGGCAGCACTCGGTCACCGGCCACTCCCGGGGTGTCTTCCTGGGTTGGGTCTCCGTCCTCCAACTGCTCCCCAAGGCCTGAGGCGAGAAAGCACAGGTCTTGAGGCAAAGCTCCCGGCAGGAGGGCAGAGGCCACAAGCTGCAGGTCCCCTGCCCACACTGAGCAGAAGTGTCAGACCCTGACGTGAGGCAGGGACCTCCGCCTGACACTGTTTCACTTGCTAAACCTCACGAGGCCCTGAGAGGTGCTGTCATTCCCTTTCACAGATGAGAAACCTGAGGCACGTGGAAGATAAAGAACTTGCCCAGTCACCAAGTTAGAAGCCCCGTGGTCTGGAGTCTGGGCTCAAAACCTGGAGGCCAGGGGCCTCGCGGGGGGCAGTGGTACCCTCAGCGGACACAGGACCACGTCCAGCCACATCTTTGGCTGTCACACCTGGTGCGGGGGAGCCCGGATGCTGTCCAGCCCCAATGTCCACAGGTCCCAGGGAAAGACGCTGATCGAGGCTGTCCTGCTTGGAGTGGGGCCAGGGGGCTGGGGTTCTGGCCACTCGGTCCATCCTCGTGGGGCACGGCGGGACACAGCACAGCAGGGGTTCTGACCAGGCGCCGTCCAGCCTCGGCTGCGTGGTTTGGGCAAAGGCTCCCTTTCTCTGCCGCCTCATCCGCTCCACGAGGCGTGGGGCTGGAGCAGGTTGCAGGTGCGGGCTCTGCACGTGGCAGGCGTGCCGACCGCAGGGCAGGCAGAATCGCAGAAGCTTCCCTCGCAGGCAGTGTGTCCTCGCCCGGGGCCGTCTGCCCACCGCCCGGCAGCCCCTCCAGCTCTCCCTCCTGTGCCCACACCTGCGCTTCCAGACCAAGCGAGGCCTGAGCTAGGGAACAGGCCCAACTTCCACATCTGTACAACTACAGCCGAGATGACAACGGAACCACCTCGCTGGCCAGTTGTGAGCCATTTTAGAGAGGAACTGAGTCCACAGTACTCCTGGCCCAGAACCGCTGCAGCCTGGGTCTGGCCTGGGGCTCCAGCCCTTGTCCTGCCTGCAGGCAGGAGCTGTCCCCTCCTGATGCTGTGTGCCCCTCTCTTCTCTGGTGAGAGGTTCCTCCTGAGCCCCAACTTCTCTCAGGGCCACCTAGTTCTCCTTGTCATCTTTCCGTAAAGGAGCGGCCGGCCCACAGCTCACAGGGCAGCACCCTTCTCTGTGAAGGATGCTTCCAGGAGGTTCAGAAACCTGCAGGCTGTTTGTGCCAGATGGCAGAGTAGTTGCAGGAAACCACCGCCCACCAGACCTGACCGTATTCTGCAGCCCTCCGTGGATGGTGTCAGTGACGTGCTGTACGCGCTTGAATGCAAACTTCACAGACACAATCACCCTGAGAGAAGAGACTAAACCAGGACCCCTTCCCGCCTTGGCCATCCCCTCACCTGAGCTGGCACCACCACCGATGTCCCTCAGGCCCGTGGCAGCACAGGCAGGGGCCCGCAGGCCTTCTCCTCGGCTGGGCCGCACCCCAGGAGCAGAAAGTCCTGCCAACAAGAAGGAGAAGGGAGGACGAGAGTGTGGGCCGGGTCGGAACCATGGAGGAGCCGTGGGAAAGCTCACCGCTCAGAAAGACGGGTGAGAGCAGTTTCCCCCAAGGGAGAGGAAGTGAGGGCACAGGGCCCGGGGCTCATTGGCTCTGGAGGGACACCCGGACGCCTGGTCTGGCATTTCATCACAACCAGATTATGTGGCCAAGAGTTACACTGCACAGTGGGACACAGAGGCAGAACAGCGTGGGGAGCGGGCCACTCGCACAGCAGGCCGGCCCCCACCCTGCAGGCAGCAGCGCAAGTTCCATGTGGCAGATACTCCGTTTGGAAACTGAGGCTGTAACAGAAAGGGTGTGATGGGTAATTTTCTGCATCGGCCTGGCCAGGACAGGCATCTGAGGCTCAGCCAGACTAGCCACCTAGCTTCCCGGGACACGTGCAGCCGGCCCTGAGCACGAGTGGGCTGGGCCCCGGGTCCCAGAGGCCCACATCCAGTCCATCAGGAAGGCTGGGTTATGACGTCACCCTCCCTGCAACCACGTGAAGACACGTCATGGTTTCTGAGGGACAGGGCAGGCTCCCCTCACGTTACCCTCATTCTCCTGCAATGCATCCCAGCTGTGGTGCCTCGGAGCCGGGTCCAGGGATCCCCACTCCTCCTGGGACAGGTACACAGCCACATCCTCCAAGGTCACAGGCACCTGTAAGAACACAGGCCCCTCAGGCCCAGCTCCTCCCTGGAGCCACTGCTCCCCTAGGCTCGGCTCCCCACATTCCTTCCCATCCCCCCACGTCACGGTGCTGGGTCCTGATCTCTGGCCCTCCTGCCAGACGCTGTTGTCTGACTGTCCAGCCGCCTGCAGCCCCTGCCTCCCAAGCTCAGCCCACAGGCAGGCTGCATCCTGCTCTTTGGTGACACACCACTGCCAGCCACATGCTGTCTGCCGGTGCAGGGTTGGAGACAGTGAGGAAGGGACATTCTCGGCACAGAGCCATGGGGGCACGACTTAGCACACCCCTCAGCTGGGGCACCTTGGGGACTCTGGGTCGCCTCGAGACAATGCAGCCCTGAACTGAGCTGGGAGCATACTTCAAAGCCGAGAAGCAGTGTGCAGGCGAGGCAGAGAATACTGGTGGCACAGGGCTGCGGAGCGGAGACACGACAGCACCAGCTAAGGGGACACGGTATTTGGAGAGGTGATGAAAATGTTTCTAGGACGTGCCCTGTGGAGTACTGGTCAGGTTCACCGCCTCCAGCCAAGCGCAGTCCACTACATCCTAAGGACCTGGGTTTGTGTCCCAGAGCAGGAGAAACAAGCAAGATGTGTTCATCCAAATAAAACAGAATGCTTTTCCTCCTCTCCCTGCCTGCACCTTTCCTTAAAAGCAAACAAACAAAAAGAAAATCTTTCCAAGCTCCCCGTGGTGAAGACAGCGCCACTCTGAACGCACCCGAGACTGCGGTCGACGGGCTGGCATGTGCGTTTCACTCCACGAAGCTGCTATTTCAACAAACAAGCAGACGCCCGCGCCAGACCAGGGCCAGGGAGCACCTGCTTTTAACCCAGAGTCCCAAGAGATGCCAATGTCGACCGGTTTGAGCTAGGCTGCCCGAGCTCGCTGCGGGACCCAGGCACTCGGGTGGCATCTACGGAGAAGGTACGATGCCCAGGGACGAACGTCAGAGAGAAGGGGAACACTCCGGGGGGTGTCCCTAAGCCAGGCACCAGGCTGGGGGCGGGGGTGTGTGTCTCTAACAGCTGTGGGACACCACTCACCTGGGACCAGGCTGAGAGGAAGGACGCAGCCGGTGCCGCCGGCTCCTGCCGCTGCGACGCTGCTGGGCCTGGGAAAGGGCCGAGTTGCTGGTGAAGCCACACAGTCCCCAGTGCCCGGCAGCCCCGCCCCATAGCGCTTCTCCGCTCTAGGGGTACCGACTCACCCCTCTTTGACAAGAGCTGGGGGCCTCTTTTCGGTCTGTGGCTCAGCTGGGCGGGGGGGCGCTGGCTGTCGCACGAGGCCCCTTCCTCCTCCTCCAGGGACCGCTCCTCTCCAGGCTGCACTTCAGCCTGGCAGTCCGAGGACCATGCCCCCGCCCCACGGGGCACGCTGTCGTCAGCTGGCACCTCCGGGCCCTGCATGCAGACGGAGATCTGCCCACCAGCTCCAGGCAGGGGGCCTCAGCCTCCCTTCTCGCCCCACAGCCGTCCTCCTGCTCCAGGTTGCCTGCTGTCTCTCAGCAGTGGCCGCCTCACCTTAGACACAGTCCTCCCTCCAGCCAGCTTCCGGGGAGAAGGAAGGGGACTGGGGGACGGCAGGCTCCACCTGGACAAAGGAGTGCCTCGTACCAAGTGAGGACCGTGTCCCCACAATCCCTCCCGGTCACATGGTGACGGTGTGGCTGTCACTCAGCCTTGCCTCCTGGTGTTCCCGACAGACCCTGGGCTGGGAGGGCCCGGAGCTGGGCCTCCTCTCAGAAGTGCACATTACTGCTCGTGTTTCACGAGTCGACATCACCAACGGGCGCTCGGGGAGCAGCCGCTCCCGGTGCCACTGCAGGAGCCCTGGATGAGCTGGGGTCTCAGAGCTCGCTGAGCTCTGCAGCAGGACCAGGGATCAGAGACGTGAGCTGGAAAGTCAGCGCTGTCCCAGGCTCCAACATGCCGCAGCTCTGAGAGGAAAAGGGCCAGGCTCTGGGGTCCAGGGACACAGGGAAGCCATCCGGGAACCCCAAGACCAAGGCTGGAGGAGCTGGAAAGGACCCTTAGTTCTGGGTCGCAGCTGGCAGGCTTTGCTCAGTGCCCTCAATCACACTGCATTTGGGGGAACCTATCTGTCCTGCTAGACACAAAGGGACAGCAGTTTGCAGCCAATGGCACTGCCACAGAGAGAAAGGTGACCTGTCAAATATCTCACCTTGGCTTGATTCTAAAAGAGGTGGCAAGACTTAACTCAAGGAGTTTAGTAGTGAAGTGCGCCCTGGTGGCTCAGACACTAAGCCAGAGGCTGGGACGTGGACCACGTAAGCCCAAGGACCTTGGTTGGTGACAACAACTAAAATAAATGCAAGTGCTTCTACCCTCATCCCCTTTTCTCTAACAACGCTTGTTCCCTCTCCACCTCACGAAAAAACAGTAAAACAAAATAAAGGAATTTTGTGGCTAAAACAAAGCAGAATTTGAAAACGACCCCCGCCCCCACCCAAATTGGGTTAGGAGTTGGGGTGAGCTCTGCAGCAGTGCTGTCTGTGGGACATTCCTTGATGGTGGACGTGTCCCATGTCTGCACTGTCCAGGTACAGGGCTCACGTGACTACTGATCCTGCACGGCGTCAGGCATGACCTATGAATTACACTACAGACTTACTTTTAATTAAAAGACTCAACGTAGCCGGTAGCTACCAGGGAACACATGAGGCTCTAACCCGGGCACCCACCAGCCCTGTCTCTTCCCGGTGCGTCTCCCTCTTCTGGGATCTTTCAAGTACCAAGGCCTTGCCTTGGAACAGCTCCAGCCTTCTTCCCAGCAAAAGATGCATCTGACCCATGCTGGGCTGGTGCTAACAAACCAGTCAGGCTGAGAAGGGAGATGGGCTCCATGTGCCTAATCGCTGGGCAGACATCCCTGAACCAAGGTTGAGAAACTTGGCATTTGCCTTCAACTGACATGTCTGAGAAGCCCAGCACCCCAAAAATCTCCAAATGCAGACCTCAGCACAGGGCCCCGTTTCCTCACCTCAGGGCCAAAATGCCCCCCACCTCACCCGCTGCCTCTGTTTCCTGGGCTCCCGCTGCAGCCCTTCCACGAGGACCACGGCCTCCTCACCGCTCTCGGGCTGTCGCTCCCGCACCCAGGCCTGGATCTCCCGGGGCAGCACCGTCAGGAACTGCTCCAGCACCAGCAGCTCCAGGATCTGCTCCTTGGTGCGCAGCTCGGGCCGCAGCCAGCGGCAGCACAGCTCCCACAGGCGGCTCAGGGCCTCCCGGGGTCCCGCCACCTCCTGATAGCAGAAGAGCCGAAAGAGCTGGCGGAAGGTCTCAGGGCTGGGGTCTTCCGTCTCCGAGGAGGGCTCCTCTTCCCAGCAGAAGTCTTCCTCCACCTTCACAATCAGGATCTCGTCCTGCTCCAGGGATGACGGCAGGAGGCTGGGGCTGGTGGTCATTGTTCCTGGGGGCCTTGCTTCTTTTCAGGCCTCAAGAAATGTCTCTCTTTTTGCCTCTGGTCAGACACTGGAT
Source organism: Solenodon paradoxus (assembly GCA_004363575.1). Taxonomy (NCBI): domain Eukaryota; kingdom Metazoa; phylum Chordata; class Mammalia; order Eulipotyphla; family Solenodontidae; genus Solenodon; species Solenodon paradoxus. The sequence continues at coordinate 305,877 of RJWH01001774.1, forward strand.
GTATTTTTCAGGGCCCTGTGGAGAAAGAATAAATTCATTGGGGGTGCAGCACGAGGGCTGGATAAGCCTCTGCAGTCACAGCTGGTTCTGGCCCCAGAGCCAATTCACCTTTCTTGGCTAAAGGAGAGCGGAAACGGATGAACCTGGCCCTAACTTTCCCCTACTAACTCCCGCAGACGTCCTCATGCGAAAGGCGGGGATGAGCTATCACCCACACGCGGGTGGCTGCGAAGACTAACGGGATGTCGGAAAAGGGCCAGCACAGTGCCCAGCAGCCGGTCAGGGCGGGGAAAACGCTTGAGTTTTCATTACTACAGTGGGCCTTTCTCAGATGGGGTCATTTGGAAACACGGTGCAAACCCGGGGCCCCGCCGCCCAGGGGGCCGCAGATTCTGTCCCACTTGCACCCCCGATTTCGGGCTCGGCAAGCCTGAAGCCCCTCCGCGGGGCTCACGGGGCACCCCGAATGGACGGGCACCCGCCCCTCCGGCTTCAGCGTCCTGGGAGGGTCGGGCCCCCCAGGCAGGCGCTCTTCCGTCCTGGCCCCTCAGGGGAAGGATGAACGAGGCCGAGGCGGATGAACGGACCCGGGCTCAGCGCGGCCGGGACCCGCAGCCCTCCACCGCACTCACGGCAGCTCAGACGGCCACCGGAGCCTCCGGGCGCCAACCGCAACACAGGCCGAGCCGCGAGCGCTGGGGTCCCGGCCTCGGACGCAGGTCGCGGAGGCGGAACGCCCCCCCCCAGTCCTAGGACGCAGGCCCGAGACAGATGCTCGCCGGCCATTGGTTGAACCAGCTGTCGGTCTTGCGAACGGCTGCGTGAACTGACCCACGCGAAGTATTGTGGGCAGTGTAGTCCTCGCTCCATTGGCTGAGCCTGCTATTAAGGGCGGGAATGAGCCTGGATAGGCGGGCCCACAGGAGGCATTGTGGGTAGTATAGTCCCTTTCCCATTGGTGAAGCCGGCAGCTCCTCTCAGGCGGGCCTGAGAAATGCATTGTGGGTAATGTAGTCCTTGACAGCGCGCACACACACGCAATCCAGCTTTTGAACGAGGACCCGGAAGGCATTATGGGAAATGTAGTCCTTCCTATCCCCTCCAGTACTTTCAGTGAGCATGCGCAAATCCTCGCACCGCCCCCCTCCATAACTTCTAGACCTTTTCTTGTTTTCCACCTGCTCTGCTCTCCCAAGGCCTGAGAAAGTCATGGTGGCGGAGGGTGGGGTGGGGGTGGGGACGACGACGACGACGGGTGGGCGGGGGACACGGGGGGGGGGGCGGAACGACACAACACCTTGAACATTTTTTTTTTTTAAAGGCAAGGTGCAGGCAGGAATGAAGGCAAGTAGTCAGACAGGCAGGAAGAGAGGAGGAAGAAGCACTTTATTTCCATTTTAGTTGTTTTGCCCTCCGAACCCCGGACACGAACCCAGGAAATGAGCCTGCCTCCTTGAACCTTACTCCAGCAGGGCACCCTTGAATATTTCCTTTTCTAGCTAAATGCCAGGCTCTGTTCTAAGCACTTTGCAAATATTAGCCCGGTTCACATCTAGCTTGTAGATGAGGAAACTGCAGCAGAGAAACAAGGTCACACACAGTAAGTGCAGAGCCAGAGCTGAGAATAGGAAAAGAAGACCCCTAGCTATTTGCTTGGTTATCAGTTGTTTCATTTGTTCTTTTAATCAACAAATACTGTTCCCAACCTGTGCCAGGTGAGCACCAGCAGGAGGTGCATTGCACGGTCTCTGGTGTGGGGTAAAGCCTGCAGGAGGGGACTGGGGGTCTGGAGCTATGAGGTAAAGGGTCAAGGGAGGGTCGTGTGCTCCGGACCAAGCACCCAGCACATGGTGGCGCTCCATAAACACTGATCTAAGAACCCGCATTTCTGAGCCCGCCAGTCCCGGCCCCTCACCCACCCTCCCTCCTATTCTTGTTTTCCACTCCTGTCCATGCCCTCTCATGGGCCATCCTCCCACACACCCAGTGTTCTGTCTGGTGTGCGCACAGGAAACTGGCGCTGGGCTGGCCGCCACTGAATTTGAGAGGCCGCCCCTGGGGGTGGAGGCATTGTCAAGGGCGGATCCTAGATTTCGGGACCACTTCTAGGACTTTGGACAGTCATCCCACCTCTCTGTGCCTTGGTTGCCTTGTCTGTGAAGGGAGGTCCCCCCACCCCAAGCTCAGGAGGTGGCAAGAGGACCCAGGGAGATGACTTTGAAGTGCAGACACTCTGAATGCATGGGTTCCACAAGCAGAGACCTGACCCACAGGGGAAAAGCCAAACTGGACATGGACGGTGGTGATGTCACAGGATAGTGTGAACAGACTTGGTGCCATCAAAGTGTCCGTGTTCAAGTGGTAAATTTCATATTGTGTGTATTTTACGACAATTAAAAAACAGAGAACACCAGGGTCAAGGGTGGGACGAAGAGGGGCGGAGAGCACAGGCTGAAGGCCAGCAGTGGCAGGGCCGGGCCTGGGGGTGGGGAGATCGCAGCCCAGAAGGACAGACACATCCACAACAGGACAAGAGACTGCAACCAGGCTAGAGGGGGTCAGCCACACCTTTCATGGCTTCAGAGCTGCTCTTATTCTGTCTGAGTGACTGTAGCAAAGTACCGACGACCAGGCAGCTAGGAAACCGCAGACTAATCTCTCACAGCTCTGGGGCTGGGAGTCTGGTAGCTGTGCCCGCAGCACCAGGTTCTGGCGAAGGCCCCTTCCGCTCCTTCCTTTAGCTCGCAGACGGCCCTGCCGACGTCTCACCCTGTGCTCTACAGGAGCAGATGGGAGCAGCTCCAGGGTGACTTTCCTCTAATTGAAGGAACACTGTGTCATAACCTGACACAGGTTACAGTAGCATCATTGTAGATCAGCACGTGTATGTTAAACCCACCAACAGCAGTCGAGTGCTGCCCTTCACCGTGGACCTGACCCCCGGTACCTGATTTGCCGCCTCCCCTGGTAACCACTCCTTTGATTCTAGAAACACAGTATTTTGATTTGATTTGGTTCATTTAAGGAAAGGTGCAGCAGGAATGAAGGTGAGTAGGCAGGAAGACAGAGGAGGAAAAAGCATTCCATTCCACCTTTTTATTTAATTGTCACATCAGCCATTTCCCCCAGACTTGGACCCCAGACCTGAGGCAACAGACCCAACCGCTACTGCACCAGGGCACGGTCAGCTTGGGTACACATAGCAAAACAGCACAGACTGGGGGCTTAACTCACAGGCATTTCTGTCTTAAGTCCTGGAGGCTGAGGGTCTAAGGTCCAGGTGCTCAACAGACGTGGTTCCTGGTGGGATCTCTCTCTCTGCCTCTTCAAAGATGCCAGCTTCTTGCTGTGACTTCTCTCTCTACCTCTTGTTAATCAGGTCACAGTGCTGTCGGACTAGGCCCACCTTTGTCTCCTCAGTTCTTACTCCCTCCTCAGCCCCTATATCCAGATAGTCACTTTGTGGGTGAGGACTTCACTGCATGACCCCGGGAGACAGGCACAATGCAGCCCAGAGCACATAGCCAGACCCACAAATGTTACCAGTCCCTGGAACAGCAGCAGACTCCAGACCCGGGGCCACCTGCCTACACACCCCAAGAGCCAGGGAGGAAGGCGACACAGACACGCGGCGCACACCAAACGTTCTGGAATGTTCTTGCTTTCCACAAAGACACGCGCTCTCGCTCACGTTTCTTCACACTTGATTTGAGCCGAAAGGCCAAGAAGCAGTCTCTCTCCCGTAACTCCTAGAACATGTGTCCTCCCTGGCCTTTCCTTTGTAACGCTCTTTACGACAGGGACGGGAGTGTGGAAAACTTGTTTCTGCTCCGAGAAGCCGCGGCGCCGCGCGGTGGGCGACAGCTGCTGACGCGAGGCCTTGAGTCTGGGACCCGGGAAGGGTGCCAGAGCAGGCTCCCCGCGGCCTGAGGTGCCGTGTCTGGATGTTACCTGGGCTCCACCTGAAGAAGGCACATCTCCCTGGCTTCAGCCCTTTCTCCAAAGGCCAGGAAGCCAGAGCTACGGGGGGAGAACAGTCCGAGATAAAATGTCCAGCTCCCCCAGGATCTGCTGTGGCCTAAACTGCACAGAAAAGCCAGCTGCTGCGCGTGCTTGTGTGTGCGCGTGTGTGTGTGCATGTGTGTGCGCGCGTGTGTGCGTGTACAGCTTAACAGTGGACTTCTGTCTCAAATATTGTTGAAGGAAAAATTATTCAGGTCCAGAACTCCCTGGTGGAGTAACGGTTAGGTCACTCGCCTCCCAAGGAGCAGGCCACGTGCCCCTGGGTTCAAGTCCCGGATCCAGAGGGGAAACAACCAGTGTGACCAACTAAATAAAAATGAAAAATAAAGACGCTTTTCCTCCACTCTCGTCCTACTGCCTTCTCACCTTCATTCCTCCCTGTTCCTTTCCTTTAAAACAGTATGTTATTCATCGCTCAAGAACAGTAAAGAAGGCCTCATCCAGAGCAAGAGAGAGTGCGCTATTGAACCACTGCCCTGCAGCTTTCCAGGAAGGGAGGAAGAGCAGGGTCAACTGAGTGCAAGGCTGAGCTGGAGTTTGCAGCCAAGAGGAAGCGGGGCACTAAGAAGAGACATCAGGGTGGAGGGGGTTCCGGGGAAACGGAGTCTGGCTGCGAACAGCTCAGGTGATCAGCGGCCACCTGGGGGCGTGGGGGTGAGGGACCCAGGCAGGGACCAGGGGGGTTCTGCTTGGACTTGGCTAGACCCTGTGAAAACTGGACAGGGCAGAGGTGCATGTGGGAGCCCGAGGCAGGGCCCACTGAGGGGAGAGCTGAGAGGAGCCCAGGAAGTTTGACGGGGAGGGTCTGCCATCGGGGACCAGGCTCCTGTCCCTGCAGACTGAGGCTGCACTCGGGGAACCGGAAGAGCCGCTTGGGGTTCTCACTTCTAAAGACAGGTGTTGTTCAAGATCGGATTGCAGAAGAGGTAGCTTTATTTGTCTTTTTACTTTTGCTCACCCTTGGCCTGGGACGTAAGAGCAATCCAGGTTCCCTGGTGGAGGAGTGGTTAGGTCCGCCCCCTCTGGCTGGAAGTGATCCACATGCATCCCAAGAGCCAGGTTCGTGTAGGGGGACAAGCAAGATGAACAATAAAATAAAATAAATAGAAATGAACCTTCCTGCCTGCCTGTCTGCTCGCCATCATTCCCGCCTGTACCTTTTCTGTTTCACACCTTCCCTTTAAAAAAAGAAAGCGACCTAGTTCAACGCAGAGCCCTCACTCCCTGAGGCCCCGACAACTTCCACCCAGGAGCCCGCGGCCAGCTCGCCTCTGTCCGAGAGAACACGGTCACCACATTCGCGCTGTTTTCCCAGTTTAGTAATAACACAGGTGAGCTGCTCCTTGATAGCGAATCTTTCAGTTCGTCCCTTGGTTATTACTTGGTGAGGAAAAACAAGACAATCCTCACAGGCCTGGAACAAAATGACAGCATCCAGGGCCTCTTTTCATGCAAAGTGCAGCTGGCAGCAGCTTGTCAAAGACACTCACTGAGGGCTCGCTGTCACGGGAGCGGGTCCTGCCACTTAGCAGAGGTAAACGAAAACCAACCCGTGTGCCCTGGAGCTCCAAGGATTTGAAGTCCTGAACCCAGAGAGGGTCGCACATTTAGGAGAAGACAGAAACGGCATTGGATGCCTGCACCTTAGCCGGCTTTGCCGCAGAGCCTGCCCATCTTTGAAGAGGCGGTGGGTGTGCCACCTGGCAGCTCGCTGGCTGCTGGGATTGCCGCCTGCGAGCTCGGGTGGCGGAGCGTCTGCCGGCCTCCGTGAGAGACGAGACACGCTGTGCACAGAGGAGTGGAGCAAAGAACCGCTTAGTCACAACTTGGGTCGGTCCCCCGGAGACAGGACCTCCCCTGGGGCTAGAGGTGACCTGGGGAACCAGGGGAGAGGGCGCCTCACAGAGGGAGCTGCGGGTGTGAGCGAAGGCCCTGAACGCTGAGGGACGGAAAGGAGACCCGGGTGCAGGGACGGGCGATGGCAAGCAGGCTGCAGGGTGGTTGTGCGGTAGGGCCTGGGGGCTCTATGAGGAGGGGAACCGCGGGGTCGGGTTTTAAGCAGGGTGCTGTCATGGTCCTCCGATCTCTGAGCTGCAGGGAGCAGCGAGACCCCTGCAAGCTCCTGGTGTGGTCCTGAGTCCGGGTCATGCTGGGCCTGGGGGCAGCTCCCGGGTCAGGGCTGACCGAGGCCCTTGCAGTGGAAGCGGAGGGGCTGGTGGCGGATTGGGTTGGGGTGAAGGAGGGAGGCGGCCGCAGTCGCTCAGTGAACCGGGCATGATGTTCTCTGCTGGGATAGGTCCCACTGATGGGAAGAGGCAGAGCAGAATGCCTGACGGAACGAAGGCTCACTGCGTGCTCACCCTGCCGACGAGAGCACATGCGTGTTCATGGTAAGACTTCAGAGCAGACCATTCAGCAGAGTAAAGACAAATCCCACCCAGGTGATCTCAGCAAGGAACAGGCGGCAGTACATCGTGTCTATCTATCGCAAAACCAGGTCACGCCCTGGTGGCCCAGCAGCGTGGGCCCCAAGGTGCAGTCTGCATGCCTCCCGAGGCCCCCAGCTCACACCCGGGCAGGAGAGGAGAGGAGCGGGGAGAACGGCCAGTGCGACAAGTAACTAAAGTGCTGCTTCCTCCTCTCTCCCCGCCTGCCTGCTCGCCTGCATTCCTGCCTGTGCCTTTCCTTAAAAACAGCAACAAACACTCACACCAGCAGGCTCCCCCCACCCCTCCCCATCAGCGCCCCCGGCTTGTCCCGGACACGGACCTGATTTCTCTGCCCTGGGACTGAGCTTTCCTGTCCCTCTGCTCTACAAAGGGCACCCGCGCACGTGTTCGCTTTGACGTCTGGCGTCTCTCGCTCATCCTGTGTGGAATTCACGCAGCAGAGCTCAGGCTCTTTCTGTCCTGGGTATGATGACCCCGCGGTTCATCACTGAGCATTTGCCAGGTTTCCAGCTTTCGTTTATGCTGAATAAAGCCGCCATGAACATTTCGTCCCTGTAATCCAGTGTGTGATTTTAATACACCGGGAACGTGGCAATTTTTTATCATCCTGTGATTTAAAAAAATACTCTGTTATTTAACATGACGATTGTGTCACCACGAGATGGATGCTTAGTGTCTTCACAGTGAACCTCCCACCACAGCCCTGAACAACAGAAAACCCTGAGAAAGCTGCTCCCCCTGGAGCCTGGGCCCTGCACAGGCCGCCCCTTCACCTGAGGGCGGTGTGGCTGCCCCGCTCACAGAGGAGGTGGATCCAGGCCGTGGTCCAACTTGACGCAGCTTATGCCATTAAAAACGGGCCACGCTGGACTTGGAAGCCACGTTTTCTGGGTCTGGGGAACCCCAAAATGTGTCTGTCAGGCGAGGACTGCCCTCTGCAGCTGGCTTGGGGGGACATCTGTGTGCAGCCCTGAGTGGGCTCACAGAGGACAGTGTGACAGCGGGAGCCTCAGGGTCCCGGCGGGCGTGGCAGGCGCTTCTGGAACTGAAGGGAAAGCCCTTAGCAGGGAGCAGGGCCGACATTCCCTGGGTGCCCCGCCAAGACTGTACCGGACGGCCAGGCGCACATCCCAAGGGCCCGCGTTCAGGACCCGGGGCCGGGAAAACCAGCAAGGTGAGCAACTAAGATGAAATGAATAAGGTATTTCTTCCTCCTCCTCCTCCTCCACTGGCCATGCAGTGCACCCCGGGGAGATTTAGTGTCAGGAGTAGGCTGACCATCTGTCCCTATTTAAATGGCACAGTTTCAATTGTTTTCGTTATTTACCGTCAATTTTGTCCCGTTTTTCATAAATTAAAACTGTAACGTGAGGCAAAAGGGGCAGCTGAGTTGGCCGGGGCCCAGTCTGGGGAGGAACCCAGGACCCCGGGGGTTTCTGGCTCCAGGAAATGCGGTCAACTTGTCAGGAGGCTTCTGTAGCTGTCATGACGGGAGGGAAGTGACTGGCGTCTGGTGGGCAGAGGCCCAGGGACTCTGCCCAGCTCTGACAGTGCCCAGAATGGCCCTTCAGCCAAGAATGGCCTGGCCCCAGATGTCACCAGGGCTGAACTGAGAAACCCCGGTCTGTGGCGAGGTGGTTCCTCGAAGTGCAGCGGCTGAGCCATGGACTTGGGCGGTCTTGTCATCGCCTCGGGCTAATTTTAACCTTGGGTGCGGGCTCCACTCTCACGTAGAGACACAGGGACTCAGAGACGTTGACTGTGGATGGTGTGGGTCCCCAGGGGCCCTGGGAGCTTCCCAAGCCTGTAGTTAGCAGGTGACAGGGAAACAGTGTTGGGTAGACACTGCCAAGTTCATTCATTCACATTCAGATCCTGAGCGTTGACCATGTGCAGGAGAATACCGGCACATCTCTGCCCTCACTAAGTTCCCAGTCTATAGGGAAACTGCCCAGAAAACAAACCACGGGTTATGTACCCAGAGGGGCAGTGAGTTTCTTGTCCTGGAGAAGCCAAGGAGGGCTTCTTGGAGGAGGTGACTTTTAGCTGATACAATGGTCAATGTGTTGACCTGATGGGGCTGAGGGATGCCCGAGGGGCTGGTAAAGCTTTACTTCTGGGTGTGTCTATCAGAATGTTTTAGGGGAGGGATACGCACTCAATTCAGTAGACTAAGCAAAATCACCCTCCCCAGTGGGGTGGGCCTCGTCCAATCAGGGCTCACACAGGACAAAACGGTGGAGGAAGGCTGAATTTGGTCTGGATGCTTGAACCGAGACACCTATCTCCTGCCCTGGGACATCAGTGCTCTGGCCTTGGGTGTTCAGATTTGAGGTGCGATTTACACCCAGTTCTCAGGCCTTTAGACGTGCAGCATCACACCACCAGCCTTCTTGGGTCTCCTCCGTGCAGGTGGCAAACTTCTCCCCTCCGTAATCATGTGAGCCAGTCCGTCCTCCTCTCTGTCTTCACGTCCCTTGGCTCCATTTCTCTGGGGAGCCCTGAGCCACTGGGAGAAACACTCACTCCCCATTGTCACTCTGACTGCCCCCCACAGGCTGTTCCCGAGAGCCCCCCAGGTCTCCGAGACTCCTCAGGGCCTAGGGTCTCACACTGTGGCTTAATAAAGAACCATACTTGGTGTGCTCTGGTGGAGCAGTGGTTGGGTCAGGCCGCTCTGAGGGGCACAGGTCACATACCACCGGGTTCAAGTCCCAGGTCGAGGGGAAGCAACCAGTGCGAACGACTAAATGAAAACAAAATGAGGTACTGCTTCCTCCTCTCTCTTCCTGCCTGCCTGCTCTTCATTCATTCCTGCACCTCTCCTTCAACAAAAAAAAAAGCACCTCACGTTAGGCTCACCCTGTGGCTCAGGCAGCTGAGGGGCTAAGGTACAGACCACACCAAGCTCGGGGACCTGGGTTCCAGACCCGCGGTGGCGGCAGAGGGAAACAAGTGCGCTTTTATTCGAGGACAGGCAAAGAAGTCACTTACAAAATGCTGTTGTGAAAGCATAGCTTTTCTTAAAAAGCAACGGCCACCTTTAATATGTGCTCTGGGGGGCTGTCCAGGGCGTGGGAGACCCTCCGGCCTGGGTGCTCAGCACTCCTCATCGGAACCGTCGCTGTGGATCTGCGCGCAGCACCGGGAGGGCCTGGGCGTGGCCGAGGTGCCCACAGGGGCCGGGGCCAGGTTCACCCAGCCGGGCCCGCGGGGCAGCATGTGGCTCTCGTTGAGCCTGCAGACGCGGTAGTTCTCATAGTGGACATTGTGCGTGATGTCCTTCAGGTCTTGGAGGTGGGACCTGGGGGTGGTAGCAGGCCAGCCCAGTTGGCCTTGGGGTTCCTCGGGCCCCCGCAACCCCCAGGCTCCGCACACACTCACCGGATGAGCAGGTCTCTCAGGAGGGGGAACTCGCAGTGCGCCATGTTCTCCACTGCAAGACACCACAC
>RJWH01001775.1:5737-97432 GCA_004363575.1 Solenodon paradoxus
GCCTCTCACAGTCAGAGGCTTAGATCCAGCACTTGATAACACATGCAGAGTGAGCCAAGGATTGTCTGGTGAGCAAGTGCTTCTAGAAGCCACGGTCAGCACTCCTGACCGTCGTGGGTCCATCCCACTGGATCCTGCTTCTGCTTTCCACACCCCTCCACCCCGCTCTCAAAGCCACCTCCTCCGGGGGCCTGCCTCCAAGGTAAGGCCCCAAACAAGGCACCGCAGGGAACCAGGGAGAGCCGGGGATCTCTTCCATTGTATGTCTTGACCCTGTCTGCTTCCCTGTGGTTTGCTGTCCCCTTCCGTTCCCCTGTGACACCCAGTTTTCTGCCTTCCTAGTCCTGCTTGGAGAAGGCACTCTTCACAGCCTCTCCCCATCTCCCGACCTTGAGACAAGTGTCTGACTGATAACCAGGTAAACGGGGCTCTCCCTGCCTCCCTCACCTCCAGGCAGCCCCTTCACTTGGTGACAGGCTTGGAGGCCGCCGAGTCGGAAGCCAGGCTCAGGTGTCCACACGCACGCATCCTGGCAGGCGGAAGGAGCCTCATGTCACTTTTAAAAGACTAAACTCAGATTCAGCTCACTGCCAATGACAAAACTATCAGTCACCAAATTCCAAACGGAACCAAAGTGGCACAGGGTGCCACCAGAACCTGCTGCAATCAGCCCCGAGAAAGCCTGGGGGCTGACACGTGGCCGAAACAGCCGTTTCTCCTTCAGCCAGGCCGCCAGAGGCGCTGGCCGCCAGCATTTCATCTCACATTCAGGCAGCTAAAACCCACCCTGTGCATAATATTTTATTTCTAGCCTGTGCAGGGTGCCCTTCCTAACTTTCTGCACAGAGAGACAAAAGCTAAAGCAAAAGCTTGTGTTGGGAACCCCCAGTTGCTAAGATCTGGACGTTCTCCAAACCAGTGTTCTCAGGGCATTCGACTTCAAAGCAAAGCTTCCCATTGTTAAGCAAGTATGTGCATAGTATATACATACATGTGTATGCAAGTTATATACGTTACATGTATAACACATACTTTACACACATATGTATGTGTGTATTATATATGGTTAGTCCTTGGCAATAATGATTATTAAATATATATTCACTTTCCTGTCTGTTTATCCTTTGTGACCAGTCAAGAGTTTCATAAAACCTTATGTTTGTTAGTTCACACTACTGGTCAACGACTGCTCTTTAGGGCACTCCCTGGTGACCTAGTGGGCAAGTCCACCCTGGGAGCCATCCCACACACATCCCAAGGTCCCGGGTCTTGAAACCCAGGCCAAGGGGAACAACCAATGTGAACAACTAAATAAAAATAAAGTCCTTCTTCCTCTGTTCTCAAAAACAAAAACAAAAACAAAATGAAACAAAACCAAAACGCAACAACTGCTGCTTAGTCGTGGTGATGTCTCATTTCATTCCGGCACACTTATTACGTTTCTGTCAAGTCTATCAGATCTTCCGTCTCTAGAATGCTCAGGCCTCCTCGATATTTACTGCACATAGAAAATGGCTTATAAATACATTCGTTCAATAGTCACTGATATTTACTGCCCAGCCTGTGCAGAATTCTCCGCGGAGGGTGGCGATCACACGAGTAAAAGGGAAGCCTCGCGGGAAGGGCTGTATCTGCAAGCCATGCTCTCTTCACCCTTCACCTCAGGCCAACACCAACATTCACCTTCTCTGCAGTGTTTTCAACCAGTGAGTCCATATCTGAGCTCTAGGTACTTTCATAAATGCCACCTTCAGATACTGGATTTCAAGTCTCAGTTTATGTAGAAAGTTATTTCATTATCCAATTAAATGTCAACTTAATGCCTCCTTGACGCACTTACTGGGAAGGAATGTGGGAGAAAATAAATAGGTGAAAAGTAGCTTCTTACAACTACACCCGTTGTTTATCTTGAATACAAGGAGAAAAAATATTTTGTCACTCTCAATTCTAACAGAGTCGCCAGTTTCTATTTTCATGGACAATAAAATGGTCGCTATCCCCTTTTTCCTTTTTTAACAGCTTTCTTTCTCCTCCTTCATATTCCAGTTTTAATGACCAGATTAGAACTCCCATGAAGACAGCTAACTGATTGAGACAGATTTTTGTTAACATCGCAGTGGTTATAAATGGAGCCTTTCAATATGGGCATGAGTGGTATTGACACCAGCAGGAATGAACAATCTGGCTCCTTTCTCGTCATCTCCTCTTTGTAAGCTACATAGTAATAAAAACACTCATGCAATGATTAGTGTGCTTTCTGTGCGGGCAAAGGGGCTCAGCGCAGATGCCGAGACTCCCAGAACTGGTCTCCTTCAGAGGCCCGTGTGAAGCAGAGGCCAGGGCTTCCTCCACAGGTGCGGGAGAAGCGCCAGCCTTTCCCCAACCCTTCTAAAATAGGAACTCTGGGTGAAAAAAGCAAAAGGATTTTCTAAGATCACAATGGGCATACTGGCCTAGTAATTAACCTTTAAAAATGCTCAACAAATCCTTAAAATGCAGACATTTTACACAATGCTCCCTCATTTCAATTTCCAACAACTCATCTAAAATTAAAAATCAGTCAAAAACTCAAGCGGACTTGGTGTCTTTTAAAATGTCAGGCCCTGACTCCCTCACTCAGTAAAGACACTTGCCTCTGATTCCAAGGGACTGTTCATTTGAAACACTCCAGCTTCCTGGAACGAAGGTATTACATTCCTTTTTTAAAATCTTAAACTACTTTCTAAAGCAGTCGTAATACTGGTAATTAGTCAACTAGCGCTCGACAGATTCAAGAGACAGAAAATATGTATTATAGTTACCTTTCGCCTGGTCCAGAGCCCTCCCCTTCAGGCATTTCTGTCCTTTAAAAATAACCGAACAGTGAAGAAGATTGAGAGCGACTATGGTTTCTCCTCCGCTCCAGCAGTGACTGGCAGAAGGAAAAATCCCAGAAGTTCTTTCCTTTTTGGAAAAAAGCACTCCTCCCTTACTCAGAAAGGAGGTGTTTACAAACTTCCAAAGCGCCTGCCTGCCTTGAATGAAGCTAAGTGCCTGGGTTATTATGTCTGCCCCTTCTAAAAATAAATAGGTCACCTCTCCCTCCCGGTACCGTGACAGGCAGCCGGCAGAAGTTGTGCCAGAATTTTCTCTCCAGCCCTGGGAGGTGCCACCACCCGTGAATAACCTTGATTGGGATGACTTCATGTGGGTCTGCCTACCCTTACTCTTTCCTATTTTTCCGGCGTGACAAGGCACCCCCCCCAAGGGAGGAGTGGCCTCAGGAGCTGGAAACTTCACCTGGGCTATCAGATCTCACCTCCCCGCCCAAGCTGGAGGCCTTGGTTAGACTTGCCAGAGCCCAGAGGCCTGTTTGTTCTAAGAACCTTTAGCCACTCAGCCTAAAGATCCCTGACTCGAAAAATAAGGGATGGGGGAAGGGAAAAAAGGAGTAAACATTGTGTTTTTAGGGACACTGTTTGGCAAGAAGGTCTTCCCCGGGAGTCATCAAGATTTCTCAACCCAGAGGAAGTTTACACATGAATATGTGTCCGAGTTCTGAGTGTTCTTTTGGGGACCACGGTGGCTTCTCCTGCAGCATTTCCCTGTCTCTGTCGTCAGGGGCCGCCTAACATGGGCACGTGGCCCAGCTGGGAGCTGGGAGGTTTTCATAACTTCTCTCATCACTGTTTATGAGTCCCCTGACCGCTGCAACTCATAAGAGCAGGACGAAAGTCCCTTGGGTTTCTGTGCTTTCAAAAGGCCAGTAGAAACAGTACTGACATATGTCTGTCTAGGCGTGTACCCTGAGGGTTTTGTAAACAAACTTGGAATCACCAGCCCCACCACTGGGACCAGAAGGAAGACTAAACAAATCTATTAAGAAACTATGTACTTCTTTTTCACATGTGGTTCCACTCTCACACTGTGGCTAGCCCTAGCAACATTGCTATAATTAAGGTGCAGGTGACAAGCAGACGTGTTGAGTGAGCAAGCAGCAACTGAGAAGTGGACACTATTAATTTGCTTGCTTCGGGATGTGTTAGCTTTTTAAAATGATACATGCGCGCCACAATTCAAGACCATTCTTGAATATTTCACCCAAGATCTAAAGGTTTAGATTTCAAAGTCTAAGGTTAAGTGGGTACAAACATGCAAAGGCCTAACTCAAATACCACTGTCTTTCAAAGAAAATAGTCATAAGCGGAATTTTGAAAATCAGGGCACGCAAGAGCCTCTCGGCACCCAAAGCAATGTGCTGTCTTGTTAGAAAGTGGAGGTTTTGGCCCGCCCAGGTGGAGTAGTGTTTGGGTTAATCGCCTCTGAAGAACACAGGTCACAGACCCCTTGGTTCAAGTCCCTGAGGTGGGTGGTGTGGGGGGGGACAAGCACCAGTGTGAACAACTAAATGAAAAAGTGCTTCTTCCTCCTCTCTCTTCCTGCCCGCCCACCTACTACTGTGTCCCCATTGCCACCTGCACCTTTCCTTTAAAAAATAATTTTTTTTAAAAAAGGAAAAATTGCAGGCTTCAAGCACTGAAAAGTTAAAACACTAAAAATGTTTTTAGTGAGACTACTTTAGTACTTTCATTGAGCCTTATCAACAACAACAAAAAATGTGAATTCTAATATCAAATTCTAATATCAAATATCTAATATCAAATATCAATATCTAATATCTAATATCAGTCCTAACAATTACACCCCATTACTTCTACCTTTTACTTTTCTAACCTCTGGGTGTGCTGTTTCTTGACTGGCTGAAAGCAGCTGTTGTTGAACTTAATGCTAATTGCCACAGATCTGAATATTCCTCTAACTCTAAAGAACAACTGGCTTATTAGTGCTGCAACTGACAATGACCCAAGGCTGCCACTAAAATACTGGCTCTCAGGCTCCTTCAAGCATTTCTAAATGACTTACTCCAATCACACATCCCTCTCAAGTCTATTTGCGTTGCTTTTGGAAACTCCAGGGAGGAGGAGGGAAAACAAGGCTGGAATGATAACCACCTCAGCTGTAGTTGCGGGGCACCCACAGTGGATGGCTTCCTCGCCTTGATGACCCCCTTCAGTCCTTTGGGGATTAGGGTGACCAGAGTTCCCTTATCATTGGTGGCCTGAAATCTACTGGGCATCCCCAATTTCATATGCACAGAATAGATACATAGATGTCGAAGCTCACAGAAGCCATCAAGGTTTTCAGATGCGGAAACTGGACCCAGCATTACTTGACCTGCTGGGGACAGTCAGGAGCGCCAGTGGTCTGCCTCCCAGTCAGTGGTCTTTCCTGCCTCCAGCTGAAGAGACAGCAGAGCCCACACGTGCTGGCCAAAGTTCAGGTGACTAGACATGTCCACACTTTTCCTGTGTCCCTACTCGTCCAGACTCGTGTGCACTGAGCTTTAGCATCTTACTTTAAATGAGTATACTCTGAGTATATATATTTACCTTTGCAGTTTATCAGTGTGGTCTAAAAGAAGGATTACCCCTCCAGAGCTAAATGTCCCTTTCTCTTCTCTTTCTCTTTTTTTAAAGGAAAGGTATAGGCAGGAATAAAGGCGAGTAGGCAAGCGGGAAGAGAGAAGAGGAGGAAGCATCTTTATTTCTTTTTATTCAGTCGTTCGCATTGGTCACTTCCCTCAGGCCCGGGACTCCATCCAACCGTGGGAGACACGGTCTGCTCCCTGGAGGCGACTGACCTAACCGCTGCTCCACCAGGGAGCGCCAAATGTTCCTTTTTCTTAATGACTCCTTTTTTCTTCACATGATCATCAGTCTGATTTCGTTTCTGATGCCACCTTTGGAGAGCACAGTCCATGTACATCCCGAGAACCCGGGTTCGTGTCCCGGGTCTAGGGGTAACAACCGATGTGAAACAACTAAATAAAAAAATAATTAAAAATGCTTCCTCCTCTCTCTGCTTGCACCTTTCCTTAAAAAAAAAAAAAAAAAAAAAAAAAAGAATTGTTTTTCTTTTCATCTCTATAAAGTGTGACTGAGGTTCTGGAACTATTGATCAGAAACAACAGTAGGTTATAAGCAATATTAACATGAATGGGGGCAGGTGAATAGAAATAGAAACATGCTAGTGAGGAGAAACTTATGGAGAGACAGCATCATCCTTTGCTGAACTGACCTAACAATTCTTGCTGAAGGTAGGACAGCGGATCAAGATTACCTGGGAGATAAGAAATTTGGTCAGCTGGTTTGATTTCAAGGGTGGGGTGGGGAATTCTCACTACACTGACTAGACCGGAGTCTTCCTCATTAACGTTGGATGTCCTTCGGACGTACCCAAGGACAGGATTTAGTTGAAAAGAGTTCAGAGGAGCTTAACTAGAGGTTAGTCAGTCTCCATTACCTCCGGAGAACACGTTTTAATTGCCTGTTAGTGTTCAGCGCTCTGGTACAAATGACTAAAAATCATGGAATCAAAACTTGATTCCTTCCCCTCCACGCTTCTAAAATGGATAGCACCGAAGATCCCATCTTCTTCTTGTAGACTCAGGTCCCTCCCTTGATTCCACTGTCTTCTCCCTACTGCCCCCACTCTCTGCAAAACATCCAGGCCTCTTCCAGAAATCTGACAATTGAACACACACCTTAGCGCTAACCTGTCTGTTGTCCTCTTGTCCCGCTAAAGGGCCTAAAGAGGATTGTCAGCTTGCTCCTCACCAATTACAACGGACCTACCCCCACCACAACCCTCACGCTGGCAATCCAGCTGGTACTCAGTTCATCTAAACTGATCTGAGCTCCTGTGGTGTTTCAAGGCTGCCCCTTCCCCGTCTTGGGGGTCCTTCCATTCTTGGCTGGGAGACTCCCGGTCCTATGCTCAGTTCCAACACTCTCCACAGTCTTTGCCAGTCTCTTTAGGTGCCCCTTTGTTCACTGGCTTTAAAATGCTGGTGATCGCCAGGACAGGACCCCCAAACCTGAAACAATATAAAACAGTGACCCCCAACTTCAGCCACTGTCATTCTATCATCTGGGACCAGCCATGGATTCAGTCCCTGGGACCCGTGGGAAACCACACGCTGGGAGTGCCTTCCAAGCATTCTGGCATTGGCTGCCTTCTCTTCGTGCTATCACTCTCCCCAGGGATCTCTCTAGTCCCTGAATTTTAACTCTCATCTCTAAACCTAAGTCTGTACACCTAGCTAGACACCCACCAGAATTCCAAGCCTATATATCTTGTCAGTCATCAGCTCTGGTACAATGGAATTGCCACAAACTAGCTCCTGACAACTGTCAGCATCCATTCGCATTCCATGTTCAGTGACGTCAAGTAGGTACTTTGAAGTCGTTAGGTTGAGTTAGCTAGAGGGGGACTGGAACAGGAGAGGTGCCCCAACAAGCAAGGCCCAAAGAATGTCAGTTAAGGCACTGACACAGATGAAACAGGACAGGTATCTTAACCCAGCTGTTAAAATTGTACCCATACTCCTGACTACTAGACATTGTTCATTTAATCAGACACTCTGGCCTTAGGGCTGAGGTGGTTCTGCCTTAGCAGCCTGTGTAAGCAAACCAAGTCCCAAGCCTTTAAATGCCTCAAGGCTAAGAAACTGAAATCTAAAGCCAATCAGGTTTTCCCAAATAAGACAATCACTAATGCACTAATTCTTATGTAGATTATATTATCTTTGTCACCTGAAGCTTAGCCACTTCCTCAAAATGGCTAAGCCAAAGCTAATATATGGCTCAGTTGCGTTTACTTTCAGGAACTGCCAAACCTGCATAACCAGAAGATTATGGAGGACGGTGGAATTTACAACTTTAGATTAGAAAATAATGGCAACTCCAAATATGCTTGTGGAGAATTTTGAGACCTACACAGACAAAATAGAGACCAAGAGGAAGCAAAGGTCTACAGGGACGCATTAAGTCCTTAACCCTGGGCACCAGGGAACCTCTGATAGAGATCAAATTATAACCAGGAGGCTGCGTGGTCCCCTCTTTCTGGAACATTCCATCCCTTTACCCAGAATTCTGCAGACACGGGAGAACTATACAACACCCCTTCCCTCCCCTTCCTTTTCAAAAAGCAAAACAAAACCCTGTCCCCACATAGCTAAAAGGTAAAGAGGCATTTTGAGCAGGTGTTCCCCAATTTCATTTGGCCAAAGAATTGATTTATTTATCCAGTCTTAATTGTGGCCCTCATCATTATTAGCTAGATGTAAAGAAGAATCTAGGCAATATCAATAATACCTTCTTTATAAAGAAAGTCTTCTCAGCTCCTTTGGATGACTGAAATCACTTGGTTTGGGACTCCCCAACACTTTGTTCAAATAAAACTTTAAACGTTGTAATACGCCTCCAGTCATGAACTTCCACATCAGCTGCTGCCTAGGTCAGGGGCAGCCAGGTGTTTTTGATCAAACACTCCTGGCAGTACATACCCTCCAAACATATTGTGCAATTATCAGCTATTTGCAGATATATTTTAAGTGTACATATATATGACTTGTAAATCATTTTTTAAGAGAAAGGAAGTCAGGCAGGAATGAAAGCAGGCAGGCAGCAGGCAGGAAGGGAAAGAAGGAAGAAGAATTTTTATTTAGCTGAGTTTATTTTACCTTTTTTTTAAAGGAAAGGTACAGGCAGGAAGAGAGAGAAAGAAATATTTTATTTATCTTGAAAGAAACATTTTATTTATCTTCATCTTGATTGTTTACCCTGGTCTGGGTCTCAAACCTGGGTCCTTGGGATGTATGTGGGCTGCATCCAGCGGTCTTATCTACTAGGCCACCAGGGTGCATGTATTTAGTTCATTTTAGTTGTCCTCCCAGCCCAGAACAGGTACAAAGGTCCTTGGACTGCATGTGGGCTGTTCTCCAGACACAGGCTTAACCCCTGAACCACCAGGGTGTGCCTATGACTTGTAATTATCTTATGGTCTTTATAAATCACACACACAAAAACATGTAGAGATAAAATAAATATGATTTGTAATTGCAAAAAGCGTAGAGGTCCATCAATGGGAATACTTCCCATTGTATTCTTTTTGCCTACTTGAATTTTCTATTTTTAATCTACAAATAAAAATTGCTATTATAAGAAAAAATTTGCTTATACGAAAAAGAAAAAAGACTATTACTTGTGATAGAAGGGGGAAGTTTTGTCTGTGGCTTTCTGTCATGGAAGTAAACACACCTGCTCGTTCCCTGAGGAAACAAGACTTGTACGAGTTAGAAGTCTGTCTTCAGGATTTCTCATTCAAGTTGGTCAGGAAGAGTCCTAGCCTCGGAGGAGGAGTGAAGACGGAGACGACATGGTGGTTGAAAGAATGAGAACAAAGACAAAAGCAAGCCCTGTCTGCACTCCTTGAGTCCCGAGTGCAGACTTGTACATCCGAGTACAGAATTGCCCCACCACGGACAGCCGGTGTTGCCAGCAGAGATTTTGTTTCCCATAAGAATTCATATATATATATATATATATATATATATATAGTCTGCACTTGGCAAAATGAATTAAGGGCACGGAACTAGTACCAAAGGACAGGGTAGGACAGCACATTCCCCCGCCCCACCCCACCCTCGCTTAGATTAAAAATAAAGCAAAAATTCACAGAAAACAAAAACAACAAATGCACAAATGACTGTAGATGATATGAATGATGCCATGCAGCATGAATTTTTTGGAAAGATTTATTTTAAAGGAAAGGTGCAGGCAGGAATGAAGGCAAGCAAGCTGGCAGGTTGTTTCCCCTGGTCCCTCAAACCTGAGTTCTTGGGATGGATGTGGGCTACGTGCAGAGGCCGCATCTGCTAGGCTACCAGACCAGGACAAGCCTGTTGGTGTATCTTTCTGTTTATGATTTAGAGGAAGAAAGCAGACAGGAATGAAGGTAGGCAGGCAGGTGGGAAGAGGAAGAAACAGCGTTTGTCCACAGTTGTCATGGTGACTGATTCACTCCCCCTTTCCCCCACCTCCCTCCCAGGCCTCGAACCCAGTTCCTTGGGCTTTAAGAACAATGACTTTCGGGTGAATAATCATGACACGCCACATGACTGAGAGAGGCTACTTTGCCTCGCCCTGTGGTCACTGAACTCCTGCTGAACTGGCCCTAGATCGTGGGCTTCAAAGCGAGGAAAGCGTTTTCACCTAAATGTGATGTTATTCCAAACTTCCGTGTAAGGTACCATCACAAACAAGAGGGAGTCGGCTTTAAATGGGGTCTCAGTGCCCCCCAAAGGCAGCCCTTGTGCTGGGTCCTTGGAAACGCAGAGCTGCTCAAGAGACAGTTGGAAAGCTGTGATCATCGAGACAGCCAGGCGAAGAACGCAGCACACTTTTTCCTTCTCATCTCATAATAATTTGAACAGACTAGACTTGTTACCAATTTTTTCTTCTTACCTTGTCACATTCAGTGCATGGAGTGTTTTCCTCAAATTTCTTTTTTGCCCACAAATAGCCACACCCTAACACCGATGTGCAGACCCCCAGTTCACTTCCTCCCCTCTCTGGCGCTCTCACTGAAGTCATTCAAGTCGCCACCTGGGACAGTCCCCCGGCTGCACCATCATCCCGGCAGAATTAGCAGACCCCCTTTGCTCTCAGCAGTGTCCCCGTTCAGGCCTTACATTGCAGGGAGACCCCTCCATCACCAGCACCATTTCCTGCCCCCATTTGCTAAAATTTGCACTTCACCAATTTGAGCTGAATGGTCACACCCTGATGACCACACAACATGTTAGGATCTCAGTGGGAACCAACAACTGGAGGCCAATCTGCCACAGACCATTCCATTTAGCCAGCCAGTGCCTCTCACGCCAACTTTCCAGTCAGGCCGCACTGTGCCTGCGTCTCTTCCTGTCATGGGGGGCTGTGTCCTTCCTAAAAATGATGTGTTGGAGCGAAGCTGACTGGAATCGGTTTTGAGTGAGTGCAGCTGCCTGAGGGATGCTGGAGAAGCAGCCAAGCTGGGGGAGGAGAAAAGGCCAGGAAAGCGGGGAAGAGGCGAGGAGGCCAGCATGGGGGAGGCGAGCAGGGCCGGGGCCTCTGAGAGCCGCGTCCTGGGCTGCCATGGCTTGCTCCTGCGAGTCTCCATGAGGTCTAACTACTTTTAATGCTGATTGAGGTTAACATCGATCTACTGAATAATACAAGCCCGTATGTGCAGGTTCCCCATTCCTCACATACATGACAACACACCACACCAATCATCAAAAGTCCTCCATCCCTGTCACTGGCCCCACTCCACCGGCTCCCACCCCCCACCCCGTTAGGACTGGTCACCTCAGTCCTACTGCTAAGGTCCAGGGGTTGGTGTTAGTTCCGTCTGCTCCTTTGCTGTGTCTCCTGAAATCCCACCTCTGAGTGAGCGCATCTGGCACCTGTCTTTCTCCTTCTGACTGACTTCACCGAGCACACAGGTGTAACTTTCTTCATGGAAGCTCATGACGTGCCATAAACGGTGACACTGAAGGGCGAATGACCATTTGGGTCCATGAAGAAAAGTGTGGAGACAGTCACGGGGTGAGTGATGGCAGCAGAGACAGCAGGAAGTGATGAGACTCAGGACAGGAGTGGCCTCGGGAAACAGGACAGGGGGAGGCGGTTGGCTTCCGCTCGAGGCAGAGAAGACGGCGGCTGGAAGGAAGGCCGGTGCTGCACCTCAGGGCTCACTGGTTTGTTTTGGTTGTGTCCTGCATTAACTGGGACCCATTTCAATGCACTCAAGGTGACCTCAACATTCCTGTTTAGGACCCAACTCACAGGGCCTGTCGGTCACCTGTGCTGGTTTCATCCTTACTTTCTCATCCCTTCATTCCCTAAAACACAGGTGACCGGCCTCCGCGTGGAACCAATTTCTCTCTCTCTCTCCACACCCACCCCTGGCCTCCCAACCTTTACCTTCCCTGCACCCCTGGCCCCGCAAAAAAAAAAAAAAATTCTATGAAACTCCTTCATGAGTATGGACACAGGTAGAAACTGAATTCCAGAGAGGGTCAAATATCACTACTGCTTTAAGCTTCCCTCCACAGGGCACAACTGGTCCTGAATAACTGGCTTGCTTTTTAAAATACTTTTTTCAAATTTAATTGTTCATCTTGGTTCCCCCCACACACCCGGGTCCTTAGGATGAAAGTGGACTTAACCCTTAAGTCACCAGGGCATGCCCTGGCTTGCTTTCTTAAGGCTCTCTTCACATCGGGTATAAGGGGTCAGTGGCGTGGTGAAGGGCAGGACTGGACAGGTGGCCGTGAATTTAATGCATTATTACAGATGCTGACTGACAATGATACACACCTTCAACCTATACAATGTCATATACAATAGTCCTTCAGTAACAATTTTTTAAATAAAAATAAAGCTATTGTCTAAGACTCTTTGTATTTCAGGGGCAAAGGTCCTTGACAGAGAATCTTTGGTTCCAAGAAATTTAGAACAAAGAGCCCTTGGAGAGGAAGCTCTCTGGCGGGCCTGGCTGCAATTAGCAAACAGAAGGAAATGGAAAGTTTCTAAGGCCAGAAATCGTGGGGACAGAGGTCTCTGTGGATGGTCAAGGAAGGAGTGACACAAGCTGAAGACAAGTCTATCTCTTGAGATGAGAAACAAAATGAGATCGGGGACAATTACCACCTCTGTGCAAACCTGGGTAACACAGCCCTTTGGTGTTACCTTCTGTTGGTGTTAAAAGGTGTTTTTCATTGCTTAAATGGCACCTGAGAAGATGTTCCTTGGCTGTATATTTACCTGGTATTTTGTGGAAAAGCCACATGAAAAGTGAGACTTCGGCTCAACAGCCCTGCGAGTTAATCACGGTTTCCATACTGTTTTGAGGGCTTGGGTGGGCGACCAGAAAGCTCGCTCATTCACAGGCGGAGGTCCTGGCACAGACCGTGGGCCCAGCCCCAGGGTGGGGATGAGATCGCCTCAGATCTCTCCTGGGCAAAGAGGCTGGGAGAACTTACGCCAATATCCTCCAGCCTCCAGCCATTCTCAGAGAACTGGCTCCTCTAGAAGCATCTGATGGTTTGTCTTTTGGTTTTGTCTTTTGTTCAAGTTCATTCAACACATTTAAAAATTAATTTTTAAATTGTAATTCACTTTATTGAAGGAACTTTTGCATTACGTACGTTTAAGGAGGGCATCGTCATGCATCTGTATATAAACATGACATTTGCCACCTCACGCCACAGAACTGATCCCTTTACCTCATCTGTCTGCCCCTCCCCCCTTCTCCTCTTGTAACTGCTGGTCTGATTTTATTGACTGAAAGTCCATTTTTACTGGATTTGGTTCATTTGTTTACTTGGCTTCTCCAGGATGTCACATGAGTGACATCCTCTGACGTCTGGCTTTCTCCTTCCGGTGTATCTCACTAAGCATGGTGTCCTCACTCAGCATTTGATACAGAAAGGCTGAGATCTGCTGATCCTGAAACAAGAGGGTCTTCAGGAAGGGCCGAGCCTCCAGCACCTGAGGGAAGGTTCTCCTCGTTACCTCAGCCACTGTCTGGTCATAAACCTGACCTCTCAGGAACATGGTTTTTTCCGTCCCGTCACCTGAGGGTCCCAGATACACTCCAGTAGCAACTGGAAGGTGTCCCAGGAGTGGCTTCATTCCCCTCAGGGTATGAGTAAAGCCCATTAATCAGGGCAAAAACAATGAACTTTAAAAACAGAACCAAACCTGAAAGAGTGCTGGAAGAGAAACCAGGTCCAGTGAGAGGCTAAGGGTGTGCACCGCTGACTGCCCGCCATCCTTCCTCACGAGCGTCCGGCACTCAGCGCCTTTCGCCTGAGAGCGTACTGATTTGGGAATAATTCTGGATTTACAGAGAGTTGCTAAGATCACTGCAGAGAACTCCCATGTACTTCTCTCCTCATGTCGCCTGAGGGAACATCTTCCTTTACCACATACATTTATCAAAGCTAAAGACACACATGGGGACATTACCATGAACTAAACGCTAGACTTTCTTTGTATGTCATTAGGTTTTTTCATTCCTGTCCTTTTCGTCTGCCAGCACCCCGTCCCGGGCGCACGCGGCCTTCAGTCGTCCTTCCTTAGGCTCCGGTGGGCTTGGAGAGTTGGAGCCCAGTCTCTCCTGGGGCTTCATGACCTGCCTGGTCAATTCCGAGGAGTAGCTTGTAGCCATCAGGTATTTTGCAGAATGCCCCTCAATTTGGAGTTTCCTGATTTTCTTCTTCGTGATTAGACTAAGGTGATGGCTCTTGGGAAGAGGCCCACAGAGGCGATGGGCCTTTGCGATGCCCACATGACACCGTGCTGGCAATGTTAGCTGAGCAAGTGGAGAAGCAGACCTGCCTGGGACTTCACTGCAGTTATGATTTCCACCTTCCCATCCTCTTTGAAAGCAGGTCTAAGTCCAACCCACATTCAAGGGGGAGGGGCTGATACACAGGGACTGCAAGTCACCTCCCGAATGGAGGAGTAGCAACAGCCCTGATTCACAACTCTGTAAGGAAACCTCATCTTTCCTCCCCCTTCACACAGTTACTCTATTATTTGCATCGGTAAGGACTCAGGTGGACGTGAGGCCTTCCTCTTTGGGTTATAAACCATGTCCCACTGTTGATTTTGCTGCTCACACCATTCCAGACACAAATTTAGTGTCTGCCCACCCCAACCTCTGAGGTCTCTTCCTCCAGCCCCGGAGGAGACCCGCAGCAGCCATCTCTGCCCCCTTGGAATCGCTCCACTCACTTGCCCAAGCCTGGCCCCGCAATGCGGCTGAGCTCAGGGCTAACACGCCACACGGGCCCCTCCGAATTGGCTCACTTCCTTCCCACCAAGGTCAGCACTGTCCAGGAGGCAACACCAGCACGGAAAGAGAAGTCGGAAGTACCAGCCGAGATGGGGACAGCAGCCTGAGCTCCACACCGGGGACATGTGTGAGACAGGGCACAAGGACCCCTGTGGGTGGCCCAGCCACTGGGGGCAGCCTGCAGCGAAGGTGAGCTATGTGTGCGTGTGACCAGCGTCCAATGTCTTCTCAGGCACCATGACAACCTGCCATTTTTTCCTCACTCTGACAGAATTTCCAGGATTGAAACCAAGTTCAAATTTCCTTTCCATGAGTGCCATTTGTCCTTACCTCTCATGTCTCTTTCCTATTCTGAGTATTAGAGGAAGTACAGGGTTTAAAAATGGAAACGAGTCTTGGCCTCTTCTTTACGTGCCGCTGCTTTTAGCATCAAACCATGGCAACTCCATACACACGGCTCATCACCCGTTTTCACTGTGGAGCCCTGCTGCCAGGCGCTGCCTTAATATGCTTATTTATAACCAAGATGGACTTTATATATATTTTAACTAGATGATGAAACTGCAAGTGGCATTGAAAACTGTGAAGGGCAGTGACCTGTTCAAGACTCCCCCTGACCCAGCTTCCTTGTCCCTCTCAAGCAGTTAAAATTTAAAACATTGCCTCAGTCCTAAATATAAGTGAAGAGAAAGGGACATGCTGTGTCAGAAGCCACCACAGGGCTCAGAATACAACATGCGTTGGCACACTGTTGGATGGAGGTACAAGAGGAGACATTATGTTTATACCTGTCTTCCAGACCGATGGCCCCTTCCCTCAGGCAAGGAGATAAACAGGGAACCTCAGCAATGAGAACAGCTGTTCCTTGGGTCTTCCCCAAAACACAGACTTACAAACCCAACAGGAAAAAGTGAGTTTCCACTTGGGGAAGTCAGCCTGAGAGGTAGGCTGACACCGTATGACAGTGATGTCCTCAAAAGCAAAGGGAAGAAGTTTAGGCAGAAGACGAGGGTGAGATGAAGACTGAGAAAATGCTGGATTCTTAGAGGCAGTCATGGTTCCATAGAGGAATATTACCAACAGGATAAATGTCTCTCTCTCCATCCATGCAGAGAGAGAAGGGAGGAAAAGAAAGAGAGGCAGAGAAAGTGACTGATTTGAAGGAATTAACTCATGTGACTATGGAGCTGGCGAGTCTGAAATCTGAAGGACAGGCCAGTGGCTGGAAGTCCCAGCAGGAGACAGATACCATCCTGATCCTGAAGCATCTTGAGGCAGAATTCCTTCCCATTAGGGGGATCTCGGTGACTTTTCACAAGGCCTTCAACTGATTGGCTGAGGTCCACCACCATTCTGGAAGCTGGACTGCTTGACTCAAAAGCTATTGATCATTTTAATCACCTATTAAAAAAGCCACGAAGAAGCGATGAGCAACGTAAAGACTGGAGTCTCAACATGGCACCATGGCCTGGCCAAGTGAACACATAAAATCAACGTCAATATTCCTGAGGTCATGGAGGGTCATCCCTGCGGGTGTCAAATGGATCAGAGAGATTCTATAGAAACGTCGTTTCCTGAAAATGAATCTTGAATCAAAGACATGTCACAGAACAAACTGGAAAACCTGATGCCTCATTTGTTCATTCACCATGCACTTACTGGGGATGTACAGGATTCCCTCACTATTCAAAAGTAGAATGTTCCTATTTGGTAGGTTATTTGGGGGGTCTGGAATGCTCAAAAAACTTAGTGTAAATTGACAATAGTGTTCTCAGAGCCCCTAAAATAACCTATCAAATTTTACCCGAAAGGAACGTTCTGCTTTCAGATAGCGGGGAACATGTATTAAGTGCAGATCTCTCATGACATCACAATTTGAGGGCCAGCTCTGGGGTGGCCAGGCCCGCGGGAGGAGGCCAAGCAGAAAGGAGTCTTCCAAACCCTCCTCAAAGGCTCAGAGGCTCCATCCCAAATTATCTGGGGAAAAGCAGACCCAAAATGTTCCAGAAATAACTGTAAAGGCCCCGAGTCAGGAGTGAATGTGGCATATTCCAGAAACAGTCTGGAACCCGATAAAGTAGGAGCACACTTAGGAAGCCAGTGATGGGAGATGAGTCAAGTTCAAGATTTTCAGTCTCGTTTATTGAAGAAACACAAGTCAGTTATTGAGAGTCACGCCTGATGTTTTAAATGTCTATTATCATCAGTGTCAACCCGGCAACCAAGGACGACAATTATCTCTGAGGATTCTGCACATTTGTGTAGTGGCACCATCATTTTTCAAGTTGAAACTGGGACCAGGTGGAGCATGACCAGGTGCATGGGGGTTGGAGGAGGAAGATTCAGGCAGGGGCCGGGAACATAGGGTGACTAACTTTGTGAAATGCTGTCAGGACCCCTGTGAGGCAGCCCCCAGCTGTCAGCCCTCCCGGAATCCTCTTGGTTGCAAATAAGACCACTTCTTTAAATGTCACCTTCCTTCTGGGCCAGTGACTGACTAATAGACATACAGGTGGGAAGTCTTGTGTCTCATCCCAACTTGGGGCAACTCTGCACAATGGGCTGAGCTCCAGAGGTCCCTGGCCAGCTGAGACCACTGCTGGGAAATCATTACAGCTCCACCTGTCCCTCGGTACAACCCTTCCTTCTCCTTCTGGCAGCAGACCCAGACAATGAGAGCAAGTAACACTCCAACTCTGACCCTGCTTCCTGGCGTCCCGTCCATTTAGAAAGTTTCAAACATTAAGCCACTTGACAACAGGTCACAGAGCTGGTAAATGGGGAGCTGGGATATGGACCCAGGACCCGCATCCTCAGGGTTCTCCGCTCCAGGCAGCTATTCCAAGTTGACAGAGCCACCTCAGGCAGGGTTTGCACGGCAATGTGGAAATCGAACTTTGCCTTATGCATCGCATTTTAAGGCTGTGATTTTCTGCTTTGCTTTATATGATTTGTCCCTCAAAGAGGGGTTGTGCCCACATGCTTGTGATCTCATCAAATCTATCCATCTACCTGGGTTGTATATTCAATTCATTCTGAATAAAAAGTACTGGGAAAGGAAGAAAGGCAGAAATGATCACACTTCTAGTTTGGCAGGTTTTTGAGGTCATAGAGGTTACCTGATAGAATTGGTTTTAAAAATATGAACAGTGTAACTAAAGAGAAAGAAAAAGGCATTTGTTGCAGATTTCATCGTATTTGTGTGGGTGTGACTTCAGAAGGGGCTACGCGACGACGTATGTGAGTCTTTAAAACTTTTCCTCAAAAGTTGTATCACTAAGGGGTTGTGTGAAGACCAAAGAACTGGTGGGTGCTGGGGGGTGGTAGTGAGGGAAGGGGGACCAGAGGCAGAAACTTTCAGTTACAAATGAGGTCTGGGATGGACCGCCCAATACAGTAACTATATTTATCCTCACTGCATTGTGCCTGAAAGTTGCTGAATGAAAAGATCTTAAAAGTTCTCATGACAGAGGGAAAAACCATAAAGTGTGTGGTGATGGATGTTATCTAGACTAATAGTGATCAGTTTGTAAAATACTTACCAAGTCATTATGCAGTACATGTAAAACGAACAAAATGTCTTATGTCAATTATATTTCAATAGAACTGGAAAAAAGATTAGGTAAAAAAGATGAGCTGAAAGAGTTTTTTGGCACGGCTTCCAGGGAATCTAATTTTTTCAGGTGCTCTGTAAGAGAACTTAGGAGGGCAAATACCTCATTCTAGAAAATGTGTTAGGTTCAAAAAATCACTGTAGTTTCAAACAAATTGACGTGAGGAGAGAACAGGAAAAGCAGCGTTTAAAAAGGAATAAGTAAATATGATGTGATTTTTATTGTTTAGACAGGAAGGAAAGTGGAAAGGAATGAGGGCAGGCAGGAAGAGAGAGGAAGAAAGAACATTTAAGTCTGTTCGCTTTGGCTGTTCCTCCTGGCCCCAGGCTGCAAACCTGGGTCCCTGAGTTTTACGTGGTCTGCGCTCTAGTGGTTGACGTAGCGCCTGAGCCACAGAGCGTGCCAAGGTATGGTTTTTTAATAAATATGAACATAAGTAAATTAGCAAACAGTGATTTTTACAGTGGTTACAACCTGTCTGAGTAGAAAACTGGGCCCTCTGCATTTCTATCCTGGGAAGTCTATACATATTCAAAGTGGACTGAGTGCTTCCTGGGTCTTGGCAATGGGGAGGAGGTCTTTACCCAACACTCAAAGTCCCCGGCCTCAGGTAAGGACGGCATTCCAGTGGAGTGGGAAGTCATCAAGTCAATTAGCTCTGGCTGGTGTGTGGAGACCAGGTGTGCAGGGTCATGAGAGGAGAGGGGCCGGTGAGGCATGACAGCCTCCCAGGTCCCAGGGGATGACGGAGAGCATGAGGGTCTAGGACGCAACCGGGGATGGAACCCAGTGTGTTTACTGTGAGATAAGGAATGTGGTAGAATCTAAATGACTTCCATCTGCTCACCTGAACACACAGTCCTTAAAATCACTATTCTGAGCCGCATCTAATGTCACGGGGTGCTTGACATTAGAACAGGGGTTGGAAAATGTTCTGTAAATGATCAGAGTAACATTACTCAGCTTTGTGGGCCACCTGTTACTGTTCCTTCAGGTCCACAGCTGCAGCCTGGATGGCATGGAAATGAGCAGGAGTGAAGTTGCCCAACCCCTGTATTTTATAGCAAAACACACTCCTCAAATTAGACAGGAATGAGTCCATTTGTAATTGGTTAAAGAAAATAACCTGGAAGGAACTATGTACCCCAATATTCAGTGATTAATGCTGATTCTACGGTGCGCCCTGGTGCCTCAGACGGTCAAGTCTGTGACTACGGTGGTGAGGTCCACATAAAACTCAGGGACCCAGGTTCACGGCCCAGAGCCGGAGGAACCACCACGATGAACAACTAAATAAATTAATAAATGCTTATTCCTCCTCTCTCTTCCTGTCTATAGTGTTATATAACTCTTATTTGCTTTTGTATGCTTTGTGTATTTTTTTTCTACATATGTATATTCCTTTCATAATCTGGGAAAATCAACAAATAGAAAAATGAAGTCTAGATTTCTAAAATTCATAAATACTGGGCACACCTGGTGGCCTAGTGGTGTAGCACCCCCTGGGAGCAGACCCACATACATCCCAAGGTTCCCCTTCGAGACCCGGGACCAGGAGGAACAACCAATGTGAAACAACTAAAAAAAAAGACGTGCCTCTTCCACCTCCAAAAAATTAAAATCCATACATGCCACTAACTCATTCTTCTCTCCACAGAAGAGGGGCCCAGTGAGTAGCTGGGGCACCCAGGGGCGTGCCCAAGAGGGAACTGAAGGCCTCCAACAGATCACCCCAGGCTCTCAGAGCCGACCTGGATGCCCGCTCAGACAGGAAGCTCATTCCGAGTTGAGGACAGTGGCAACCGGAAGTGAAGGGAGTGCCGCCTTTGCCCTAACTCTTTTGCCCTTCCCTTCCTCAGAGGAGGGATCCCACTCCCTGAGCCTCCATCCTTCTTAGCCAAGAAGTGATCTTGTTCCTTTACTGGGGAAAAATGTTGTTCGGGAATGTTTTCATCTAACCTGATGTCAGTGCATCTGTCAACAGCCCTCCTCCCTGAGAACCTAACTTGACTTTCAGAGGCCTTGAGGCTCAGGCCCCTCCCCTGGCCCAGCACAGGGTAAACAGCTTCTGCCCGGTTGCCTCAGGACTTACAAGTATGTACATTATCCATACCTATGCCACTACACTTTCTCTTTTCTCCTACTTAAAAATACATGTAAACGCTTCCTGCTGGAGCAATGGATTAGTCAACTGCCTTTGGCCAAGAGCGTAGGACACATATCCCAAGGACCCAGGTTCAAGACTGGGGGCTGGGATGAAAACTAGGATGAACTACTAAATAAAAGAGAGTGCTTCCTCCTGCTCTCTCCGCCTGCCTGTGTCTGCTCCCTTTTATTCCTGCTGTGCCTTTGTTTTAGAGAAAAAAAATGTGTGTGTGAGCACACAACTTTATATATGTATATATATTATATTACATATTAATATATATTACACATACTTTTAAAAAGTAAAAAAGTATTTAAAAAGTATAATACACATATGTGTATGTGTGCATATATACACTTAAAAATAAAATAAAAACAAGCAAGTCAGGAGTTGGAAGGAGCCTGTTTCCCATCATGGGAGTTGAGTGAAGAATGGGTAGCTGTTTTTACAGCTTGGCTGAGCCCCTGGAAAAGGTTGCATCTTGAATTAGCATCTTTACTGCTTGCTGTCCAGATAAATAGTGTGTTGCTATGACAGGAACCAGCCTGCCCGCTGGTCACCCTGTGACAGAATCAGTCTCTTATCACAGCAGGTGCAGAGCCAACCAGCAGGACTGGCTGTTTTGTCAGGTATTTTCAAGTATCAGCACCGATTTAATGTGATCGCCATCCCACAAAGCATGGGGCGGGCTTTTTTTTTTGTTGTAGCCCCAGAGGGCATCAGACGTCCCAGCAAGTGCCCAGCTACCTTGGAAGTATTTGTCAGGGGACAAGGGTATCAGCAGGGTGGGTCGAGAGAGGAAGTGAACCTAAGTGCCTGGGTGCAGGGGTGTCCATGGAGATGACCTCCTGCTCTACCTCTGCGTCCCACCAGGGGGCCTGGGGGCTGTGCTGGCCAGGTGACCTTTTTTTTCTTAGAGATAGGACAGAAGAGGAGGAAGAAGCATGGAAAGGAGGGAGTGTTGTAAGGGGAGGAAGAAGCACCTCTACTCACTTAGTTATTTTGGTTTTTCAAACCCCTGCCTTGGACTTTACATGGCTGTCAGCCAGAGTCTCAGCCACGTGAGCCACAGGGCGGGCCCTCTCCAGGTCATCCCCACCACCCTCCCAGCCGCAGAAGGTGGGGTGGCAGGCACACCGCTCCCTCTGCCCTCTCCCCTTACCCGCCCTTCCTGGGCCCAGCCTCAGTCTCACAGCCAGCTGGTTATAGTCCATTCTGAGAATCCTAACTTCTTGCCTGAACAGCAAACCAGCGAAGGGCAGACTGTGTCCAGGGCATGTGCTCTGAGGGGCAATTCCGCCATGACCCCTGGAGCCAGCCTGCCCAGGTCTGATCTGGTGCTCCCTTCCAGGGGCTCTGTGTGGTCTCAGGGGAGGCACCTCAACCCTCCGGGTGACTCTTTCATGGGGAAATTGGGATAATGATGGTACTTTGTAGCTGTTCTGGAGACTCCATGTAGGTAAATGTTGTAAATGGACTTGACTAAGTAGGAAAGATTGGATGAGGATGCATCATATGCAAAACAGCGTGAATAGGACTGGTATCTTGACCGTCCTACTTAAGCGTTTGCTTCGGAAAAAATACCCAAAGACAAAGTGATTCAGCCTCACATTTTCCCTGTCACCCTCTCCAATGATAAAGACCTGTCTCTGGCTTTCATAAGAATATCAAGACCCTTAGAAGAGATGAAATCCTGTCATCTGAAGCAACATGGAGGGATCTAGAGGGATGATACTAAAAGAAATCAGTCAAAGAAGAAAGATATCAGATGACCTCACTTATAGGTAGAAGGTAAACAGACAAAATAAACGAACAGATGAAACAAAACCAACCCTTGGGCACTTGCAAAAGAACTGAGGTGACCAACAGGGAATAGGAGGGGGTGGGGTCTAGTGGTGGTGGAGCCCACTGGACAGTGGGGAAGAACACGTGGTGATGTGGTGGAGGGCAAGGTGTGCTGACATATATCTGAGGAACGGGGAACCTGCACATATGAGTTTATTTTAATGTGTAAAAATGTTACTGCAATAAAAAAAGTAATATCAACATATGGATGACCAAATGAAACTGAGATTTCCTGCTCTTTTCATGACTGTTAGTGGGTTCACCCCTGGGGAGACAGAAGATGCCACCAGCAGTTGACCAGTGTTCACTTTGCACCCCGGGTTTTATCTTAAAATTCTGATAAGGCGCTGGGGAAGGTGAGGTCTGGTATGTGTTACCCCATTTCACAGATCTGGAAACTGAGGCGGACAGCCAGTGTCTTGCCCAAGGTCACAGAACAGAGGCAGGGCTGCTGGCTTTTCTTCTCTTGGATCACCCATTTCTACCCGCATAATGGGGACTCATCACAGAGGCACAGTTGGGTTAAAGGCCCGATTCATTTAGTAACTATCACTGCCAGTTACACACTAGACTTCAGTAAGGCAGAAAGTAGAGACAGTCCTTGTTATTTTCAAGTTTAAATCTGTTGGAGAACAAGCGATGACACAACCATGAGAACTGTGCTATGACAGGAAAGGGCCAACTGGAGAATCACCGATGAGCAAAGGAGACAGGCGGGGCTCGGGGGAAGGCTGCCCGGGAGGCCAGATCTCAGCAGTAGGAAGAGATGCATCAGGCTGGAGTTGAGGGGTTGAGAAGGAAGGAGAGTTCGAGGAAGACACTGGATCCACGTCCTCCTCTGTCTTGGGAACATTCCTTTAAAATACAGCCACAGGGAGGCAGATACTGAGATCAAACAACATGTCCAGTGGAGACCCAATGACATCAAATGTCAGTAATTTGTCACCTGAGTCTCTGGGTGTCGAGTGGTGATACACGGGTTTCTAGAACGTCTGAGGTCTCATCTCAGTTCACTCCCTAGTGTTCAAAAGGCTTTTATTTCTTCATGCTTGGGCTCCATGCAGACAGTAAAAGGAAAGACAAAAGCAATTACCTAGATACCATTGTTTTCTTAGAATGAATGTTTCTTAGAATCTGTATTACCTGTACCTTTCTGAAGAAACTTTCACAACTTACCTAAATGGGGAGATCACAGCCTGAATTCTCTGCATTGAGTTCATGTGAGTGACTCCAAGGTGGCTCAGCCTTGGGAAGGCAAGCAAGGTCCCTTCCCTGTGTTAGTATCTTGGCTGTGTAAACTGTGACACCTATAACTATGTTCCTGTAAAAGACTGCGGCGGGCGCACCCTGGTGGTCTAGCAGATAAGGTCACCAGACGTGGTCCACAGTCATCCCAAGAACCCAGGCTGGAGAGTGGGGCCGGGGTGGGGACAACCAAGATGAAAAATGAAATAAAATATGTTTTAATTTCTCTCTCTTCCTGCCTGTCTACACATCTTCATTTCCAACTGCACCTTCCCTTTAAAATTAATAAAATAAGACCATGGCGAGATTTGAAAGCAAAACCTCACTTTTCAGATAGATAATGCAGGATATTTTCACCCCAGAAAATAAACAGCAGATCTCACTGGGCACACAAACATGATTTTATATGACAGGCTAAACTGAACATTTTTATTTGGATTCCATGTGGCATTGCATGTGACACTTTGGAAAGATCTGGAAAAAGGTCAAGAAAACTTCTTGGAAGATGCTCAGCATGGATTGTAGACTCTGGAGTTGAAAGGACTGAAATGCATACTTCGGTAGTTGACAGGATAAATACCAAAATTTGTCTTTTTTTCCAATAAACTAAGGTTCTCTAGTGATTTGGTAGAGGGCAGGGTGTGCTGACATATATATGAGGAATGGGGAAGCTTTACATGTGAGTTTATTTTAATGTGCAAAAATAAAAATAATTAAAAAATAAAAAATAAAAGAAGGTTCTCTTAACTTTTAACCCAAGAGTGAACGCATTCACACACACATGCCGACAAATTTCAAGTAGGTAACAGTTACGTGCACGGGTAGACCAACCTCTACATTTCCAGGTCTTAACCTTCCTTGACTGATGCTCAGGAATGAGGAAAGTTCAAGGGTAACCAGAAGAGGTCCTACAGGGAGCCCCCAAGGGATGAGGGTGCTGAGTCACAGCCCGTGGGTTCTAGAGCTTGAGTGACCAGTCAGGCTTCCCGGAGTAAGACTTACTCTAGCAGACAACACCAGAACAGGAATGCACACACACACTGTTGCAAGCTCACCCAAATACCAGTAGAAGTACCCATGCTGGGTGCTCTCGAACCTTCACCACGGCGCTCTTGGAAATGGATAGACTGACAGACACCAGAATGGATTCTCTGAAGCCTGCTGCTTTACTGCCAGCTTCCAATTCAAAGTCTGGTGTCCACGCCCAGGCCCAACACTTGGGGGAGAGTGAGCTCTGGGGGCTGCTTCGGAAAGGATTGTAGGGAGGAACACCCCCTTTCACGGGAGATGATATGCAATAACAGATGTGAAATAACTGATTGCAATAACGGACACCGTCTTAGCAGAAAAAGCGAGCGGGAGCGGGAGGGCAGTGCAGCGGAGGTGTGTGAGACTCTTCTGTCCACGCACACTTGACGAGCCGAGAGCCCGATGACTCACTGGTCTGAAGCCGGGGAAGAGAACAGGGATGCCCAGGCGTTGGTCTTAAGTGCAGGGCGCCCCACACTTGGCAGCCCTGCTGAAGGGCGGGACGGACAGAGTCTGGGAAGGCCATATCAGCCTGCACCTTCAGCCAACCTTATCAAGGCCAAGGCATCATGTGATAATGTGTGAATGAATCAGAAGGGGCAGCCGGTATTTTTGTCCTCCTATCAACATTCACACTTCACTTCCAGCCAGCCTTTATGTTCCTCTTCTGAGTTCTCACCAACCACTCTTCGCTTGAGACGCAAGCCTCCCTCTTGTCCAGCTGCTCAGTTGAAGCCCCTCAGAATGACACTCCGTCCCAGGCAATCCCTGCCGAACTGCGGCAAGCTAACATTCTCCTTCTGGAAAGGCTGATCTCTGCCAGGGAGCAGAGCCCTCCGTCCCTGCCGGGCTCCAGCTGGGGGCACCAGGTGAACAGGAGAAGTGCTCCCAGGGCTGCAGGGAAGCCAGGTGTTAAATGAAGACACAAATAGACACACAGGATGTCTCCCTGACCTATGGTTTTGTGATTTGTTGTTGCTGAGAGGGATGCAGGCAGGCAGGCAGAAAGGAAGAAGCATTTTTATCTATTTAATTGCCCATTTTTGGTTGATCCCTGGCCCCCAGGTGGCAAACCCGGTCCTTGGGCTTTCCATGGTCTACACCCCAGCTGCTGGCTTAGTGCCTGAGCCACCAGGGCATGTTGGTTTTCATATTTTTCAATCTGAAAATATTATATACAATAAATTATGTGGAGAAAAAGAAAGTCCACATTGATATCACTTTTATTAACAGACTACATAATTGCTCCATTTATTATTCATAAGTAATGCTGTTTATATGTGCCTAATTTATAGATTAAAATTTATCAAAGGGACATGCGCTGGTGGCTCAGACGCTAAGCCTGTGACTGGGCCGCAGATCATGTAAAGCCCCAGGACCTGGCTCGACAAAGGGGCTGGGGGAACAACCCAAACTAATAAACAAAGGTGTATCTAACTCCCCTCCCTCCTTCCCTCCCTTCCTTTCTTCCAAATGTTTCTTCCTCTTCTCCCTTCCTTCTCTTTAAAAAAAAAAAAAAAGTAAAATGAAATGGATGTAGGTACGTATGTAGAGGGGAAAAGAGAGCCTATACAGGATCTGGTGCTGTGTGTGCGTTCCGGCCTCTGCAGGGATCCTGGCACAGGTCCCCAATGGCTGGGGCTACTGCTGTGCAAAGACACGCTTCGTGAAGAACTACGGGGAGCTGGAGTCCTGCTGAGGTGGGTGTTAAAGAGAATGCCTGTCTCCCTCTTTCTCACTATTTGCCGTTGGTGCCAGTCCTTAGAGATCTGCGTGCTCCAGTTCACCAGCAGGTGCAGAGCGTGCCTTTCATAAAGAAGTTTTGTCAACTGGGAGGCACACGGGGTTGGGGCTGACCGGAGACAAATGCACTGTGTCTCCACCAGACCTAAAACTGCACAGGGGCATGAGTCAAGAGTTGCAGAGTCCTTGCTCCTCCTCTGGCGCCTACCTCCCCACCCTCACTTCACTTCTCTTGCTCCAAATGGACCACCCGCTGCTGGACCTCATCGGAATGGTCAGGCCAGCTTTCACAGAAGAAAAGACTGCCCTCTTCCCAAAACGGCCCTTAAAATTGGGGCGCCCACCTGTTCATTCCCACAAAGAAGCTCTCACAAAATGCCCTGAAGCTGAACGGTGCTAAGAAACCTCAAACTCTGAGTTTCTTCCACCTTCAGGAATCCCATTACTGACAGCAGCAATGACAGGGATGAGGATTATCAATCAGCCTGAGTGGATCCACCTCAGACAGCAAGGAACACCAGCCTGGTTCGCCCCTGGGCACACAGACATGCCAGCACCTCAACACATTTTCACTTCTCTCCCAGGGTGCTGCCACGACCCACAAGGTCTCGGGACAAACATATGTCTCCCATTTCATTTTCTCAACATCTGACATTTATTCCCTCATCCCACCCAACGGGAAACACGAACTCCTCTCCGAGGAAACAGCTCACCACCATGGTGGGGTGGGACCGCGTCCAAGAGCCCGGAGCTCGGCGCACGGCGCTGAGGGCACCAAAGGGAGCCTGAACTGGTTCATACAAACTCATCTGAGCTGGAATGTTTTATAACCAAATAAGCTGCCAAGTTCCTCTCGGGCTTGTTGGGGCTGCGCTCTGGGCAGCTAACGGTGTTTTCCAGCCTGGTTTGCGTGAGGCCTCTGGGACGGGAGGGCGATTCCAGGTCAGAGCTGGGGGGCTCTTCACTGCCCCTCATGCCACTGCCGACCCAATGACTATAAAACATCTGCTCTCTGCCTGACTCTTCCCCTGACCGGCTGAGGCCGACCCCGCTATGCCTGTCCCGTCCTCTTCAGGACAAGTGTAGGCCACTGAGCAGGACGGACTGACAGGCGCCCCCAGCTGGACCAGCCAACCAAGCAGAGAACATCCCTGTTCGTGGGCCTCGAGCCTGGCCAGGCCCTGCGGCTGCACCGACGCCGGCTGGACTGCAGCCGCCACAGAGGGAGGAGGAGATGAGGCCCAGCTGCTGAGAGAGGAGCTTCTGGAGCCCTCAGCTGTGAGCCCCGGGCCGGCCCGCACACGCCTCCTCTACACACAAATGCCACCTAACAACCAGGTGTGTTGTGAGACATGTGCTGTCATTAGATGACACAGTGGCAGTAGTGCAAATGTGAAAGCGGGCCCTGCACAGACCTAGACAGAGCTCAGCCTTAGGTTCACTGGCGTCAGTGAGTTCCAGCGAGCCCACGAGAAAGAGTCTCCTGAGCTGCAGCTGATCCCTGACCTGGAGGACGCGGAGGCGAGGCTCCTGCCCGCCGGCTGCCCTGAAGACCAGGCCACAGCCTCTCCCGGAATGCTCTGGACAAGGCGTCCTGTGAAGTGAGTGCTGGGCAGCCGGGGCATTGGTGTGCTCCTCAGTCTTGTTCTGGGCATGGAAGTCGTCCAGGTCTGGGGGTCCTCTGCTTCTGGCATTGGATGAGATCGAGCTCCGGCTCGAGCACCACGGCGGACTGCACGCGGCCACTCTGCACACAGGCCCTCAGCAACTCGCTCGCGCCTCCCCACCGCTCCGGGGCGGGCTGCTATCTCATACCCATCTTACTTTTATTTTTATTTTTCAGACATCCATTTGAAGAGCAGATAAGGCAGAGCGGGCTGAAGCCAAGTGTGTCCTCGCCACCGAGGCCTCTCTCAGCACCGGCACTGGCCCGAGGTCCCTGCAGCCTGGCCTGGATCACGGCCTTCACTCAAGAACCAAAAAGTCACCAAGTGACTGAGGACTGCGTGGGCGAGTCTGGTACTGACTTGCTGTATTCTAGAATTTTCAGAGATGATTGAGATCATCTCTTCAGACAATAAAGTCCAAATGCCAGCAGGAGGACTCACAGAGAGCTGTGTCACAGGCCGTTTCCTGGGGAAGGGCTGAGCCTTTCACTTCAGATGGCTAGGGACAGCTGTCCAGAGGCCCCTGTATTGGCGGGAGGCCCTGCCTTTCTGCTCTGCTAAGTTAGCCCGGAGGAAACAAACAAGCTATTTTGCTCCCACACTCACGTGCCCTGACCTCAAGCCAGCAGGGAGTCCTTAGACTTCAGTGGCTAATCAGATGACCGACCATGAAACACACCCCTGACTGTCATCAGAGTCCAAGCATTTGCACCGGGAATCCAGAATAAGCTGTCACCAAGGCGACGTGTGTCCTCTGGAAAAGATTTCCAGAATAGGTTTCGTAATCTAGGGTCAGGACTTCACGAACTAGGTGGGAAAGGTCACCACGCAGGCCCTCGCACCATGGCGGGTCCCACACAAACTGTTCCCTGTCTGCTACCTGTCCCTGAGCCTCCAAGTCCCTTCCTACCAGCCACTGGGAAAGCCACATGGCGGCACCCACATCCTGCTGCGTTCCCTGGCTGACAGAGGACACAGGGTTTCCTTGACTTGCCTGAACATGATCTGAGGAATCGTCAGACACGAAACCGTCATTTATTCACCAGACATTTTGACGTCAAATAATTCCTGGAACAGATCCCCGCTTATCACACAGGCCTAGATTGCATGCTGTGGTTAAAAACAGCTTTCTAGAGTCACACTTGCTCAGAGCAGAAAACGCGAATGGCACTTTTCAATGAGCAGCTAAGAATGCTACCTAAGGATCACGTATATTCAAGCCATTTTTTTTTAAAGGTGAAACTTCTAGCTTACAGTCTTGACTGCTTTTGGCTAAGGGAAACAGAATTTGGCTGCTGGTGAGAAAAACTGACACTGAGTGAGCGTTTCCCTCCACTGGGTCCCCTTTTTGGTGAGGAGTGAGGCAGCTGCCACAGTGAGCTTGCTGCCTCCACATTGGAGCCAAATGAAAATCTCCAGCACAATCAGCGTCCTTTCCGGGGTGTGATCGCTGGCCTCTCAACACAGCAAAGCACTTGGAAATTTCTGAAGAGCAAATCGATGACCTGGCTGTGCTTATTGATTCAGTGGAGTCATTTATAAAGTCAATACCTGATAACACTTGCGAGGACACAGTGTGCCCGCCTCACCCGGGGAGGACGTGCAGAAGGCTTGACTCCGATCTGGGCACACAGGTCTCTGCGCGCAGACTTCCGCAGGCACAGGTCAGGGCGAAAGGGTGGGTTCCCTTCTAGTACCGATGCAATTCTTACAGAAAAAGAGCTTTTCGTTTGTTTTGTTTTTAGATTTCTGTTCAGAAAGGACTTTAAAAATAGAGGATCTGAAACTCTTGGCTTCTGTTCCCTTCAGGAAATTCACACACAGCCCAGAGAATGACTGAGGACAGCACTGGAGGAAAATCAAATTCAGGAAACATTTAGGCTTGTTAATGAGTAATTTTGAGCTGAGTGATGCCTACATTGCAGGGTAAGGAAGGTGAGGGGTAGTGAGGTGCCTTCCACACGAGGTCTGGTCTGGGCTGTTGGCAGCCATCAGCGTGTCATGGAAGCCGCAGAGGAGAGGGTACACAGTGGATGGTGAAGCTGTTTTGCATGGTTGGCGAATCTGCCTGGTGTATCTTTTGGGGAGAATCGAGGAGTGGAGTGGTTGTCTAACAGGATGATTCAGAACTAAAGACAGAAAAGTATGGACTCAGTCAAGCGGCAAGTAGACCAGTATCTATGATGAGGCTTTGGTGTGCCTGAGACACTCCACTATCACTTTCATGTGCCTGAGAGACTCACCACCACCACTTTCGTGTGCCTGAGAGATGACACCATCACCACTTTGGTGCCCACCCTGCCCCGGAACAGACACAACTGAAGAGATGAAACTAATCATCACGCTTTTTCTCAGCAGCTCCTCCTTGACCAAAGCTAGAATGAGTTTTTTCTAGGTGTTTCTTCTCAGACTTGGGGTTCTCCATGTCCACAGTGTGGCTCCTCTGGGTCACTGGAGCAATGTCACTCAAAGGGGTCAGGGAAGGAGGGCTGGGCACAAAATGCAGCCCATTGCTCAGGTGTTGAACTAAAACCTGCAAGAGTCCATTCTAGTCCAGTCTTCATGAGTCACAAAGAGCAAACAAAGCTGCATGAGTCAATGGCTGAAACCCCACAGGAAAAAATCCTAGAGAGAAAATTTCCATTGGCACATGAGTTTTTCCACCACTCAGACCCTGAAATTTCATGTTCGTGAGATAAACTTCTAGCATTTGAAAATTGCTTAGTGGTCAGAAGCAACATGGTACCTCTAAGATGCTTTTAGAGTTTCCAGGTGACTGGAAAACAGGAATAAAATGGGGTGTTAATTCAAGATAATGAAAATGAGTTAGACCCCAATATTGCAATAAAAATGTGTACAGAACAAATCCGGTGGCTTTCTCTAAGTGTGTTTCCTCTACCTTTTTCTTCCTTTGTGTGAAAATAATCTCTTCAATGTGTAACACAGAATCCACCTAAATATAACTCCTCTAGGGATGAGGGACCAATGAAAACTTTGTCTGATGATGTAACACTTGCTGCTATTTTCATTCTGTGGCCCAGGCTCTTTCCCTTTGTGTAGTGCCAATAGAAATGGCATCTTTTGAATCATCTGAAAGGTGAGCGGACACAGCTTCAGACGTGCCCGTACTGGAGAAGTTGCCCCCTCATTCCAACAGCAAGGGAAACACAGTGAAATCAGACCAACGATCACGTGGTAGGCCAGAGACCCAGCAGGCAGTGCCCGTCCACAGCAGGGCTTCCTAACGCGGGGAGAACACAGCCACGGACACAGCCTCAAGACCCCGACAGGGAAGGTGACCCCCTTAAGCAGGAATCCAAAATAGCAAGTCTGTGAGAGCCCTAGAGAGTAGCTGTGGAAACCGTCACACTCCCTTTCTCTACTCAAAATAAAAAGAGATTGACCTTTCTAACCTTTTTCATCCCTTTCCACATATAACAAGAAATTCACAAGTCGAATTTCAGTACTGAGACCAAGATAGGAGCTATTTTTTGGAGGAAAAGGCTACATGGCCAATCAGCTCCTGAAAGACAACGGGAGGATCTGATTTCTTCCGAATACAAGCAACGCTTTTAACACGTCCCGTGTTCACTGCCCACCATGTTTTGCAGAATTAGCATACGCTGGCTCTCTGGTAACTTTTGTGGAAGAGTCGTGAGTGCTAGCAACACCTTGTTCTCTGAAAAAGCAAGAAAGAGAATTTATGATCCCAAAATAATAACTCATGTTTCGGCAGTGTTTATACAGGCTACAGAAAGAGGCAGATGATGTGGACAAAAAAATCTATTTGGTTTTCCACTTTGTTCCCCTTTCAGTGTGCACAATGAGACCCTTCTAGAAATATACAAGCACATGGGAACTTCAGTGCCCTAACGTGAGATTTCTGCGAGTCTTACCTCTGAACATACGAAAACCCGCAAATACGCCATCGTAATGTCAAATCTGCCAATAATTTTATATCCTGATAATTACCAAAGAAATTACTCTGGTTTTGAAAATTAATAAAGTGTTTAGTAAATTCCTTAACATTAGTGTTGGATATAGCTAATAACCATGGTCAAAACTTCAAGAGGCATCTGTTTTTAAAATATTCAGGGTTAGGCCTGCTCCAGTGGACTAGCAGTTTGGTCCTCGGCCTCCAGTCAAGAGCACAATCTATATAAAACTCATGGACCTAGGTTCGTATCCTAGGCCCGGAGGGGGAACAACCAGGATGAACACCTAAATAAAAATAAATAAAATGCTTCTTCCTCCTCTTTCTTCCTGCCTGCCTGCTTGTTCTCATTCCTACCTGCACCTTTCCTTTAAAAAAAATTACAAAATACTAAGAGCTAGAAAAGGGTAAAGCAGCCATCTTCAAAAATAAGTGGGGGAGCATGGACTTAAAAGCTTTTATCTCACAAGTGAAAAAATACATGTACACATCAAAAATATTCTGAAGAGCTTTGTAAGACACTGAACATTAACAATATAACGACATAAAAAGCATTCTAAGTTAATAAAGAAAAAAATGTAGCTAGAATAAGTTATGAGTCCCAAGTCTTCCCTGCCTACAGAAGTGCAAATTTGTCCCATACTTGCCAATGCTGTCTAGTGGCCAAAGGTAAGTTACCCTTCTTAGTTCAAGACTTGGCCCTATGACTGGCCCCTTGACAGAAGAGTAGCAGGCAGAGGTTTAAAATGTGCCTGGATAATTGGGTTTGTGCTTTGTGCTTCTCCAGCCTTTGTCCATGAGAAACATGCCTGCAGCCTCCGGTCCAACAAGATTGGAAGAGGAAGGCACAGGCTTAGATGCAATGCAGAACACAGAATCCAGCCTAAACCAGATCAAATCCAGCTAATCCACAGACACCGGGGAGAAATAAATGCAGCACGCACTGA
Organism: Solenodon paradoxus; assembly: GCA_004363575.1. Lineage (NCBI taxonomy): Eukaryota > Metazoa > Chordata > Mammalia > Eulipotyphla > Solenodontidae > Solenodon > Solenodon paradoxus. The sequence goes on from RJWH01001775.1 coordinate 38,635, forward strand.
GACTTTTTATGCTCAGTTATTATGTAGCAGCAATACCTGGCCATGATATATCCCTGTGCAATAAAAATTATGGCAAACCACAGAGGTCTAGTGAATTAATTATTAATCCTCTGGTTTCACAGGGACACCAGTTGAGAAAAATGTTAAAGTATTTTGAGAACACTATATTACTTCCATTTTTACCAAAAATATTTTACATAAATCCATTTCTGACATTTTGTCTAGATTCTCTCCTCCTGTGGCAAGAATAAGGCTCTAAGATCTACCAGAGGTGGAGGAGCAGAGGGTGATAGGGATAGGTTAAGGTCTTGTCATTCACAGTGGAGATATGCAAGTCCAAACCACAGTGAGACACCACCTCACCCCTGTGAGAACGGCCTAGGTCATAAAGACTGGAAACAAGAGGTGCTGGAGGGGGTGTGGGAAACAGGAACCCTCCTACACTGTTGGGGGGAATGTAAGTCAGTGCAACCTCTTTGGAAAACAGTATAGGGATTCCTCAAGAAATAAAGATGGATCCATCATTTGATCCAGCAATCCCACTCTAAGGCACATATGAGAGGAGACAAAATCTCTAATCAGAAAAAATATCTGCACCCTGATGTTCATAGCAGCACAGTTCGCAATAGCCAAGACATGGAAACACCCTAAATGTCCATCCATAGATGACTGGGTAAGGAAGCGGAGGTCTTCATACGCAATGGAATCCTATGCAGCTGTTACAAAAATATGAAAGCATGCCTTTTGTAACAATCTGAATGGAACTGGAGGGCATCATGTAAAGCTAAATAAGCCAGAACAAAAAAGATAAGTACAGGATGCTTTCACTCACGTATGGAATACAAACAAAACAAATGAATAAACAAATCGCTACCAAATTCGCAGGACATGAGACTGTGGCTACGGAGAGGGGTGAGGGGAGGGAAGGAAGGAAGGAACAAGGTGGTGATGGCACTGGGACTCTGGTGGTGGGTGTGTGTGAGGTGCACAGAGACTGAGGTATAAATTCAATATCCTAAGGAATTGAATTCAATATCCTAGAAAAGTATACAGCAATGTGAAACAAAACAAAAACAAATAGTCTTGATGCTAGGTGACCCTGTCACAAGGTCTGCATTCCCCCATCCTGACCACAAAGTGGGGACATGCTAGTGGCTGTGAAGTTCTCTTCAAAGTGTGTCAGGACAGAGATGAATGGAGGCAGCATGACTGAATGGCTTAGCTGTCCGTGTTCCACACCGAAGCAGCCACAGCATCCTTAGAAATAAAGCACACAGAGCACACACAGCTTCCTCAAAGTGGGCCTTTCTCCCTTGCATTAGGCAAATAGAAATGACCCCAAGCTGATCACCTAGGTCTTTACTGAATAGCTCACAGAGATACAAGATCCTAGGGGAAAGACAGTCATTTCTGTTCCAGTTTCATGAGCACCTAGGTTGGGATAGTCTTGCTTCCGCTCCCTGTCAGTTTCAGAACCATGTCTCGTAAAAAGACAAGTGTCTTTCCATTCATGAATCCTCCCAATTACTGAGTCTTCATTATATAGTCTAGGCGTGAAACATCCATGAAAAGCCTTTTAGAGCAAGATGAATGTATTCCAAATTGGTCCCAGAGGAGAAATGTGCAATTTATTCAAAATAAGTATTTATTTCTGACTTGAGGATGTTTAACCTAATAAACTTTGGAATTCAGATAGTCTTCAAGGCAGATGACTCCCCAGCCAGGGTTGAAAATATCTCCACTCATTTAACAAAGGTGAAAACAGCTGACCCCTTCCCCCTAAAAAAATATACGGTAAACATCAAGGAAACCATCTTAAAAAATGTGTTGAGTGGAAGTGAAAATACCATCCTAGATCTAAAGCTGTGGTTCAGGAGAAGTGAACACTTGTGGTGCTTTCCTGACATTAGATGGCTCTGAAAGTTAGTTTAAAAATACTCTCTAAGAAAACAAGCCAAATGACTGCAGGATTATAAGTTCTCTCCCAGTTGTTCAGGTATTAAAAACAGGCACAAGTAAGAATAGCTTTCAAAAAAAAACCAACAACAAACTAACAGCACATGCTGAATGCAATCTACCCCAATGAGGTTTTTACACCATGTATCTTTCCCTCCTCTAACCAGACACTTCTAACAAGAATGTTGGCCCTTCTCTTTTAAAAAAATGTAGAAGGATACATGACTAAAAAGACGAGAGAGGCGTGTGCTTGGGTTTTTCCTGTAGAAGCAACTGCTCTCACCGCTGGAGGTCCTAGGCTGCCGACAATTCGACTTTTCGGCTGCAGCGGTCATGTTCCCTGTGGTCATCTTCAATTTTCAGCAGAGACGTATGGATGACAAGCAAAGCCAATCACCTGCCCAGACCCAGCGCAAGTTCTGCCCAGCACCTAGGCAGCCTGTGCCAGGCGCTGTCCAAGGGGCAAAGCAGTCCAGCCCCCCTGCCGTATTACCTCTTCTCCTTCACCCACACATACCTCTCTGTTCTGAAACAGCCAACGTGATATAACCAAGCTGCTCGTCAGCACAGCGGCCCCCAAGTGGGAACAACTTAAATGTGTCTCAACTGACAAGATGAGTAAGATATATGTGACAAAGTCAGGTACCACGTACATGAGAGTGGTCCCAACGGAGAACTGAGTGCGGTAGAATCATCCAGGTTAGTGGAAACACTCCATGATGTTCACACAGCAAAGTCACCATCACTCAGTGATGCATGGACTGTACATCCAAATGATGGAACAACCGAGACGAACAATTAAATAAAAAAACGAAGTCTTTCTCTTCCTCTTCTCTCTCCCTGCCTGTCTCTGCTCACCTTCTTTCCTGTCGGCATCTTTCCTTAAAAAAAAAAAAAAAAAAAAAAGTTTCTTCCTCTTCACCCAAAAAATAAATCCATAAATGAAACTTACATAGCGTAAAGCAATAGTACCTCAACAAAAACACATTTTTAAAAAAGAAAGCATCTCACCGAGTGAAAGAAGCAGATCGAGATACAAGTGACGTGCAGGACAGGGTGAGTCCATAGAAACAGAAAGCAGACGGTGGTGCCGCAGGGCAGGGCAGGTGGAAGTGAGGTGAGGAAGCGGCTTCCTTTCAGGGTGACGGAAATGTGCCGGAAAAGACAGCGGTGATGACTGCACAGCACCGTGACTATACTACACGTCACTCCTGGTAAGGTTGATGAGTTCTGTCATAATAAAATTATCTTAACCAAAATTAAGCCTCTGCTTTTCTTGGTCCCTGTTCCTTCCATTCATTCACCACCAGTACTTCTGAACACGTGGTTAGCACAACCCGCTGCTCTTTGCAAGGTTACCCACAAGTCCCAGATTGACCAGGATTGTCCCAGTTTAGCAACATGGACCCCCCCACCCCCGCGAAACCCCCTCCCAGGTCCAAGCCTGCACGTGCATGCGCGCACACACATGCGTCCCACGTCAGCTTAAGCCCCACCCCCATCCATTCCCATCCCCACCCCCCAGTCCTAATGATGCTCTAATTGGTTTCAATTTCAATGCTAAAAATTATGGCAAATCTGTTTGCTCAACCCTCATCTCACCCTTAAGCCCCAGAATGTGATTTTACACTCCAAAAGCTCCACCGTCATCCTCCACATAGAAACAAAAGCATGGAGAATATTAATAAAGCTTCCGCAAACACGCCTCTGCAACCCGGCGACCTCTGCCGTGCTTAGAGCACAGGGGACAGTCCTCACCTGGAAACGCTCTTCTTGACCACTGAGACCACATCTCCCTTTGCAGGATCTCTTCTTCCCGCCTACCTGGGGAAACAGTCCCCCAGGCGTGTTCCGGGCTCCCTGTCCCTTCCCGGAGCTCTGCAGACCTGATGCCCTGCCTGGCATCACTCACACCCTCGTTTCGGGATGTGGCTCCCCACAAACCCAGGTCGACCTGCATTTCTTCAGCGGATGGAGATGTGAGTTGACACAGCCAGGGCCCCCTCAGATGAAGCTGGTTCTTTCACATCACAAGGAACCTTTCTTCGTTCCCTACTGCTATTGTGACAAAGCACTAAATCCAGTGACTAAAAACCACCCAGATCTGACCTCATCAATCCAGCTGCTCTGGGTCTCGGATGGGTCATCTGGGCTGCACTCCTTCTAGCGGTCTTTGGGGTGGGGGGTCCACATACACCCCTTGCCTCATGCCCCTGTCCCACCCTCGAAGCCAGCAGCATCTCTCTGCCCACTGCACACCTAATAAAGACCTGTGTGATGATGCTAACCCACCCGGTCACTCCAGGGCCATCGTGCCATGTGAAGATCTTTAACTCAATCTGCGAAGTCCCTTTGCCCTGTGAGGAACATAGGTACAGGTTGCAGGCACTACGAGCTGGACATCTCTGGTGCTGGTGGACTTACTCAGTCTACCTGAGGATACTCTTCACAGTGTCCCCACTTTGTACACCTTTTTAACAAGCAGGGGTTGTGGACCTCAAACTGCATGGGTCAACTCCAGATGAGGGGCCAACAGCTCACCAAAAGTCCTCTCTCCACAAATTGCAAAATAAGCGATTTTCTGCAGTTCGTGATTCAAGGTTATTCAGAGTTCTGTGGGGTGAAAAAATCCCGTGTGTTCCCATTCGTTTTCAAGAGAGGAAAAAGCACTAATTGAGGAACGAGTGAGATGAGAGGCTTTGAGAGCACATAACAATATTCAGAACAGTCCATAGGACAGTGGACAGAAATCAGCAGTCAAGGGTGAGGAGTAAACCACGAATGAGCCTGTTTCTAGACTAAGAAGCACACTCACACGCCCTTTGTAGATAAAGTTCCTCCCCACTCCCCCTAATTTTCCACGGATGCATCCATCACTTATGAGCCCTTGTTCCTTCTCTGTAGTCCCCCTACTACTTTAAAATATTTGCATCCATCAATATATATGTACAGATGTATATTTATACACATATACATCTCTATGTAAACTTTCATTGATTTTCTTCTAACTGGAGCCACCCTAGTGCTTTTTGCCCCGTGGACATGTGCAGGGCCCGGAACTTTGGAGTCAAGGAGTTGTGGGCACGCAAATGTCCCAGCTCGCACGCGCCCTCCAGTGGCTGCCGGAACAGCGCTGCAGGAGAAAAGAAATATTTCTAGAAGAGATGTTGGTCTAGACTTTACACAAGAATTCAAACATACACTCTTTTGGCATAGGAAACTACTCACTTCACGTGTGAGGTTATCTTACTTGCTTCTTTTCGTGATCTTTAGTACTGCCCTAGAGGAAACTCAGAGTGAACAGTCTAGTTAAAATTAAAAAATCTAGGTGAGTCCCAGGGGTTCAGTGGCTAAGTCTGTGGCCTGCACCTCCAGCTGGTGTAGTCGACTAAAGTCAAAGGCCCCAGGTTCACAGCCCAGAACCAGGAAGAAAAACCAACATGAACAGCTGAACGAATGAATGAATGAATGAATGAACGCTTCTCGCTCCTCCCTCTGTCTTCATTCCTGCCTGCTTCCTTCCGTGAATAAATAATTCTTTTTTAAAAGATCTAAAATCCAGTGAAAACAAAGCATGTAAATAAACTGTGGTATATTTACTGGGTGGAATATTATACAGCAGCAATAATGAATGGGCACACCCTGGAAGAGCACGGTCCCAGGTTCACATCCCAGGGCTGGAGGAACAACCAAGATGAACTAAATAAAATTAAGTGCTTCTTCCTCCTCTCTGTTTGGCTGTCTGCATCTGCTCACCTTCCTTCCTGCCTGCACCTGCTCACCTTCCTTCCTGCTTGCACCTTTCCTTAAAAACAGAACAAAGCAAACTACAGCTATACACCGCAACACAGATTAATCTTTTTGAAAAAATATTGAGTCTTGAGACTAGTTCTAGAAGACTAGATAATATGACAGCTTTTATTACCTCAAAACCAAAACTTTTAACTTAGGATTACATGTATATGTAATTCAAACATATACCTATGTTTATACATACATATTTATAGGATCTATTGGCACGCCATATTTAAAGATGTATCTATCACTCTCCGTGTATGTGTGTATGCACAACTTTTTGTTAAGGAAGGAGGAGCATAAACTCCTAACGTGCTTGCCTTTGGTGGGGGGAGGCTGCAGGAGCGAGTAAGGGAGACATAACAGCATCTGTCCTGGTTGGAGGAAAGTCACGGATAGTTAAAGTCTTACAGCTTAAATGTAGGTCACATACACTCTTCGATCTATCAAACATGATAACTAATAGAATGAATAAATATCGGTAGATAATTAAATTGACTGACAGATTGACAGACAGGTTGACAGGACTTGGGTAAAACATGGCATCATCTCAGATATGTTCTCGCCTGAACTGTCCAGAGACTAGAGTTTGGACCATAAGGATGGAGATAGAACTCTTACTCTGGATAGCACATTTTATTTACTAAGACATTCTCGGCGAACACTAAGTCCTAAGGAAATGCACTCATGCCCTCTCCTGTACCTGAGCCTCAACTCCCAGCTGGCTGCCGGACTTCCAAAGGAAGAATTTAATAGGAACATTTACTCAACCCCTCAACACCACGAGGCCTTAGAAATAAATCATTTTACGTATTACTTAGTAATGGAAGAATATTTTATCTTCACCCCATCCTAGGAGACACCATGTCAAGAAGACTGGGGCTGCTCACAGGCCCGGAGGCCGCTGACTTCCCTCTGGGGCACCATCCTCTCCGGGAGCCCGCTTTCTTCTCTGGACGTGGGCCCTGACCTTGGTTTCCAGTGCTGGCCCTCCAGGCTCCCTCCTGGTAACCGAGCCGGTCCTGGATGCAGCCCCGGCCCTCATGAAGCAAGCACCTGGCACAGGCACCAGGCAGAGGCCCATGGTGCCTCCTGCGCCCACTGTCCGCCTGCGGGGGCGCTTCTGTCTGCAGCCTCCCCTGATGAGGGCTGTGCCTGTTCATGCAGCAGGGAAGGGAGCACAGATGAGCAAAAGCAAGGAAACAAAACTGCGCACACAGATACCGCGTCCAGTGCACTCTGGCTATGCCCTTCATTGCACTCCACATATTTCTAACCAGCCGGAAGGGATGCATTGCCATCTCTCTAACTATTCCTTTAAGCATGACCTCAATTAACTACACGCTGTTCCATTTCTTCCAGCTATTATGGCAGCATTAAAACAATGAAGCCCTGGGGTAAAAAAAGCCACCACCCTCCTCTGTAGCTCCGGCTTCAAGGCCCTGTGACATGCTGTCCACTGTCTAGAAGCTCTTCCTCCAGGCCCGACTCATCACCTCCTTCAAATCTCCTGAAAAAGCTTCAAGAATCACAGTTACAGCCACACCCTCCCGCTCTCCGTCCCACCCCCTCATTTAAATTTCCCCTAAACACAGTCTAACACTAACACTCTGTATCACAGTAATTTCTTCTCTGACTCACTCACCAGAATGTGAGCTTCACAAGGAATCTTTTATGTTTTGTTGCTTTTTTTCTTCCACAGATGTTTCAAAGAAGGCCTGGCAATGAAGACACTCCGTCATTTTTTTTTTTTTTTGAAAGACGAGATAAACAAACACACATATATAACTTTGAAAGGACTGAGAGAAAATAAATTGAAAATTAAAAATGAGTTGAATTTCTGGGAGGTGAGTTTGTAAGTCATGTAAGTTTTCTTCTTTATAAGTTTTCTGTATCTTCAAGTATCTAAATTAGCGCATATTGATTTTAAGATCATAAAAAAAAATTCTGAGCAACTAGGCAAATATAAATAATAAAGTTTGGAGGCCAGACATCTGAAAAAGGAAGAAAGGATGAGAAAGAGCAAGAAAAAAGAAAGGAAAGGCAAGGAAATGACACCTAACCACCTGTGAAGTTTTCATTTTTATTTAATAAAAGCAACACAGGCTAGAGGAAGTTAAATGTTAACTTCGAATCATCTTTCTTCATTGATAATGTGAACGTATTAAAGCAACAATGGTATTAGATCATTAGTCCAGCTTAGTTATCTATTTGTAAACACCTTCATTTATTTTCAAACCCTTAACTCGGGATCTACTACCTACTCAAATCTAATACACACGAGGGTGAGAGACTGGAGACCTGGATTAAAATAACCAGCATTGACACTGATTTTGTTATTGAGCAGCGATAACACAGCGCTGCTATGGGAAAAGGGAGTGGATGCCTCTTTGCATTAAACAGAGATGGAACTGCCCCCAAAAAACATGAAAAAATGGTGACTAGCCTCACATTATGGCAGATGATTATGGGATTACATTTACTTCAAGGAAAGTCAAAAACAAGCATGAACAACCAAAGTGATCCATTATAATGAAATATAATACTGAATGCCTTTCAGCAGTGTCTTTATCACATCACCCAGGGGTCATCTGAGGTCCTCTGCTGCAGACCCATAGACAGCCTAACCCCTGGGTTTTCTGCCCGGTTTTGACATGTTTGAATGTAAGGAAAACCTGCTGCTCATGAAAGGAATATGCAACGGGACAGAGGTGAGACAATCTTCTGCTTTGCCAGCGGGGACGGGGTTCTGACAAGCAGGCCTGCTTCGCCGTGTTGCTGACAGCATGAGAGACAAAGAGCAGCTGGCCTGAGCGTCTCCGTCTGTGTCACAGAGGGCCATCTCCTTGAAAGACATTCTAGGCACCTACTAGTCTGTGGACCGACTGCCAAGGGGAAAGAGCACCCCGTAAGTGTCCAGCATGAAGTGGTTTTTCATTTGAGAAAAAACAAAGTTTAGTCAGCACATCCACGTCCTGCACACACGTGAGAAGCCCAGCTGAACTGAGTGATCGTGAGGCATTTTGAAAAGCTCGTAAATACTTTTTAGGGAAGCACACGGCTGATGGGGAAGAACTAAGAAGCAGAATTCTCCTCCTCACTGTCTTCCAAGGCTGCATACAGTCTTCGTTCCAGACTTGTCTTCACTGCTCTCGTTTCAAGTGCAACTTCCAAACATGAACGCAACACAATGGCATCCGGACGAAGAACTTTGAGAAACTTTCAGCTCATCCCAGCAGCTCGGGTTGTGGGCTCCCTGTGCCTCCGTCCATGAATGGGTCTTTCTCTGCTCAGAGAGCGGGGAAGGGCTGTGACTGTCCATTGTGCAGTATTTGACTACAGAATTGTGCTCAGTTATTATTTTTGGGAAAAAAAAAAAGGAATGAAAGGCCCATTTGGATTTCTGCTGGGGCAGGGCAGACTTTAAACATGGTATTTACCTCTGGGCCGACCCCAGCCACCCGCCACCCTCCCCCAACACCCCCAACACCCCCCCACACACAGAGTTCCCCAAGGTCAGAGAGGCTTATGCTAAAATCCATGTATTCTGAAATGCTACCCTCCCCCCATTTAATCCAGGCCTGTATTCCTCACAGCAAGGTTTTCTTTCAACACTCATGGAAAGTGGCTCCCTTTCTATGGTTTGGGCTGAAATTAAAATTTTTAAAAATATATAGCTTTCAAACAGTATTAGAAAGGCACAGAGTTATAAAATAATAACCACAAGGAAGACTTTTTGAGACATTCGAGAATATTCAAACTATAAAATCTAGTAGCTTCAATGCATACGTTCAAATGATCGCTGTGTCTATTTAATGCTTTTACTTGGTAATTCTGCAAGTCTAGTCAACTTCGATAGGAGTAATAATGTGATTAATACGGACAATGCTGTTTTCCCTACTCTACACAGGAGACAACTGTGTAAATACGAGGTGACTTTCCAGAGGCCGAGATGGTATATGCTCAGGGGGTTCAGGAATGGAAATCTCTTCCTTCAATGCTCTCACCAAGCTCAGGGCTGGGCATTTACAACCAAAGATTCTTGGCTCCTCTCCTCTGGGGCTGGGAGAAAACATACATCCAGCCAGAGGCTTTGACTGGCAATTAACTGGAAGCTGAGAGAACAAAGGGGTATTTCACCCCAAGAAGTGGGGCACCCCTGCTCTCCTGAGAGCAGGGAGAGACACAGAGAGTCATCCTGCAGTTTAACCACATGGAGGCACAACACACAGGACTCTTGCTAACCCTGCTGGCTACACGTATGCAAGGAGCTCCAAGTCCTCGTCACATGTCTGGAAAGTTCCCCGCTTTCTGTGAAGGCATCTGGATTCCTGGATGTCTGTTAGAATATTCCAGAGCTGGCGCACCACTGTGGCTCAGCAGTAAGGTACAGGCCATGTACTGCCCAGGACCCAGTGTCCACACCCAGGCAAGGGGGAGGCAAAAAAGAAAGAAAATGCCAGAGACGGGAGCCATCATTTTCAAAACCTTCAATTGCCTTGGGAGAAAAAACCCTGTATTTTTCATGAATTGGCACTGCCCAGTAAAGCGAGATTTATGAGATCAGCTCTTTCCTCTGGGTTATAATGGAGAAACAATTCGAGAACTAGATAAAGAAATGCTGAAGGATGGGTATATATATATGCTAGTAAAATTTCTTTCTTATGTATACTGGTTTAGAAAAACCTGATCAAATTGAAAGTAATTTTATGTTTTTTGAAATGTTAGACACACAATTTTGCCTTTGTTAACAGAGGCTTTTATCCTGTCAGCCGCCCGCAGTCACATGCAGAAAGAAGAAACCATTATGAATCTGTGGGTCAGGTTTCACATCACTACAGGGAACAAGTCACAAACAATGTTAATTTGTTTGGCTGGCAGGCCACTCTCTATAAATCCTGTTCAGATTGCAGATTTGGTGTTTATTGTTTATTAAAGAAATAGGTCAAGCCTGAGCCCTTCTGAGAATTTACCCACTGAGAATCTCAGTTTCACAAAAAGACTTTTCCAAGTACAATACTCGTGATGTGAGTGGCATCTGATTAAAATTATCTGATTCTTATTGTTGATGACATCATCAAAATGCTCGCTTTCCTGTGATGTTAAGCATGACGTGTGAACTCTATGAACACCTTTTTAAAACCCAGAGAAACGCACACATCCAAGACTCATCAACACCCGGCTCCATGCTACTTTGAAGCTCTGCTTAGCTGACACAGCGAATTTCAAAGTGTAAAGAAGAGTTTGTGAAACAACAAACCATTAGGACTACAGAGAAGGGTGGGTGGCTGGTCCTTTTATTTCCAGTTTTAGCAAGATCATTAACATAACGCTGAGGAAGTTCTGGCAGACAATGTGATCAGACCTGCAGCTACGGGGGAATGTCAGCTAACAGAGCCTGCACCTCACCTAACCACCACTGGCAGCTGGGTGAGAGCGCTGAAGACCTACAGCATCAGTGACAGTAATTTCCATGCTGCATATCTGGGCCCCAGAACCTATCCATTTTATAACTGAAAGTCGGTATCCTCTAACCACATCTCCCCATCTTTCTTACCTCCTAGACACTAGTAAATACCAATCTACTGTTTTCATGAGTTCAGCTTTTTTAGATTCCACATAGAAGTGAGGTCACATAGTATTTGTCTTTCCCTGGCTGACTTACTCCATTTAACATAATGCCCTCAAAGGGCATTCATGTTGTTAGAGATGGCAGAATTTCCTTTTGTACAGCTGAAAGAGACTCTCACATATGTGTCTACATATGTGTGTATGTGTGTATATTCCAGCTTACATTCCCACCAACAGGGCACAAGGGTTACACTGGCATTATGAAGGGACAATGGTCCATTATTTGATTCACCTTTTTAACATTGATCTTAATGGTCCTTGAACAAACAACTAAAGCTGCAGGAAGAGAAGGCAGTGAGCACAGTGACAGGCAGAGCTGGGAAGCCGAGAGGCCAGCCCCTTGGCTGACTAACCTGGGGATGATCCCAAACCCTGTAGGCTGCAGTGGGAGCCCAGCCGGCTGAGCTCAGCACCTGAGACCCAACCCCATGAGGCTCACATGAGCAACTCCCAAGACCCTCTGATGGCTGTATTTTTTTCCTTCAAGTAAAGTGGTTTTGAAATTTTCAATCTTAAAAGTCACACTCTCCAGTGCCAAATGCCAGGGCCAACGGTGACCAACATACCAAACCATCACCAAAGATGTTAGAAGGATGACCATTTAAGTGTGACCTCAAGAACGAAATGGAATGAAAAGATGGAAACCAGAATGCAAAAAACACGGAAAAGGAAGCTTTCTAGTGTGAGCTGAATCACTGAAAGAGGCACTGCCTGCCCACCGCCTCCCCCCCCCCCCCCCCACAATGTAAAAGCATAACAATATAAAAGGAACTTGTACAAAGGATTCTGCTTCGGAACTTATTTCCGATCGGCTGTAATTCTAGTGCCAACCGCAGTGTGTGGGCGTCCTGCAGCCCATTCCTACACTACTCAGCTGGAGATCAGACCCCAGGCAGGGACTCAGTCCCCCAGTTCTGCCCTCGCCCCACACTGCAGGTGCCAATCACAGTGCAGGCCCACACCTGTGCCTCTGGCCGATGGGCTCTAGACAGGAGTCCCACTGACCCCTTCCCTGGAGCCGTTAATGTGCTAGATCAACTCAGAGAACACAGAGAACTCACCGGATCACTGGTCTGTTAGGAAAGGATGTCACTCAGAAGTCAGATGGAATTGATACACAGGGTGAGTTCTCTCTAGAGTCCTTTTCCTACGAAGGATGCAGAATACGCATGCTCTCTCTGTGTGCCTCTCTCCCCAACTCTCCACATGTTCACTGACCCAAAAACCCTCCAGCCCAGTCCTCGGGGTTTCTAGAGGCTTCGTTACACAGACGTGATTGATTAAATCACCGGCCACCGGTGGCAGAACTCAATCTCCAGCCCCTCAAGTTGGTTCCCACAGGTTGGTTCCAAAACATCATTCATGTATGATGTCCTTATCACTCTCAGCACGTAGGATAGCCTAAGGGTTTTTGGAGTTCTATACCAGAAATGGGGGCCAAGAGCAAATGTATGGTTCTTACTGTAAGTCACAAACACACAGGTACCTCAAATTGTTTCACCGAGTCTTCAGGACTGCTCAAGGTAATTTTCCTTTACCTCCTCACTCAGCAGGTAAGAAAACAGAAACCAAGAGAGAAGAGAACTTGTCAAGATCACTAGTTGCAGGATTGAACCTAGATGGAACATTGGTTGCTCTAGAACAAACATTTAGATGGTTTTCGAGTGAATCAGACCCTCCATAAAAAGTCTACTTCCACTATCATGCCTTCCCAGGGGCCCAGGAGCACTGTCCCGAAGCAGCGAAGTATTACAAATCTCTAAAAGTCACATTATGAGGAACTACAGGCTCCCTGTCCAAATCCAATGTTGGCAAAATGACTCTACTGTGCTCACTTTCTCCCAAATCACAATCAAACACTCAAACAGCTTCTATGTTCAGAGAAAACACACAGCATGGATTCTCACACAGACTGTAGATGCCTTCAAAGGACTGTGGCTGGAAAAGCCTCCAGAACAAAGGCTATGATGTCTTGACCAAAGTGAACATCAGTAAATTTGAAAGAATATCCCATCAAAGCGAACAAATGCTTCTCAGAATTCCTTTGAAAATACATTAGCTCTGTTGTTGAATCCTAACCCCAACCAGAATTTGGGAGCAAATCTCATTTTCTTCACCTGACAAAAGGAAAACACCTAACAGAAAGGTGAAGAGGCATATCCACGAGGCCTGGTGCCTGCGGGCTGCAGATCTGTCCATGGTGGACAGGTGTCCGTGGTGGGCAGATCCGTCCATGGTGGACAGGTGTCTGTGGTGGACAGGTGTCCGTGGTGGGCAGATGTGTCCGTGGTGGACAGGTTGTCTGTGGCAGAAAGGTGTCCGTGGCAGAAAGGTGTCCGTGGTGGGTAGATCTGTCCGTGGTGGACAGGTGTCTGTGGTGGGCAGGTGTCCATGGCAGAAAGGTGTCGGTGGCGGCAGATCTGTCCGTGGCGGGCAGGTGTCCGTGGCGGGCAGGTGTCCGTGGCGGGCAGGTGTCCGTGGCGGGCAGGTGTCCGTGGCGGGCAGGTGCTGAGAGCGGCCACACCCCGCTGGGCGTCATCTTTAAAACAAGTACTTGAGTCCCCCTCTCTGGCTGGGTTCGCAGCCACAGCCTTCTCGTCTCAATTCGATTTTCCAAATAGGTTCTCCTGCTTAAAATGACCAACTTGAAGAAATTTGACAGCACTGCTCCACTCAGATCAAGGTCAACCTCAGCAGTGACAAATCATGTTGATGCTAAGTGCCCTTAACACGATCTGATGAAAAAGCACCTGATCTGAGGTCTCCCAGCCCAACGCAGGTCTCACCGAGAGAAAAGCATCGGATTAAGCCCAACAGAGGCACATGCTAGGATACAGCTGATCAGTATTCCTCAAAACTGACAAGGTCAAAAAACAAGGAAAATTTGAGAAACGGTCACAATTAAGTCAGAGACACAGACACTAAGTGCAATGTGATATTTGGGATCGGATGCTAGAATAAAAAAGGACGTTGGACAAAAACTAGGAGAATCTCAATAAAACATGAGCTTCAGTTAAGATGATCAATTATTGGCTCATCGACTGTGACAAATGTATCATAGTTATGTAAGATGTTAATAGTAGGGGAAATGGTGGAAGACCGTCCCATGTGTATGTAAAATTTTGTACCATCTCAATTTTTCTGTAAATCTAAACTGTTCTAAAGAAAAATTGGTTTAAAAAGAGAGCGAGAATGAACTAAAGTATCTGAACTCACTGGACAACTTAATTCTCAGCTGAAATGGATTCATCTCATTTACATTTATAAATCTCAGCCTTGGGCGTTGTTAAGCAGGTGTCCCTCAGCGCCTAGACAGACCTGGAGGAACTGAGCAAACTTCTTTAACATACAAGGAGCTGGTGAACAACATAGAGTCCATGCTAATCCCAAGCCCTATCAAATTACTAATTCCTAAATTAATTGGTTAATTGATAAAGATTTCATTTGAAACACTGCCTTGTATGGGTAAAACTTGTTTGTTTTACTATGGAAAAGGCTTTAAAAGATTAATCTTCATTTCTATTGACAAAACCTGAAACATGGAATTCTTTATTTCAATATGTATAAAATGTATTTCAAACTTAATTTTTGAACAAATTAAAATACTGGAAAACAAATTGGAGACTTTTTAAAAAATTACTTGCTTTACATATTTTATTAGGCTTATAGAAATTATGTCATCATTTCCATTGACAATGAACCTTAAATTGTTTTCCAATTGAACAAACGACTTCACTTTCATGATAAACTTTCTTATTCGTTTTTAAAAGAAATACAAAAATTGAGTTCTCATCCACTAGGCCTGAAATCTCTCTTCTGTTTAAGAGGCATGGTGGGGTTTTTGTTGGTTTTATTGGGGGAAAACTGGTTTGCAACACTATATAAACTTCAGATAGACAGCGTCACACCTCACCAACTAGATGAATCATGTTTGAAATTTTGAGTTTGCTTTTCATTCTCTTCTTTATTTGATCTACTAATAACACCAGCAGGAAAAAAAAAATGACCTCCAGGGTATAACTGTCATTTAAAATGATTCTAGAAATGCACACTGGTCAAACTCTATTTCTCCTCTTCACAGATGTCTCCCTGATTTCCAGAACGACACTGCTTCACCCAGAGCCTAGTCACAGCTCTGACATTGTCTTATATGTTCAAGTTAAAGAATCTTCCCAAAAGAAGACAGAAGAATGCACAGGAGCCCTGCCAACAGGCAGTAAAACCGAAAACACGTTTTAACAAGTTCCAGAGCACAAGGCTATTTCCCAAACCATCTCCAAACAGCGAATCTGAGTTTCCTTCACCTTTACGTCCCACAGAAAATTTCTATCACATATGTAGATACCTTACACTGATTGCACACAGCACACAGACCAGAGCACCAGCCTTGAGACCAAGGTCAGAGTCTGCGCTGCCCCCACTCCCCTGATTGCCCACTCCATGCCTTCTGTCCCACCCAGGAATCCTCCACCAGCGCCGTCAGCTTTTTCTTCTTCTATCTGGTCACCTCTGCTGAGTCTCTTGGCAAGGAAACAGTCAGCCCATGAAAAACTGGGACGGAGAAATAAGTAAGTTTTGCAAACTGGCTGTAAAATCAGCCTTTACATCCAAAAGAAGCACTATCTTCAGGAGCAAAGCTTTTAAAGGCACACTGCATAAGCCACCGGGTTGGGGTTTTTCATACGATTTTTAAGGGCATTATTTTGTCCTCTTTTTTGGGTGTTCCCATCATACTGACAACCCAGATGTCAGCTGAACCCCTCACCTGCTCCTCTTGATGGAGGACAGGATTTTTTTTTTAAAGCAGGATATTTTAAAGGCAGCATTTTAACATACAAGTAAAGGCCTATACAATTCATTTTCCTGGAATATTCCTCATTCTGCTTTCTCAAGTTCCCATTTCTCTTTTGCATTTGGAAAGGACACCTTTACCTCCAGAGGTGATGACAACCCCAGAGCAGATGTGCACCTGGTGGGGGGTAAGGAGGCAACAGCTGGTTCCACACAGCTGCACTCTCACCCCGAGAGCCCCTCACCCCTTCCCTGCTCCCCCAAACCAGAGTCCTGAACTGCCAGCATGGTGAACCCAACCAGAATGTTCCATCAGAGTTCCAGGCAGTGCTGCCCATCACCTCCACTGCAGTGGTGCCAGCCAGGCCACCAAATGAAGTCTGAAAGGACATCCCCAGTGAAAACACCTCCCTCTCTTCACTTTCAGTCCTCACACATTCGTGTGGCTCAATAACAGAGCAAGATACGAGCTCTTTCCTACAGCGAATCCCAATCTTCTCCACAATTCAACTGTATTTCCCCACTCTTGTAAAATTATGACAGGATTTAGGATTTAGGACCTCATCACTAAAACCTTATTTCAGAGAAGTGTCTTAGTGACGCAGTCACCTCCCTAACCACCGCCCTCCCTTAACCACGACGTTGAAAGCAAGAAAGTTCCCTACCTTTCACTGAGGCTTCTCCACAGCTGGGCACCTGCCAATAAAAGTAAGCAAAACGTGAAACTTTCATAAAGGGATTTGTTCAATAGCAGTTCTCTTCCTTTCAAAAAGGAAGAAAGGAAAGGAGAGGAGGGAGAAGCAGTTTTATTCATGTGAGTGTTTTGTTTCGGTCCCCTTCATGCCTCACACTAGCCTGGGTGCTGAAATCAAGTTCTGGGGTTTTACCTGGTCCACGTCCCAGCCGTCTCAGGCGCCTGAGACACAAAGGTGCAGCCAGCAGAGTGTTTTTCTCAGGAGGCACTTCTCCACTTAGAAATGCTCCAAGCTATTGAAAATGGAACTCCACAGAGACGATCAAATCCCATAGTGTGCCTCTGTGCTATGATTCGTTCCTGCAGTTGGTCCGCAGTACCCGCTGAGACCCACCACCCGCAGAACCCGGGAGCATGCGCAGGAGCTGGCGCTCGGTGTCTGTCACACACGGTGGGGTCTTGGGGACGCCGCTGTCCAGGGGGGCAGACAAACATCCCTCCAGGCAGATGAGCCCAGGAGGTGGTGTAGGTGTCAGATGAAGCTCAGACCCTGACCATTCAGAGGAGAGACAGTCCTAGAAAGTGCCAGTGCTGGAGGTGGCATTTAAGGGGAACTTTGCAATGGCGCTGACAAAGAACGACTGACACAACTTATTGAGAAGGGCGCTGTCTATGTGTTGCCAGTTAGGTATGTTTTGAATTTATATCTAGGCTCAAATGAAATCATCAGAAAAAAAATACAGATTTCATTGCTTTAATTTCCCAATGACTTTCTTCATCCAACTAGGTGTGGATAGCATACGCCAGGTCTTCAGAATCCCCTCTCAAAAAGTTTCTCAAAATTGCTTGTCTCCTTTTTTCAGATTAGAATCATACAAACTGATCTGGTTTCCATTTTTGCCTTGGCTGCCAGAAAGCACAATTGTTGCTCGATTGTGGCCCCCGTGTTAGACTCCATTCTTCTACAGGACCCCTGCAAGCAGCCTTCCTTTTCACTTTCCTGATAATCTAGCTCACACACTTTGGAGGCCAACGGCATATCAAAACAAGCAAATAAACACCTCCAAGGAACCCTAAGCATTGTGAGCAAGAATGAGGTTTCAACTCAAGCAGAAAGGTTGGAGAGACTAAATTCTAGAGGCAACAGCTCACCTTGTCATATGACATTTCTTTTTCAACACTGCAGCCGAGAAGGAAGAAGGGAGATGACAGAATGGGGTGTTTGCTTTGCTATTAAAAATGAGTACAGCTACGGGGACAAGGACATTTAGAACGGTCAGAACAGCAGCACGGCCATCACTGAGCAAAGACTGGGAGGGGTTTGCAGCAGAGGGTGGAGGGACAGCAGCTAAGTAAGGGTTGGAGACAGTGTGCTTCCCCAGGTTGAGGATGTACTGGGAAGTGACTGAATCCCAGGTGGCCATGCAAGTCGTCAGGGAACAAGTGATGACAGGGAACAGAGGGCACACAAGCATCACAGTTTCCATGTCAACAGCTGCCCAGAAGCAACGTAAATGGAGAGTAGATTTGGCAGGAGTGGTGCCCTGGTGGCGCAGGTGTTAAGCCTGCACCTGGGGTATAGTCCACATAAAGCCCAAGTACCGCGGTGTGAGGCTTGGGGCCAGGTGGAACCAAAAATGAACAAAGAGATACAATGTTTCTTCCTCCTCTCCCTCATTTCCTTGCTACCTGCCTGCTTTCATTCCTGCTTTTCTTCCTTCTTCTTTAAAAATAAATATAAATACACACACGGGTGGCTGGGGCAGCAGCGAGGTCACCTGCTGAGGTCTCCTCCCACTGCGCAGGGCCGGAACACACAGGCGTCGCCTGCGCAGGGGAAGGGAGAGTGCAGAGAAGGGTGCTCAAGGACGCGGCATCGAGTGGGAGAGAAACCCACCACAACTACAAATGGCTCCTGCTGGGGAGACATATGCAGCCGTGGACGCCAAAGTGTTCAAAGACTAGTTCAGGAGAAGGCACTGCCACACATCTGCTCACCTATTTCATACTAAGCCTTGAGGATGATGTCAAAGAAAACAATGGAGTAGGGATATATTAAATTCCCTTTTTTCATTGACTTTTTTTTTCACGGAAAGGTGCAGGCAGGAATGGTGAGCAGGCAGGTAGAAAGAGAGAGGAGGAAGAGGCGTTTTTATTTAGTTGTTCACACTGGCTGCTCCCCACAACCACCACCACCAGCTGCATCTCAAACCCACGAGCAGGTAGCCTGAGCTCCTTCAGAGGCAACTAACCTAATCACTGCTCCACCAGGAGGCATCTATTTTATTTTTTTGAAGAGAGGAAAAGCGTGGAGGAAGAGGCTTTTTTGAAGGAGGGGAAGAGGGGAAGAAATTATTTACTTATGGCTTTTCGCCCCAGCCTCAGATTGGGACCCCAGGTCCCTGGACTGTCCACGGTCCACATGCCAGCATCTCGGCTGCCTGAGTCACAAGGGTGCACCCCACAAAGGAAAGGTGCCGGCAGGAAATGAGGAGAGGAAAAAGTATTTTATTTGTGTTATTTGGTTGTTCATCTTGGTTGTCTCCCCTTGGTCCTGGGTCATGAACTCGGGTCCTTGAGATGTATGTGGACGGTGCTCAGCCCGAGGCAGTGGACTATGAAGTTACTCCACCAGGGCACACCCTAGTAAATGTGTTTTTAAAGCAAATGTACAGGCAGGAATAAAGGCAAGTAGGCAGACAGGCAGGAAGAAACAGGTACCACTCTATTTATTTTTATTTAGTCATTCATATGGTTGCTCCCCAAGCCCGGGTCTTGAACCCAGGACCTTGGGATGCATGGGGGACAGCTCCCAGGTGCACTGGACCACTAGGCCACCAGGGCGCACCCTGTTAAATTCTAACAATACAAGTTGAGCATCTTTAGACAAAAAGGTTGTGGGAAGCAGGGACGCTGGGGGAGCCAGGGTGTCTGAGGGCGGCTGGCCATCCCGGCTGAGGCCATGGCGCCAGCAGAACCATGTCTAGATCCAACTGGAGCCAGCTCTGCGCCTTGGAGACCAGCTCCTTGGGCTGAAAGGCCTGTGGAGTCGGCCTTCTGCCAACTCAAATGGGGCTCAAAGGGGTCTTTGTCCTGCAAGCTGTCCTGGAGGAGGTGACGCAGGCACTGGCGTCTTCAGTCCTCGACGGGTCTCTGGGGAAGTGCCGCCCGGCCCCTCCTCCTCAAGTAGGCTGTGCGGCTGCGAGCACGGTGCTGCACCCACAGCAGTGTCACCTGTGAGAACCCTGACAGAAAGGCTGTGACAAACGCCTGCCCCACAGGATGGAGCCTGAGAAGCCAGGGGACTCTCTGGGCCCCGGGGCAGCCCAGTGCCTCCCAGTCCCCGGTGCAGAAAGGCGCTCAAGCAGCCTGGTTGAGGAGTGGACAGCACCACGTTGTCCCGAGTATGTCAGGGCTGAGCGAGGAGGCTGCTCCTGTGACCGTTTCACAGCCTGTGGTTTAAGGTGATGCTCCCATCTCTCAGGACAAAGAGGTTCAGGGGGTGTGGCAGGCGGGTAACTGCCCCAAAGAGGCCAGTCTTCATCGCCAAAATATGCTAAATGTCATTCTATATGGAAAAAGGGATTTGTCAGATGTAACAAAGGTAAGGACTATGAGAGGGGGAGGGGACCCTGGATGACCCAGGTGGGCCCACAGGCAATCACCGACTCCTTATCAGGAGCAGCCAGGGGGCCTGCGCACAGGGGAAAGTGGACAAGGTCACGTGACCACGAAGGCGCGACTGGAGTGGCACGGCTACAAGCCAAGGGCACTGGCAGCCACCAGTGGCTAGAAGAGGCGAGGGACCCTTCCTCACACCCTCTGCAGGAACACAGCGCTGCTGGCACTGATGTGGGCCCAGTGACACTGATTTCGGACTACTGGCCTCCAGACACATGGAAGAAGAAATTTCTGTGGTTGGAGGCGTCAAGCTTTGGTAATGTTACAGCAGCCTTAAGAAACGAGTCCATAATGGGGCTGCTCCACAGTTAAGAGATGGAACAAACAGGTACATCCTGGTAGGGGAGCGGTTACAGCCGCCGCCTCCGGAGAGCACAGACCACACACATCCCAAGGAACCAGGTGTACGCCCTGGGGCCAGGGGGAACCACCAAGAGGAACGACTAAATAAACACTTCTTCCTGCCTGTCTGCCTACTTGCCTTCATTCCCGCCTGCACCAAAAAGAAAAAAGAAAGAGTGGACTAAGTCAAGACTAGCCCCTTTAGACTAGCATTTTTCCACCTCTACCACTTTCATTCAAAAAAAACGCTGAATCTTTCTTCACTCTGGAGGTTTTGCTATCATTCAAAGTCTCAGATTTTGATGACTAGCAAGCTAATGAGTCGACACCAGACACAGTCTGTGTGAGCGACTGAGAGAAAGGACAATTAGAAGTCTTTCAGCTCCGTCCTTGGTCTCCCATGCTTGTTTGCTCCTGTAAATACATCGGAACCAAAGCTGACGCAACACTGAAAGCATCAGAGGCTCAGCTTCCTTATTGAGCCTGCTCGTCTCCCGAGCTAAAAGGGCCACTGACATTTAGAAGAGACCATTTCTCCTAGGTCCCCGCAGGGGAACTACTAGGGGAGAAACAAAGATAGAAACATAGTCGCTTCATAGTCAAACATAGTCAGAAATAGAAACAAGGCCTTTTCAGAGCAGCGGGCTCTCTGCACACACAGAGTCCAGGCCGAACCACGGGAACCACCACTCGCCCACCCGACTGACCCCCGGGCGAAGCGACTGACCCCGGGGCGAACCGCGGCCGAGACGCCCGCCGGGACCTGTGCGGCCAGGAGAGCAGCCGGGTTCGGGCCGAGCCCGTTAGCCTCAGAAGTCAGGGAGCTTGGTGTGTGTCCTCTGACGCAGGAAAGAGGGGCTGAGGAGGGGAGAGGAAGGGAAAAGAGAAGGAAGAAGAAACAAGAATCTAGGTGTGCTCTTGGGGCCAGGAGGCTGCCAAACAAGCCATGAACCCGGATCTGAGACCTGGAACCGGGGCGAAAAGTCAGAATGAAAAACTAAATAAAGATGCTTCTTCCTTCCTTAAAAAAAAGGAGGGCTTCTTCCTCCTCTCCCTTTCTTCCTTCCTCTTTTAAAAAAAGGAACATAATCTAAATCTATAGATTCCTGAAAAGTAGTAACGGAACGAAAACTAGTTTGTTCACCTTCCCAGAACACCGGAAGGAAGGCGTTGACCCTGGAACCTTGAAACGCACAAAGGTAAAGCTAACGTCCTACAAGTGGTTTTACCGTGGTTTAGTTATGAACTGCAAAGACTTGCTACACAAACCAGCTTCAAAGCACAACGCAGGACACCATGATGGCAAACGCTTAGCTGCTTCTGCCCCTGGTCGCAGAGCTGACGTCAGGCAGAAGGGGGTCTCCCCCAGACTTGCGTCGGTATCCCTGCCAGGACCAGATTTCTGGGTACTTTTGAATGCTACTCCTGTCAACCAATGTGGAAGCTGACCGAAACGGTCCCTCAGCTGGGGCTGCATCTAAGGAAATCAAATGTTTCGTTGTCACCTCCTCTTAGCTATGTTTGAACAAATCAAATCTTGCACATGGAGGTTCATGGGGCTCAATGATTCCAAGGATTTCCACCCGATTACAAAGACGGGTTCAGCGCCTGGTGGAAGGACCCCCATGAAGAAGGAAAAGTTTACCTTGGATTTATAATACACAGTTGACTCTTGAACAACGCGGGGTTAGGAACACCAACCCCGGACTGTCCAAAAGCTCAGTATAACTTCCAGTCTAACCTCCAAATCTGGGGGTCAGCCGATGCGACCAGCACCCCAGCTGCCTGAACCCGTGAATTAACGCCCACAGATCCACGTACAAAGACTCATCCAGCTCAAACCGTTGTTGAAGTGTCGACTCCACTTAAATGCCTCAAAACACTAAGAATTATTTTAAACAATTCAAGTTCTCACTTTTAAATTTAATACTTAAATTCATTTTTGGTGCGCCCTTGTGGCTCAGGTGGCTGAGATGCTGGTGTGCAGACCACATACAGCCTGAGGACCCAGGTTCAAGACCCAGGGCTGGGGTGGAAAAAAAAAAAAACTAACGGAAGAGGTTTCTTTCTCTTCTTTCTCCCTTAAATGCTTCTTTTCTTCTTTTTCCTCTCCCTTCCTCCCTCTTTAAAAAATTTTATCTTTATTAACTCACTTTAAAATTTTTATTTAACCATTGCTAGTGTTTTTCTCCACTGAAGGAGAGAAAACTTTCATCTAAAACCAGTGTATTTTTCCAATGGCCCAGTATGAATGTGTGAGATATAGTAAATATTCAACAACAGTTATCCTCACTGCAGTCAACTTAAATGACGAATAGTATTTAAAATAACAGCACTGACAGTCAAAGGAGAAACCAGTGCAAACAAACCTTTGGCTCAGGAGCAGTCGCTATGACTAGAGACAACATCAGCTAAACAAATAACAAATGTAAAATGTATAGACTGTTTAAACATTAAAAGCAGCAAAGACAAACCCTGTGTGATCTGTGATGTGAAAGAACAACTTGTTGAATAAGTCTACACAAAGCTCAGAGACCCAGAGTCTAGCAAATGAAACACTGTAAAAACGAATTCTGAGTCTTCTTACCTCTCCTTCTGGATAAAACCATGTCCTTTATTATTTGCATAATAACACGCCCCAGTATCATGACAGAAATCAGGTGATACACTCTCCACGGAGTCAACGCGAGGAACCTATAGGAGTGAAAACAGACAGATCATGATTCCAATTTGAGGATTATCATCTTCTTTTAAAATGAAGCTTCGCTTCTGCCACAGTAACAGAAATGCAGTCAATAATGATGTCATTTTTCCATAATGATCTTCACTGTCCAATGTGACCTCACAAAAGTTCTGTAATAGGCACTCGGGTCAGCGCAACGAAGTGCTGGAGCCGTGTGGGCTGTGTGCTCAGCTTTCTGCTCCCAACCCCACTGTGACGAGGACATGCTTTTCTGGCTGCGGTGCAAATGGTGGACCCGGAACAGAATCAGAATGCGCTGCAATTGCAGGCCTTTTTGTGGTCACACTGGTTGGCCTTCACCTAAATAGTTATCCTCTTTCTCATGCCTTTCTTGTGTCAGAGTCATTTCTTTCACGACTCCCTCCCCACCAAACTCTTAAAAGCAGCAGCCATCATTACAGATCTAAAGGGGTAAAGGGCCAGCCTTTCCCCTCTTAAGTGTACTCCCCTTTTGTCTGCCAGTCCACCTCCTCAGAGGAAAACAAGGCACCCTTTATGATGAACAGCGCACAAACCCTGCAGTACTGTTGCTTTCTGGATTGGACTTCTAAAGAAACGAAATGGCAAAGCTATCTCAGGAAGCTTGGAGGCTTCAGATCAAGCCTGAAACCCATTTTACACAAGCAAACTGTCCAATGAATGTTAACTTCAAGGTAATCACATCACAGAAAAATTAATTTGACAAGTATGTCACATAACACAAGGTCCTGTAGATTCCACAGAAAGAGAATACATAAATATTGTCTTTGAGAAACCCTTTATCAGAGAAACAAACAGAAATGAAGCTAACAAGCCCAAGGCAATGAGCCTCTGTGGTTCTAATAGAATGTGAGTAGAGAAGTAAAGGCAGAACTATTAACTCCACATTAGGTGAGTTTGTATAGAAGTGGTATTTGAACTTGGTCTGGCAGGATGGATGCAATGCTGAGGAAGACTGCTGTCTCCATTGGAGGACAATGTGAAGAGAAGACCAGAGTGAGGGAAGGGTAGGGTATGGGTGGGATCTAGGTGCCCCCAGCAGGAGGAGATGAGTGAAGTGTTGGGAGACTGACAGATAAGAGAGAGAGAGACAGGGTGGGGCAGACTGGTAGACTCTGAATGATCTGCTAGGAAACTCAGTCTTACTGCTACCAGCAAGAGGGAGCAAGCCAAAGGTATAGGGTAGGAAAAGGGAATGAGGAGCGATTTAGGGAAATGGCTGGGGCAGCAGAAAAAATGAGGTGGGGTATGGAGGAAGGACAGAGAGGACATGTACAGGAGGTGCCGGTGAAGTGGGTTCAGCCCTCTGCCAGACGAGCAACCCAAGTGCTGGCCGCGGTTCCAACATTAACTGCGTATGTGACCTGGCCCATACGATGAGTGGGAGGAATAGGTCAGTGCTTCTTAAATACTGGTCTGAAACTCCTGGAAATCTCAAAATACAGAGTCCCAGGCTCCTTCTTTAGGTCCTCTAAACTGGAGGTCTAATGACTCATATTTCCATTCAATAAACATTCATTTATGAATGGACTACATTTGGTCAGATGCCGTGCTACCAAAGAAGTGGTAAACAAGAAGCACAGAGCAAGTGGGCAGATACAAAAGATACCCCTAATGCCACGTCCCTGTGTTCTGTGACATCATTTATTCCTCCACTTCGGATGCACCTGCTCTATTTTTTGAGCTCCTACGTTTGTTTTAATCAAGACTGGTTTTTCTGTTTGGCACCTTACTCTCAGTTTATGATTAATTCTTGTACTGTCTAAGTGCCCTGCTCTGTTTTCTCCACACTGGAGTAGCAATTTTCCAAAGTTTTGATGGTGACCCACAGTAAGAAATTCAGTTACATCTAAATACATAGAAATAAAAACAACACTTCAAGAAATAATATTTATCCTTACAACTTGCAATGCTCTCTAATACCTTCCATTCAATTCTATTCAATTTTTGAAGACTAACTGTGACTCACTAAGTGACTCAGGAGCTGAGGTGACCGATAGGGAGTGGGAGGAAGTGGTGGTGGAGCCCACTGGACAATGCTGAAGAACTCATGATGTGGTGGAGGGCAGGGTGTGTTGACATATATCTGAGGGATGGGGAACCTGCACATATGGGGAACCTACACATATGAGTTTATTTTAATGTATAGAATAAAAGTTTCTGCGAGACAAAAAACTGAAAATAATAATAAAGTGGCTCGGGGCCCACAAATTTGACTCTTACTGCCTCAGAGAGAATCTGTAAATGTTAGGTTACTGGATTGCATTACATTGGCCTTCTTGGCTAAGTCAGGCAAATCTGAAAGCAAGAAAATCCTCTCAAGTTTAAAGGTCTTTAGAGCTGGCCAGTAAGTCACTTAAAAAACAAAAAACAAAAAAAAACGCAAAATGAACCGAAGCAGTGAAGGTCACGGTCATTCTCTTAGCAAAAGTTACAAATTTCCAGGGATAAATTAATTAGGGAAGGGTGGGACTTCAACCCCAGCTCTGGTTTCCAGAGACCTCATTTAGAGAGCATTGTCATGGCAACTCCCGAAAAGCAGAAGGAGGCCCCTGTGTGTCCTGGGTGAAGGTCTAGCAGGCATCTGGCCACAGGTCATTAAGACCAAGAGGCAACTACTTGAGAAGGTAAAGTCTAAAGCCCATGGGAGGGCACGACTGCTTCCTTGATGGGGTAGAAGCATTTAACCCCAAGAATTAAATACAGAAATGTCTGTAGATATCAACAGATTTAGAAAAATCTGCAGCTACTTAGTACTTTATTTAATATTTAAACTGCTTCAGATGACTTGTCTCGTGATTCCAAGGACATATTTTAGACTAGTGATTTGAAATGAAAATCTTACAAAAGGTAATGATTCTAATTTATTCATTTTATATAAATTGCCTAATATCTGGGAAGGCCTGGATGATTAAACACCTTTTTTAAAGGAAAGGTGTGGGCAAGAATGAATTCAGGCAGACAGGCAAGCAGGAAGAGAGAGGAGGAAGAAGCATTTTTATTTATTTTTATTTTATGTACTCATCACAGTTGCTCCCCACAGTCCCAGGACACAAACTCCGGTCCTTGAGACGTCTGTGGACGGCGCTTGGCTGGAGGCAGCAGACCTAACCACCCCTCCACCAGGGCATGCCAACAAAGTCATTCTTTCTAAAGGCTTCAAATCTGGTAAATTTCAAACAAATACCAAAAGAGACCAAATTACAACAAAGCAAGTTTCAACAGTTCTCTCTTCATGGCTGATCTTGTTTCTTCTGTATTCCCACCAAATAAGCTCCCACTTCAGATTATTTAAAGGAAATAACCACCTTGATATTATTTGCAACCGTTGCCACTTACATTCAGAAAAATGATACCACTGTCATGCATTAAAAAATAATTTTAATTCCTTATGTCATCTGCTATCCAGTCGATAGTCGCATTTCCCCACCATCTTCTGTATGCACACACATACACCCCTCTTTGAAACAGGATCTCAAAAAGTCATACCTGAAACTGACAGATGTGTTTTAAGCTTCCTGTAATTTATAGGTTTCCTGGCAGAGACCACACCCGCTGTCCCCAGCCTCTCTTTTTTGCTTGATTTCACTTACAGTGTATGTAGACAAAACAAACAAATCACACAAAAATAGACTTTTAGTCTATAACATCAAAATAGTGATTACCAGCAGGGAAAAGTTTGGACCTGGGCAAAAATGGGGTCAATCATACAGCGAGAAACACAATGGGACTATTGGTGATAAACGGGATGTATTATGTGCACCTGCTGATATGCTGGCTGAGGGTGAGGCACACCTTAAACTGATATACTGCTATAATACAAAGCTCTTTCAGGAAATTTTTTAATCAAAAAAAGTCTTTGTGTTAGAAACAAACAGACTCATTTGTCCAGTAAAGTGTTTTAAGGGGCAGAGAATCGTCCATTCTACTGTGGTTTCATTTAGCATCACCTCTTCCTCACAGAGCCTGTCGTAACTGGTACCTGGATCTGGAGACTGGGCCAGATTTAAGTTAAAAAAATTATTTTTCTGTAAAACTACATGAGAAGCAGTGGGGTGCGTTTCCCCTGGTGTCTGGGTTTTTGTGGTTTTAACAGTCACCGCTGATGAGAGGCCAACTTCCTGGGGGGCTGCGCTGGGCTGACAGCCTCTCATTCTTGCTTCAGACGTTGTTGGGATTCTACAGAGAGGCGCACCAGCCAGGCAGGTCAGTACTGGAGAATTTACCACCTTGCAAGCTAACAAGGCAGTGCTTTAGTGTCTTCTACAGGAAGCTAAGGTGGTTTTTCATCCCTTTTTTTCAAGTGTTATAATGAACACATCTGCTGTCTTCAGTCTGCTGCGGTGCTATCCTTACTGCTCCCCCATCCTGACTGTGGGGACCGCCTTAATTATCTCTGATAATGAAGCACTTCACAGGGACATATAAACTCTAAATTTTACAAAGGCAATTTCAGATGTTGAAAGGAATATAAACTTTAAACTGAAACCAATTACTTACCAGGCTCTTGAAAATGGTTATTAAAATGTGCTAGATTTAGAAACAAAATATATTAGGTAATATTAGTTAAAATGAAAGCTCCAAGAACAATGAGGGCTTTGAATGTATATAACCTTACTAACTTGAAATTTATCTTTTAAAACGTAGTTGAACAAAGTCGTTTCTAAACAATCTATATAGGAAAACTGTCTTCTGAGTCACGAAATAATGCCCGGTCTACTGGCCCTGGGTAATCGTGAGGCCCGCTGTCTGCAGCACCAGGGAGGTGCTGTCCTTTCATCTGCTCCACGAATTCCCTCCATTAGAATCACCCACCTCCCACTGAAATTTCATATCAGGAGGCGCAACATTTCCAGCCACATCCAATTTCCTGCAGAACCCTATTATTACTGGGGCAGGGGGAGTTTTGCTTCCACTCCCTGATGAGCAGCTGCAGACACCGGGTAGCTTCGGAGAACACAAATGAGTAATCCCAGCTGCCCCAGCAGAGCCAGGAAGCAGACAAGTAAACAACCTTGTTGAACCTAAGAACTCTTCAAAATGCTGCGGGAGCAGAAAAGAGAGCCCACAGGAAGTCAGGGGACGCTCTCAAGAGACGGTGGCATTTAAACTTGAACTGAAGTCAGACTTGGCCAGGTAGAAAGAGTCAAATGCATTCCAGATTGGGGCACAGCATGAGCAAGGGGAATAGAAGAGTCCAATGAGGCTGGAGGAGGAGAGTGAGAAGACTGGTTCTATTCTTCCGTTTTTGAGGAACCTCCATATTGTTTTCCACCATGGCCGCACCAGCTTACATTCCCACCAGCAGGACACAGCGTTCCTTTCTCTTCACACTCTCGTCAACACTTGTAGCTTCTGGTCTTTTGGATAACAGATATTCTCACAGCGCGAGGTGGCATCTCGCTGTGGTTGTGACTGACATTTCTCTGATGAGGGATGACGACGAACTTCTTCACATGTGCCCGCTGGCCATCTGTATGCCTTCTTTGGAGAAGTGTCTATTAAAGTCTCTTCTCGTTTCTTAATCAGGTGGTCTGGTTTTTGTTGTGCAGTTGTACAAGTGGCTACCAGAGGGAAAGAGGGCTGGGCAGTGGGAAGTTTGGGGAAAGGAGGCAGATGCACGTGGTAAACGGAAGCCTGAGTTTTGGTGGGGACCATGCTGACATAATGCTGTGCACCCGAAGCCTATATAATGTGGTAAGTCAATGCTATTTCAATTTTTAAAAATGCTTTAAATAAAGACAAAAAGATTGCCCCTGACAGCCACCTCTCTCAATCCAGGAGCACTAGTTCTGCCCTCCAGGGCCAAATAGAGGATGAATGAAATAGCTGTGCATGTAAGCACTGGTCTAAGAACTTCACGACTCTGTCTTCATTCATTCATCCTTATACCAATCCCAGAGGAAGCCAGTACCACTATCCCCATTTTCTGATAAGCAGAGAGTGATTAGGAGACGTGCCCAGGGTTCCACGACCAGGTTGACGTGGGACCAAGGATGAGAACGCAGATCAGCCCTTTGCCACTCTGCCAAGTATCTCCCAGACACGTGGTTCCTGCCTCTTCGTCTGCCTGTTATCACATGAAACAGCCGGGAGGATTGTCACCAATTGTGCAAGTTTGTCTACTCTGAGTGCCGAAATGTTTTCAGAGAGGGTCACCCAAAGCTGCTGGAACTGCGGGGACTGTTCTCAGCTCGAAGTAGCTTGTCTTCAGGACAACATCCCAGGTTTCTTCACCAACTCCACAGCATCCCCCAGCTCTGGCCAGGCTCCAGGTGGCGACACTTTTCTTACCAAATGCCCCCCAGGGCATCTGATCTATACAGAATGAGGGACTATATGTCCCTTTGCTCTGGACTTTGTTTATATAGTCTTTAGAAAATGTCCTATACTATTTTAGAGAAGACTTGAGCAGGCAGGACAGAAGTCTCTATATTTTCCTTTTCTCCTGCAAACACGTCACCTAGAATTGATATCTGCATCAGGGTGATAGAACTATTCGATCGATGAACTAATCCTGATATTAACTGAAGTTCACAGTTCATCTTAAGATTTAGTCTTTGCATTCTATAGGTTTTGACAAGTGTATCCTGTCATGTGGCCAGAGAGTATTTTCACTGTCCTAAAATTCCCATGTTCTGCATCGCATATCGCTCTTCTCTCCCTCCCCCTAACCCCAGCTGACCACTGATCTTACTGCCTCTATTGTTTTGCCTTTCCCAGAATGTCACATAGGTGAGAATCGCGTGGAACGCAGCCTCTGTAGACAGGCTTCTTCACTTAGCAGCCTGTATTTAAGGCTCCTCTGTATCTTTCTGTGGCCAGACAGCTCATTTCTCCTGGTGACCGAGTAACATTCCACGGTTTGAGGCCAAGCTTCTCCGACACTGCAGGTATGACTTGGTTGCTTCGGATTTGGGGAAATTATAAAACTGCTATAAAGACTTGAGTGCAGGATGTTGTGGATGTAAGTTTTCAGTCACTGGGGTCCAGTCTTCTTATTTTAACATCTCAATCTGCATGCTGGCTTACGTTGAATTCACAGGCAGCTCAACCCTCCAAGGATTCCATATTTCCGATATAATTTGGAACCCTAAGTCTGTCCTGCAAACGTGTTTTTGTCTCACACAGTCCTCACTCAAACCCTCGGGCCTCCGTGGTGGAGAATCATAGTTCTCCTGCCAGGCCCCCCGACCCTCACCTTTCAGACCTGCGTGCCGTGCCCCTCAGTCACACATGCCCCAGAGGTGAGACCAGGCCTGACTGCCACTCCCCTTGAGCCATCTCCCAGGGTGACCAGGGAGATGGTGCGAATATGCAGACCACACAGCTGCACCCCCCCCCCACCCCGCAACGCACTTGTCCAGATGACTCCATCTACCCAGACATGTCCTTGCAGATTTTCTTAGGCACTCGCTGGGCCCCTGCATTCCTGAGGCTTCAGCTGCTTTGTGCTGACTTGCTTGCTGGTGCCAGGAGCTACTCTGAGGTATGAAACGGAAATGGTAGTAGAACTAAAGACCCCTGGAATCTGCTGAAGAGTATATTGAGAGGCGCCCCCTGGAGGAGCAGAGTTATTTCCGCTGCCTCTGGCGGAGCAGTCTGCAGCACCCCAAGGACCTGAGTTTGTGTCCTGGGGGCGGGGGGGGGACGGACAACCGAAGATGAGCAACTAAATAGAAAGTAAAATAAAATGCTGCTGCTTCTGTCTCCTCTCCCTGCCTGCTTGCTTCTGTTCACATTCATTCCTGTCTGTACCTTTCCTTTAAAAAAAGAAAGAAAAGGCGTATCTCGGGACAGAGTCTGATCGCAGCCCTGGGATGATGGCCTTGGCGATATGCCCATCCACAGACGTGAGCACAGGAAGTTCGCCACCTCTGTGCACCGGTGGAGCAGTGGTTAGGTCCATCGCCGCTGAAGCATGCAGGCCACATGCTCCTGGGTTCCAGTCCTGGGTTCAGCGGGGACACTGCCAGTGTGAACAACTGAATGGAAATAAAATGAAAATGCTTCCTCCTCTCTCTTCCTGCTGCCTAATCGCCTTCATTCCTGCCAACCTTTCCTTAAAAAAAATTTACCACCTCGTCCAGGGAGGAATTAATTATGCGGCATAGATGGCAACACATTGGGGCTGAGAGGATTCCAGAACACTGCAGATCAACGATGCAGACGTGACCTGGGGTCAGAATGCCGGCCGCCTGCGCAACGAGACACACTGATGAAGCACAGACACGGGCGGTGGCGGAGGGCCAGGGCGTGGATATGTACACCCGCCCCCGGGGCCTGCATGGTTTTCAAGGTTCAGTGCGAGGCGAAAATGCATAGACCCCCAACATACCCTTCCCAGCGGTCTGCAGTCCCACCCCTGACAGAGGGGAGATTCCCAAGACTGTGTAACCTCCATTCCAAGGCTCATTAGGACCTGGACCCGGGCAGGGGAGAGGCCGTCCAGACACCACTCAGCTCCAGTTGGGAGGGGACAGGAAAAAAAAATGACCTGTTCAGAGTCATGTGCTGGAGGACAGCATGGGCCGGTAAGAGGGAGGAAGGGAAGGAAAGGGCAGGCAAGCGGGCAGTGAAACCCAGATACCCAGACGGGAAAGAAAATAAATACACGGAGGTCAGAAAATGTTTGTCACGGGCAGTCTGGTTCACTGATTTGGGTTTTCATGCAAATAGCAATGAGCTGTTCTGCGTGTCTGCCCGTGGCACCTGGCACAGTTTGAGTTTGGGGCAGAATCACTGCTGTACAGGGAGGTCAGCTCGACCAGTGGGAACCACCTCTGCAGCCTCCTCTCTACCTGGGGAATTTTCACCTTTCAAGTAAGGCACTGGCTCTGAAGTCCTTCCCCAAGCAGGCTGCCCGTCAGACACTTACTTTTCAACCCCAGGTTCCTCCCGCTCTGGTGCACACAGTCCTGAGGGGCGGGCTGTGATTTCTCAGTTGGGGTTTCACTTCTTTATCGTCCACATGCAAGTCAAACATCTGGTATTTTCCTTTCGCTTTCTGGCTTACTTTGCTTAACACCACTAACTCAAGTTTCATAGAGGTTGCTCATCTCAAGAGCCGAGCAGCAGTCCAGAGCATAAATATCACATCTTCTTTACCCACTGACGGGCACTGAGGATGTTTCCACGTCTGGGTTACGGTGAACAGAGCTGCTGGGAACACGGGGGTGCAGATCTCTTTCTGGATGAGCGGTTTACATGGGGGGAGGGCGGGGGGAGACCGCCATATCCAACGGCAGTCCCATTTTTGTTTTTTGCAGCATCTCCACACTGCTTTCCAGAGAGGGTGCACACATTTACATTCCCTCCAAAAGTGTGGGGAGGTTCCTTTCTCTCCGCACCGCCTCCAACATGTGTTTGGGGAAGCTTTCTTTTTAGCACAGACTCCTGGGCCCACTCCGGGCCTGGTAGATGGGTTGGCACAGGGACCCACAGGTTAACTGGCAGGCTTGCAAACACTGCGCCACCTCCCATTCCAAAGTGACTGAACCCACAGACCCTAAAGCTTGACCACATGGCTATGCGACTGGCCAAGAGCAGTAGAGCTTTGATGCCAGTAAATAAATACACAAACGACTGCCTTTGCAGTGCCCATTTGGCTGTGGTCAACCACCCATCAGCTTTCATCTGCATTCTGGTCAAAGCCCATTCAGTACACCTGACCCTGCCCAGTGTCCCAAAATTCAGGCCCTCTGCATTTCCGAGGCTGATGGCACTGTCACGGCTGCCGATGAGCCTCCTGCTCCTCCACCTCCATCACTCCAAACCCAAGGATGCCAGGAACTGGACCTCAGCCTCTGTGGCCCAATGAGGGCCCTACCCTCCTGGTTCCAGCCTGCTTCTCCGCCCACCACTGCCCTGCGCCTGCCTGCCCCTCCCGGGACCCCCCAGGACTCTGCCTCCTCCGCTCAGTCCAGCCCTCCAGGTGAATGACCCTGGAGCATAAACTACTGCCCGAGGTCACAGCCACACACAGCCAGGCCTTGTGGAAGGACCATTCCCTGTCACTATCCTTGGTTCAGTAACAAGGCTCCACACAGTCTAGACCGCCCCCTTCCCCTGAGACCATGATGCTCACTTCCCAGAACGAAGACTGAGGCTCCCACACCCCTGGGCCCAGCGCCCGAGTGAACGTCCCTTTCCGAGGTCGACTTCTGTGTCACCGTTAATGTGTGAACTCATGTGCCTCACAGAGCTGAGTTCCCACCCCACCTCCTTCACCCTCTGCGAGAATGGCTGCCATTCTCCCAGGCTGCTCCACCAGGTGACCAGAAGAGAATAAACGGAAGAATCTGAATTTAAGAAAGCGGGCCCGAGAGGGTCGGCTAACCCGGGTGAGCCACCACAGGGCGACAAACCGTGCAGCCCCAACTAGAGATCAAGACTAGTGACGGCACAGAGACACACTGGCGAATTCGTCCTGAATGTCCAGAACATAAAAGATGGAGCACTGAGCCAGGGATGCTGTCATCCTGGGAGGGCTGTTCAGCTGAAGGCCAAGCAAGACCGAGTGTCCTTCCTCAGTGGCCGGAGGGCGCTGCTCAGCAGGGCTGACCCAGGGACACCCCACGTGCGAAGTGCCCCTTCGAGGAACATCAAACCCTGAAGCTGTCCCAGGAAGCATCGCCCATTTTATTTCTTCTTCAAAGCACCACGCAATACCCAGACCTGGAGCAGGCTTGTCACTGCACTTTCCCCGACACACTCGGGTGGCAGGAGAGCTGTGGTACTTTTGGGGACCCGTCCCAAGACAGGCAACACTGGGAGAGGCCCCGCAAAGCGGAGATTACAATCCCTTGTAGAGGCTGCCCCAACCAACAGTGGGGGGAACTTGAATTAAAACTACGTTCTTGAAGACGTCCGCGGCTGTCCGATGGCCGCTGGTACGGAAGCGAAAGCTGCGCCTGTCGCCTAGCGCGCAGACGTGCCACGACTCCCTGCTACCTGAGGCCAGACCTGAGGCCCGGCAGAAAGCGGTGACAACTGGGCACCACTGCTACCTGTGAGCAATGTCCGCTCTGGGTCTGCACACCATGCTCACTGGTCACTGGGCTGTGATCGGCAGGGCCACCTCAAGGTCAGTGACAATGTGATATCACCTCAGGCAGGACAGCCCTCTCTGATTCTTTGCTAAAATAAAATGCTTCTTCCTCCTCTCGCTTCCTATCTGCATGTCAACTCACTTTCATTCCTGTCTGTACCTTTCCTTTAAAAAAAATACTGAGTTAACAAAGAAAAACCCTCGCACTTTCTAACCTGTTCAGGTGGATAAGTTGAACTTGAGCCTTGAAATGCAAATTAACTTACAAATCAGATTTCCTTCAGCTATTATTTTTATTTGAAATATTTTGATGTATACTTTCACACTTGGTGGTTTTAAAAATAACCTTCAGTAAAGAACACACACAAGCAGTAACATAAAACTGCATGAAGGTACAACCTGGTGGAACAGCGGTTAGGTCGGTCGCATCCAATGAAGTGCAGCCCATATGTATCCTGAGGACCTGGGTTAGTCTAGGGTCCAGGGGAAACAACCAAGGTAAACAACTAAGTAAAATGCTTCTTCCTCTTCTCAATTCCTGCTTGCCTAACTTACCTTCACTTCTGCCTGCACATTTCCTTTAAAAAAAATTTTAATAGAATATTTTTAGTTGGAAATCGTGATTCTGAAAAAGGACCAGAGGGCAAGGGGCACAGGCTCCAGGCTGGCTTCTCCAGCATCCTTCCTGCTGTTCTGTGAGGTTTGCAGCTTTTGTAAGTGAGGAAACGGAGGGACGCTCAGGAAGGTTAGGTCACTTGACTGGGTTCATCTAGCTCATCCAGAACCCTTTCTCCAGACAGACATGCACACGCGCACACCTGCCAACCTCCACATGCATTTGTTTCTACTACATCTCTGTCCAAAAGGCAATTTAAAGAACTTAAATACTTACTCTAACAGAGTAAGTATAAAAGGATAAGGAAATTGGCAAAGGCAAAATAAACAAGGAAAAGAAGATGACTCTGGTGTGTGATTAACCTACGGGAATTTAAGCCAAGAGTTGAGATGCAAAAAGATAGTCCTAAGTCTGGTTCTGAGGTGACTTCTTCAGGGTTAAGAACTTGTTACTTCATCATGGACTTTTTTTTTCACCCCAACCAGAGAAGACAAACTAACACAGAGAACCTTTCCATAGCTTCTTAATATGAAAGGAATCGGGGCACCCTTGTGGAGTAGTGGTTGGGTCCTCCGCCTCCGGCCCACACGGTCCACACGAATTCCAGGTCCTGGGTTTGTGTCCCAGGGCTGGTGGGAATAACTAAAATAAAACAGATGTAAATGTTTCCGTCTCCTCTCTCTTCCTGCCAGCCTCTGCTCATCTTCATTCCTGCCTGCACCTTTGCTTAAAAATAAAAAAATAAAAAAAGGAAAAGAAGTGAATTATAAGACACAGCAAGTGAATGAGTAAAAGAAGTAAAAGTTGCAGCAACCACCCCAAGTTCTCTTTCAAGTCCAGGAGCCACAGGAAGAACTGCAAACCCACCCTGACCTGTATAAAGCAGATGTCTGCGGGTCTGTGATCTTTACAGTTTTCATTGTCGGTCAGACAGGAGCTGTAAGCGAGGAAGACTAGACGGGAGAGGTGCTGATTGGAAGCGTGACCCCAGGGAACAGGCCTGCCCCTCCAGCAGTTAGGACTCAGAGGTGTGAGCCAGAGGGTGCCACCTCCCCCCACTCCACAGCCAGGTTCCCTGGGGCACAGGGTAGGAGCAGGGGCAGAAACCAGCCTAACAAGGCTCTCTAATTAAACAAGGGAGACAAAGCCCTCCCTGGGCAAGGCCCTCACACCAAGCTCCAGCAGAAAACACAAAGCCTCTCTCCTGGTAATTCCGCCTGAGACCTCCAGAGCCAAGTTAAGTCTCCAGACAGACAGTGCAAAACAGTTTGGGGAAGAAGAAAAGAACACACGACCTGGGAAGATGCCAGTTTCTCATTAAGCTCAACTAAGCTTGAGAGCTTGTGTTGATAACATCTGACGTTAAAGACCAACAATGGAGCAGAACACACCTCGTTAACCACAGATACAGTCACCAGCACCAGGCGCGTCAGAAAGTAGGATTTTCACTGCGATCATAAGCTCGCATGTCAGCATGAACAGAAGGGACTGGGAGGTGGAAGGACACATATAAATGACAGCGATGCCCTCGGCTAGTCACTAACACAGCTACGCGATATATAGTAACACCCGCCAGGCAATCGGCTGCGGTGGAACCTCACATCCACTGTACCCAACAGCGGACGGCCGATTCTGATAAAGAACATGGGTCTTTAGCAAAAGGCATGTGTTTTTAAAGGGTTGGCCAAGGCCCAACAGTGAGTCAGGAGGCTACCACTGACACAGTGGTCACACTCAGTGCTAAAGCCAGTCTCCTGGCAGCTCTGACCTGTGCTGCTGAAAGCAGTGTCCGGTCAGATCAGGTCACCCGGCTGCTCGCCCAGGGCACAGCTCTTTCCTTCACAGCACTGGTCTCTGTATGTCTGTCTGCTTCTCTCTCCATTCACCACCTGCCCTGCCCGACGCCAAACCTCAAGTTCCAGCAGGGAAGGGCCCCCTCGCTCCGATCCAGCAAGTCACCCCTCCTGGGCCGCCGCCTAGCCGCTGGCTGGCTATTTGAACGGGTGGGTCCAGGCTGGTAGTGAACTAACCAGGCACGTCGCTAATGTGGTCATGGAGCACGAGCTCCCTAGAGCACAGCCGCGGACCAGCGGCAGCTGGCCAACACGGATGGGTATGGCGGCACCCAAATTCCAACACCGCATTGAAGACCTTTGGGGAGCAAGTAATGACCTGGGCCTGGGCTTAGATTCGTTTTTCTCTTTAAGGGAAGACCTGAGGCACGTGGGAGCCTTAACAAGGACTCAGACATCATCAACGCGCTCTGGGGACCGCCGCCCGAGAAGAGTCCTTTGGCCAACAGCCACGCTCTAGCACGCCACTGGCACGCAGTGATCACGAGAGGCAGGAGGGCTCTTAAGACATCCACCCGCCTGCACCAGGCATCCCATACAGCACAGCCCTTAGCATGATCGGAGCGACAGCTGGCACATACCCCAGATCCAGGGTCCTGGTCACACACAGCGCTTTCTGGTTTTTTTTTAAGAGTGGAAAGGAGAGGAGGAAGAAGCAAGTAAGGAAAGAAGGGAGAGAAGAAAGAAGCTTTTAAGGAAGGGAGGGAAGGAGGGGAGGGAGGAATGTCCTTATTTAGCTGGTTGTTCATTTGGTTTTTCATCTCAGTCCAGGTCTTGAGTCCTGGAGTCCTGCAGCTGTCTGTGATCACAGACAAGTATCAGCCGTCTGAGCCACAAGGGCACCCCCACAGCCCCATAGCCTTATATAAAAACATGACACACTTTGGGGCTATATTTGCGATATTCCTTAAAGTAAAAGGTGAATATAAATGATTTCCATTCTGATAGATCCAAGTTAGTGCTCAGACAAGTGAATTTTTTAAAGCAAGTTTTGAATCGTATTTTCTATTTTCCTCAGATTTATATGAAAAAATCCTAATCTGATGAACTCAGAACTTGAGCCAGAAGTGAGCCTTTATTATTAAATATCTTCAAATATGATACCACCATTTATAAGAACAGGGTTAGGAGTTCAACATACCATTTTGCATACATACTGAAAACTGGCTAAAGTCACTGAAAGTTTCATTTCAATTTCATAGTTTCAATGACATAACAATGCAAGCTGTTGTTTTGAACTTACCCAGAAGATATTTGGAAGTCCAACCAAGAAAAGAGACATTCATTCCAAAAAAATGGAGTAAGGGCTTCCAACGACAGCCAACACCCCAGGACACCCCCAGTTAGGGTGCAGAAGCTCTACCCCCAAAGGGCTTCATATGACACCCTCCTCCAATGCCTGAGCCATTTTCCCACACACAGACACGGATCTGGATTCTATGCAACTCCTGAGCACCTGCGCCCCCAGCGAGAGACCAGGCGTCCTCTGAATCACGGTGAGACGCGTCGGGACGGTGACGAGCAGCCCAGCGCAGTTGTAGTCCTGAGTTGTCTCCACCCTGCTGTCCTGGTCGACATCTTCGGCCCGGACTTTTATGTACCGCCTTGTTCCCCAGGGAAGCTTGAAGTCTGAAGCACTGAGTGGAAGCGTGGATTTTGTCTGTGACATCCTGTAAGATGTGTACCAGCTGCAGGAGAGCTTACTAAGCAAAGATGACCAGCGCTTTAAAGAGACTGACAACAACAAAAAAGCTCGTGCGCTGTGTTAGCTAACCAATAAAACTAAAATGACTGTGTCCATTTTAAGAGGTCTTGGTGTTTTAAGTTAACACAGGCATCAACTGGTAGCTCAGGAACATATAAAAATGTGTCCTTGATTAGTAACTACATTTTCAAGTGACAAGAACGCTGGCTCAGAAAGGCTTTCCAGGCTGGGGCTCGCCTCCTCGCCTGAAAGAAGGCTGTGTGACCACGAGCTGGATGACAAACATCTGGTTTCAAGTAGACGAAACTGAATGCCAGGCATTTCTACTGAGCGTGACAGCAATGTCCTCAGTTATCTCCTTTAGTCATAGGAGACACATTTAGCAGATTCCAGCTCCTCTGATTGTGTGTGTGTGAGTGTGAGTGTGTGTGTGTGTGTGAAGGGCAGTGAAGGCTGAAGCAGACACACCTGAGGCCCACGCGAGGAGTTCTGAAGGCCCCGGTATCTCCTCCTGGGGAGATCTGTCGATGCAGCCCTCCAGACTCTCGGGGTTCCTTCCCCAAAGAGCGGTTGGGTCAACACAGTGAAATCTTCACACTGACCCAAAAATCTGACCATGGAGTCTGGCGGAGGGAACGCCACTAGGTCGCTTCCTCGGCGCCATCCTGCTCAGTTTGGACACTTAGCAGCATATGCACACAACGAAGGCGTCACGAGCCCTGCTGTCGGCCACAGTGTCACTGTGAGGAAAGGGCAGGTCCTTCATCCATAAGACTGAGTGATTCGCCCCTCTCTGTGCCTCAGGTGGCTAACGCGCAGCCTCAGAAAGCGTGAGCCCGGGTTTGAGACCCGTGGCCATGACAGAGGGACAAAAAAAAAAAGGTGAAGTGGTTAAAATGGAGCAGAGATTCCTTACTTTCATTTCATCACACAGAAGCCTTCTTCTGAAAGGATTTAGCTGCAACGAAATTAATAACACATTTCACTCAGTCTGAGCGAGCGCTGCTTGACCATAGACACGCACAGCTCCCATCAGTTGTCTGACACCAAAAACAGGCCCGTCCCTGCAGAAGCCTGGGCACTCGAGGTGATTTTAATGAGCCCGGTCTCTGTGCTCAGCTGAAGTCCGCTGCTCACGGTGCACATTTCTGTCTGCGCCACACAGGCAGCGTGCCTTTCAGGACACACGACACAGAAAATGGCATCACGAACAAAGCAGAAAGCTCCAGAGCACACGGCTGATGGCATCCGCAGGGGCGCTCAGCTCGCTGCGTGCTCATCTGGGACGTCCCGACATGGGTTTCAGTGCTGTGCTAACAAAGCCAACATGTGACTCTCTAGCTTTTGGGTCACAGCCTATCCTGACACCCAGCTCCAGGACGCACTCAGAAAAGCCCGCAAGGTCTAGACAGGCCAGCCTCCCGATAGTAACCAAAGTTTTATGTGGAAAAGCCACTTCTTTCCCCAAAGTGGAGCTCGCCAGTCATGCCGGCAGAGCAGACACTTTCACTGCAGAAGTAAATGAACTTTGTCTCCTGGAAGATGGAGGGATGAGCCCCAGAAATCATGTTCTCCTTCTGCAAGGGGCGCCGCCCTGTGCAGGGCAGGGCAGGGCAGGGCAGGGCAGGGCAGCTGGCAGCCAGGGCTCTGCACCTACCCGAGCAAGTGCCCGCATCCACAGCCCCTCTGCAGGGTGGGGCTGTGCTCCCCTGCTGGGCTGGGCGGGCGAGAATTAAGCAATAGTTCTGTCACCTGCCAGCAAAGGGGACCGATAAACGCTCATCGCTCATCATTGAAACCCCGGCAGGTCTGACGATGAGGACGAGGCGGCGGCGGGCGAGGCCAGAGCGTGCACCCCAGCCTTCGTCATAAGAAGCAGCTCCTTCTACAAGAGTATATATACTGGTGGGTCTGCGTGGCTAAAACTGCAGTGACTTTCTGAAGGCATTGGCAGTGACCCAGAATGAATGGCGAGGGAGGCTGAGCAGTGTGCTCCAGAGGGAGTGCGAGGAGAAACGGCCAAAATGCAGCTTCGGACCCTCGGTCAGGCCTCTCTGCGGCTTTCCGAGCCGGCCTGGGGTGCTGGCTGCAGGAGGAGCTGGCCTGAGGAGCAGGTGGGCGGGGTCCTGTCCCTGCCCGGAAGCTAGGAAGGAAGGACGAGTCCAGGGCTCCGGTGGTCGGTGGTCGACAGCTGTCCTTCTGGATGCCTCTCTGGGTCTCGTGCGCTAACTCCCACGAGCGCACCCTTCCCCTTGTTCACCTGGATCACGAGGTGGCCCTGACTCTCTCCCCCAGGGTCTCCGGCCAAATTACCCAGCACGTACTTCCTAAGAAATGTCACCCCCAAGCCTGTACCCCCGACACACAAAAATCCACCCCTCTGCCAACCTGACCCCGGCCTTCGGCCCGCAAGCTCAGTCTGCAGGCCTCATTTGACAACTTCCTTGATGGCCCATGGGCACATCAGATTCACCACCCCCACCGCC
This sequence comes from Solenodon paradoxus, assembly GCA_004363575.1. Classification (NCBI taxonomy): domain Eukaryota; kingdom Metazoa; phylum Chordata; class Mammalia; order Eulipotyphla; family Solenodontidae; genus Solenodon; species Solenodon paradoxus. The sequence continues at coordinate 79,957 of RJWH01001775.1, forward strand.
TCCACCTGGCGCAACCTCAGTGACCCTGACATTGGTTGACACTGGTCACTTGGCATTTACCCTGTAGGCTGAGTCACTGCCCCACCTGTCTCTTCTGCCACCCACGAAATCCCACGTCCTCCAGAGTCTCCCCAAATCCATCTCCTCTTTCCCATCCCACGAACTCTCCTCACCAGCACATACTTGAACAGGTGTGCTGCCCGGCTCCTGCTCTCCCCACTCACCTGGATGGGGCGATGGAAACACACAAGTGACCTTGGCCTGGTGTGACCCGAAGTTCGAAGCTAACCTTGCAGTGTCTCTCCTGACCCGAGTCACACTGGACTCCACGCTTCCCCTCCACTCCCAGTGCACGCTAATCCCAGGGCCTCTGCACACACTGCTCCTTCTGCCTAGAACATTCGATGGCGAGTGTGACCGCCAGGATCAGTCCTTACTTGCTCTCAGGTATCTACTCAAAGGCTCTCCTGAGAGGCCACTACTGACCACCCCTGCAAATTGGCACCTGTCACTCCATTTCTTGCTTTTGTCACTTTCCACAACACCCAGCTCCTCCTGGTATTTTGTATACATGGTTATCTTTCTCCCACCACTTCTCCCTGCAGAGTATCAGCTTCAGGAGAAAACAGATCTGATTTGTGTGTCCACTATCACATCCCTAAACACCCAGAAGAGTGTCAACATGTAGTAGATACCTAATAAACACTTGCAAGCTTTGGAATGAAGGTCTTGAAAGAAAGGAGTTAATACGATGGCAATTATCTTAGGGTCATAGATAGAGATTGGTTGACTGATAGAATTCAAATTCCTTAGCAACAGAACCTCTTCATCAATTGGCTCCAACGTTTCTCTTTCCGACCTCACCTCTGGATATTTTAGAAGTCTGGTGCAGTTTCAAGCAGTTCACTGAACCAGCCGTGTCTCCTGAACCAGAGAGTAAGCTCTGAAAGCAAGCTCAGTCCTTCAGCTTCTAGGCCGCCCCGTGTGGGCCTGGAGCAGACACCCATCTCTATCAGCTGACTCACCAGACAGCAGAACCAACATGAGAAGCATGGACTGGACTGGCTAACAGGCTCACAGATCCCTCTTCACAGAGAAGCAACCTTCTCCCAATGTAATTATGTTTACCTTCTGCTGAAACCATGAAGTGCAATTCTGTAACACTGGAACATACAAGCAGTGGTTGCTGATTCCCGCCATCTGTCTTCTGATGTTCTTTAGAGGGAGTAGGAAGAACACGGAACCTGTGCTTCAGGCACCCGGCCCATGACCTAGGACTCTGCGGTCAATGCAGCAGCCCCAGCCAGAAGCGGCTCCTTAAATTTAAATGTAATTAGAAACAAAACTGCTGAGTCGTACTAGCCATATTTCATGTATCAGTAGCCACAAGAGGCTACTGTACTAGACAGTACTGCAGAAAAATGTAGGATATTTTCATCACTGCAAATATTCTACTGACCAGTACAGGTCAAAGTCATCTTCAGCCATTCAATGAACTGCTCTGGGCCTCAGTTTCCTCTTGTGTAAAAAGGGTTAACACCGGCCTAACTGGCTGCTGTAAGATTTAAAAAGCATGTCAAATGGACACGTCCTTCATCATAATTTTGGTAAGTACAGCTTGACAAACCATGTCTGCATCTACACCTGCACATTTACATAGGAAGAAAGTTTGACAAGAGACCTACAAGTCATCAATAGCAGCCCCTATCCCAGGGAGCTTCTGCGGACTGGAATGAAGACATGTGATCTCAGACTGGGCGACGGCAGGCCGGGGGAAGGGAAAAAAGTACACCACCTCAGGCCATCTCAGGCATGTGCACCCAGGGAGGGCTACAGGTGAAAGGAGGCAGGTCCGAAGAGTGCAGAAGATGGTGAGTGGGAGAAGCCCAGGATCTCTCAGCTGGGAAGACAACTCAGCAGGAATGGGAACGACGACCTGCGGTGGGGGAGGAGCCAGAACCCAGGCAGGTGCACAGACAGCCAAGAAGGGGACTCAACTCCTGTAGGGAAACCATCTGCTCAAGGTGCCCAGCGGTGGAAACGCTGCCTAAGAAGGAAAGAGCCAGTGACCTCAGCAAGTGCGTAGATGCAACTCTTCTCACAGATGAGTGTTTATCAAAGCACCTGGGAGCTGAAGACAATTCAGATGCTTTGACCCCGCCCCCGGGGATTCCAGGTCAGTGGGTGTGGAGTGGAGCCCACAAACATGCACCTTCCACAGGGCTACGGCCAGGTGTGGTGCGATGATGCTGATGGTCCACGGCCAGTCTCTGGGGGTCACCACAATCAGCAAGCTGGAAGGGCCCCTCAGTGCAGACTGCAGGGGAGAGGCTGCACCCTTCCAAACCCCCTCTAGAGGGCAGTGCTCCAGGAACCCCCAGAGAGCTCCACACCCGGGCAGGGACCTCAAAAGAGAGCCCAATGCTGTGTAGTCACCTCAAGGCAAATGACTTCCTTGGAGTTTTACTATTTACACAATGAGTGAGGGGAATGGCGTCATGCAGTGTCAGCTGAGCTAGGACAAGGCCCAGGCACAGATGTTTCTGCCGAGGTCTTCACCTGTGGACTCAAAACCACGTTGATCAGCGCGCCTTTCCAGGTCGCCGGAGCAGTTATGTCCCAGGAGGCTGGCGCTATTGTAAATCGTCGCAGTGCGATACGGTGACCAGCAAGATGCAGGAGGAGGACACTGGCTCCATCCCATGTCTGTCCCATATCGTCACATAGTCTTTCAAATATGGTCAGAGGCTGCTACTTCTCTCAACAGAAACCTTTCACACACAGACTTGTGTCGAATTTCTAATAATGTTATTTATATCAGCCAACTCTAGAAACAATGCAAAGAAACATCAACTAACAAGGGGACAACCTCTGTCTCCCTGAAGGGACGTGCCATTCAAGAGTGTAAAGGAACAGGCAGCTGATATACACAACAGCAACCACTCAAAACTTGGCACTGAGGCAACAGCCAGACACAAAAGACACCCTATTCTGTGATATCAGTTAGATGAAACTTCAGGGACACAAATCTATATGACCATCTACCCTGGGAGCGGGGACTGACAGGAAAAGATTCAACATGGTCGCTAGAGTGATGGACCGCTCTAGAGCACTAGTGCGCTACAGTTAGGTAGCATATACATTTGCCTGTGTACTTAGCAAGTATGTATCTTATTCACAGCACACAGCAAAAAGTGAAGGATTTTATCACAGGAACATTCATCACAACGTTACACAGGCTTCCGTGTGCGACATGATAAATGGACATCTGTATATATCACACCAAGTTTGCCACCAACAGTCCAATTCTACCCCTCAGCTAATTCTTGAAAAAAAAAAATGTAACAAATGGGTATTTTCTGTTTCACCGGGTTCATTCTGTTCTCTACTGAGCTTCCAGCCCTGTCTGGGTGGAAACTAGGTAACACAGAACAGACATGGGAAAGACACTTTCTAATTGTTTGCTTTGCAATTTAAACACCTTTGACCTAGGAGGTGTTGCCAGTTTCAAATCAGGTTCCTGACTGGCAGAATGAGTGAGACAGCCCTGCCACCAGGGGCTGCTGCCTAAGCCGTCTCAGGTCGCCCAAACTCTGTTTCTGGTCACAGGCAGAGTGGCCCCTACTTTATCGAACTCCGCTGCCTGAATGAATTCCATCTCTCTCTCCTTAGCATTTGGGTCTGTATCATAAGATGCAGATAAAAATACATGTAGGTGCTCCCTGGGGGCTCAGGGGCCGTGCCAGCAGCTGCGGGGTTGTCCATGCAAATCCCAAGGACCCTGGTTTAAGACCTCGGGGCAGGAGGAGCAATCAAAATGAACAAGTACATAAAATGCTTTTTTCTCCTCTTTCTTCCTCTTCCTGCCTGCCTGTCGCCCTCTTTTAACACACACACACACACACACACACCTGTATGAGAGTATATACTCAGAGTTTTAAAATAACTGCAATGTGAACACTACGGAACCCAAGTCAAAAACCAGAACACTCCATGTGCTCTGGGATAATCACTTTCTTGATTTTAAGGCTCAGTGTATCTTTCTTATCTCCTTTGTGTACATCCCCAATCATTACTATTTTGTTCATATTAAAGCTTTTAAAAAGCAATCACTCCACACATAATTACTGTGTGTCTCTGACCCCAAATTACATTCGTAAAATTCATCCATGCTGTTGCCTATAGCTATAGTTTCACTGCTGCTGGTATTCCATGGTAGGAAAAAAATATACCATAATTTACTTATCCGTTGAAGATTTGGCTATTTGGACACTTTCACATGTGTTTTTTGTTTGTTTGTTTGGTTTTTTAACCCATTGCCTAAAGAAAAAGCAAGTCCAAACACATCGTACGTAGATTGAGACAGCCAATGCCCGTCTCATTTGCCCTACTTTTCTCTACCAACCATTCATTCCAGCAGCTTAGTCAATGGCTGAAGCACTGTGGACAACTTCAAGTGCTGTCTTTTCTTAATTTTATTCCTCACGGTCACTGACCACAGACGAAATTTAGCCGGGTCATCCTCGTCTGTCAAGGTCTGGTTCAAATATGATCCCTTATGAAGACCCCCACAATCTCTTCCATCTACAATGCGACCACTCCCCAAAACCACATCAAAATGACCCATACTTTTGTCTGCCTCCTATCAATCTTTCTTCAAGCAACTATGAGTTATACTCATTTGTTAGGGTTACTTCTCAATTTTTGTCCTTGAAATATTAAAATCTTGCAGATTTGAAGCAGGTAATAAATATTAGAGCTTTGAACTCAAACCGAAATCTTGAAAGAGACGCTTCTAGGTACCAAGTCATTCAAATCATAGATGTTTAGCAGGTTAATTTCCACAAAAATGAAGTAATCCCAATTAGAGTACAAATAACCTTAGTATTGCTTACGTTAAGATTTGGGTTCCTCATATTTCTAACACTAATTTCTTTTTTTTTCCTCACAGGAAGTACAGAGCTTTAGCATTTCTGGGACATCAGATATTAGAGTGTCGCTTAGCTTAAGACCACTTGATAAGAAATACACTATTTAAAAAAATACTTAATATCCTCAAAAGCATTTTAACCACCAAAGGAACAAAGGGAAAAATACCAAAGTTTAATGAATGGGTCGAAATTTTAATTAAACAAGTATTTCGGAATTTAAAAAGTAGGATTATTCTTTTTCTGTCCAAGAAAACACATGCATGGAATGTAGGTAGTGTAAACAAGAGAAGAGATATGGCAGGTAGGCAGAAAGCTAACCTGGATTGAATGCCTGGCCAATGAGTCATCAGTCTCATTAAAGAAAAAAAGAAAGATATCACTCCTGAATGATACCAAATATCCCTTTCAATTATTTTATGAAAAAAATCATTATTTTCAATAGATGTTATCAAAATCACACCACAGAAAAAAATGTCTGCAAGTCATACTAGAAATTAGGCTAAAGTTCTTAATATAAAAAGAGCTCCTACAAATCAATAGGAAAAAGACCAATGGCTCAGCTAACAAAATGAACAAAAGCTCAATTTCACAGAGATCTGAATTAAAACCCTATTTGAATAGCCTTAATCTAACAGATTTGTAAGATCAAAAAGTCTGATCAAATGCTTTTGGCAAAGATGTAAAGAAACAAGCACCATACACATTGCTGCTGGGAGCATAAATCAGTAGAAACCTAAGAAGGAATAATAATCCGGTGAGATTCATCAAACGTATATGTGCACATTCCTTCTGACTCTTAACAATTGAACTTCTGGATTCCACAATTCAACTTCTAGCCTGTAGAAAGACATGCATACACACGGAGCAAAGCCAACCATAAAGCCTAAAGAGCAGGCATTTGGAAACACCTTAGCTCATCAGGAGAAGACAGGTTAAGCAACTGTAGCATCGTGACACTGAAGTTCTATGCAACTGAAAAAGTACAAGGAAGTACTCGCCAAAATACACTAAGAGAAGGAACAGTCCAGATATTATTCTACTATTGATGTAGAATAGTGTGTATTTGTTGAAATATGCACTATCTAGAAAGATACACAGGAAACTGGTAACACTGGTTGCCCCTGGGAGGAAACTGAGTAGACAGAGACAGGCGTGGGAAAGAGATTTTCTAAATGTTTATCCTCTTCTTTAAACTTTTGAACTGTGAGGCTGTATCAGTTATTTTTTTAAATAAATTGTTAAATGAAGAGAATTTTAAAAACATGTTCCTGGTTGATAAAAATGAGAGTAACACTGTCCTAAAATTGTTGCCCAATTTAGCCTAATAAAAGAATCTCTTTCTTTTTTCAAGTGCTCAGGTGACTTCATTACAGCATAGAGAAATTGGGAACAAATTCTAGAAATGCACAGATCTAAGAGACCCATAGGAAAATTAATTCACATTCAGAGACCCTGAGAGGACGGGGCTCACTTTAAGAAAATCCAGGACTAGCACAGATCTGCAGAAAAATCTTCTGGATGCTTCGTGCTGGCCCAGAAAATGCCAGGTTGTGTAGGGTTTGCGTTATTTATTGATTTCCTCACTTTAAGGTTAAGAAATCTATGTCCTATAACCAGGTTCTTATGACCTGTGTGGGTCCTGTTCGCTGACGACAGGGCAGTAAACAAAGAAGGCTTTTCCTCCGCCCTCCAGCAGACTGGCAACACCACAGGGTATGTCCTTCGACCTAGGAGCCAGACACTTCCCCGGTCCTTACCAATGAAGCGGTCTATCCAAGAAAAACCTGTTGATTCAAGGCTTTGCAGAAAACATTCTTGTGCATTCTTTCTGTGCGTCAGCTAAAACTAGGGCTGTTTTCCACGCTCTAACCACCTGGCTGGCAGGGTGGTGTATCTAATCCACCTGCTTGCCTCCTGTGTTCTCATCAGGGAGTAAAGACGGTAAACCCAGCCCTGCAGGGAACGGAAAAACAAATCGTTCGGTGCCCTTCTCGGGTGGCCTGATGAAAGCGGCGCAGTCAGGAGCGCGTACCTAGGTAAGCGGGTCCAGAGAAACCCGCTGGGGGTGTAAGAACAAACCCAAGTTCAAGTGCGTTGGCTCGGGCACGCTTGGAGCTAGCAGACACAGATCCACGAGGTTTAGAAAGCCAAAGCCAGAGTCGGCCCGCACGCGGGGCACACCTGTCGGGACAGGTGCACGCGGGCCGGCCGACCACCTCCTGCGAGGCGGGCTGCACGCACGGAGGATGACAACGGTCTCCGGGGACTGGGGGGAAGTTCGAGCCTGGGTCTACCTGGTCGAGGTGGGGCCGGCTGACACGTCCCGTTCGGCCGCGTCCACCAGCACCCGCCCCGCGGCCCCGGGCGCCCCAAGGTCACCGCCGCGCCGGCGTCCCCGCCCGCCCGCGCTCACCCGCGCTCACCAGAACAGCAGGTTGGCCCCGAGGAAGCCGAGCAGGCTGCGCAGCGGCCTCCTCCAGCTCAGGAGCTCGTCGGCGCGGCCGCCCAGCCACCGCGCGGGCTCGCCCAGCAGCCAGGGCAGCGCGGCGGCCGCCGCGGGCTCGGCCGGCTGGGCGGGGGGCGCCGGCGGCGGCGGCGGCGTGGGGCGTCGGGCGGCGGCGGCGGCGGACGGGCATCTTCGGGCGGCGGGCTCCGCGGGCGCCGGGCTCGCCATCTTCGCGGGCGGGCGGGCGGGGACGCGCGCGGGCGGCGGCGCCGGGTCCTCGCGCGGGGCGCGCTCCGCGGGGCGCCGGGCCGGGTGGCTCGTGACGTCAGCGGCCGCGGCCGGGCGCGTCCCGGGGGAAGTGGGTGTGGCCGAGCGAGCGGGCGGGGCCGGGCGGGGCCGGCGGGGCGGTGTCGGGGCGTCGGGCGCTTGTCTCTCCCGAGCCAGGCTGCGGACCCGCGGACAAGGCGCTCAGTCCTGCCCGGGCCGCCCCTCGCGCATCCTGCTACCTGGGCCGCGATGGGCGCCCCTTCCCCGGGCTGCAGGCCCCTGTCCGCGCCCAGCGCCCGGCGCCCTTGCAGGGACGGCCTTCTCTCCGCGGAAGAGTCTTGAGCGCTCAGGAAACAGCGTGATGGTACGAAGGTCGGCTCGAGAAAGGAAAAGCACAACAGCACATATTTGGGGTCGATTAGAGAGCGTCTGGCTCGCTGGGTTTACAAGCCAGGAAGCGCCAGGCAGCAGCGAGGGGGAAGGCGCGTCCCCTCACCCACTTGGGCACAGGATCACCGATCTCAGAAATGCACGATGGTCTAAGGGAGGTGCGGTGAGAAGCCAGACCCCAGCGGACACCATCAGCAACGCTGACTGCGCGGGCTTCAAGGCGTTCTGTCTGTGTCGCAGCAGGAGCCAGACAGGACAGGGACGGGGCGAGGCGGCTCTCCGGGTGCCTGGGATCCGGAGCCCCCACCCCAGGTGCTTCGGGGAGAGTGGGGGGAGGAGTGATTGTTTATGCTCACTGTTCATTACTTCATTATTTTTTCTTAATTTTTTTAGAATTATTTTTATTGTAGTAATTATTCTACACATTAAAATAATTTCCTATGGATAGGTTCCCCATTTCTTAGATACATTTCAACACACCCTGCCCTCCACCACATCACCAGGTGTTCTTCCCCATTGTCCAGTGGACTCTGCCCCCATTTGCCCCGGGCAGTCCCCATCCCATTTGGTAACCTCAGTTCTGTTGCAAATGTTTCAGGGTTGGTTATATTTCCTCTGTTCCCTTGTTTTCTCTATTCACATTCCACCTAGAAAGGAGGTCATCTGGTATTTGTCTTTCTTCTTTGACTCTTTCACTGAACATCGTCCCCTCTAGTTCCACCCATGTTGATTCAAATGACTGGGTTTCATCTCTTCTAAGGGATGTATAGTATTCCATTGTGTATATGGACCACATCTTCTTTGTCCATTTGTCTGATGTTAGGTAGGTTCTTAGCTATTGTGAACAGGGCCACAGTAAACATGGGGGTGCAGACATCTCTGCTGATGGGCGCTTTTGTATCTTTCGGGTAGATGCGCAGAAGTGAATGACAGGACCCTATGGGATTTCCATCTCCAGTTTTTTGAGGACTCGCCACACTGTTCTCCACAGGGGTTGCACCAATTTGCACTCCCACCAACAGTGCAAAAGTGTTCTCTTTTCTCCACATCCTCGCCAGCATGTTGTTCCCAGACTTGTGGATAACAGCCAGTCTTTTAGGTGTAAGGTGACATCTCATTGTTGTTTTGATTTGCATTTCTCTGATGGCCAGTGAGTAGGAGCATAATTTCATGTGCCTGTTGGCCATCTGTATGTCCTCTTCAGAAAAGTGTCTCCAATTCCTCCTCCCATTTTTTGATTGGATTGCCCGTTCTTCTGTTGTTGAGTTTTATGAGTTCTTTGTATATTTTAGATATTAAGCCTTTGTTGGAAATATCGAATGCAATTATCTTCTCCCAGTTAGTAGATTTCCTTTTGGTTTTGGTGATGTTCTCTTTTGTTGTGAAGAAGCTCCTTAGTTTGATGTAGTGTCAGTTGTTGATTTTTCTTTTTGTTTCCCTTGATGGTGGATTTGAGTCCCCAAAGGCTTCTACTATTTGCATTTTTTCAATTTTCTGTTCTTCAGTCCCCCTCTTCTCATTTTTCTCTAGAAAGAAGTGCCCTTTACCCCATCCTGAGCTCTCTACCTGCAGGTGACTCCCTGTGGGTGAATCAGGGCATCTTTATCCACCCCTGGCAAGCTGCCGGCTTTCACAAGATGGCTGGGACTCATTCCCAGAACAATTAAAGTCTGTTGCCTCAAGGAAGTCCCTGGGGAATGTTCTATAATGCTCTTCTCAGTGGTCATTATATGTTTATCCCTCTGCGTATACACAGGTAAAAATGCATTGATCTGCGCAGTGCAGAAGTGTGCACTTTACTGCAGGTCTGTTCTACCTTGAGGAGAGGATATAGGCCTAACTTCTCAAAGTTGTGCTGAGCTCCTACTATGTGCCCAACTCATTGCAAGCTGGTGGCTACGACTTCCATCCATAGGCAGGTCCATTACAGTTGTGATAACTGCTGTGATGGAAGTTATTGTCCCCGCTAATGGTCCTGACTTAAATTCTGCCTCCAAAATGAGGGAAGGAGGGGAGGAGTCAGGTTTTTGAAGACTTTTGTGGACCGAATTGAAAGGAGACAAAGAAATGGGGTTGGGGGGAGGGGCAGAGGAAAGGTGTGGTCTGGCAGGTGAGACTGTTCAGTTCCTTAAGGTGATTTTCATGGGATGGCCACACCCTTGAATGATCCACCTGTGGCAGGAAGTTGGTGGGAGTGGAGGCTTTTATTTTGTTTGTAAAAATGTATTTCATTTGTGAGTTAGGTTACATTGGTTCATAATAATGTGTACGTTTCAGGTGTACTTCTTTATACTTCAAGGATATATATAGTCTACATTGTGATCACCAGCAAAAGTCTAGTTGTCAGAAGGTTGGGTTCGAACCTGAAGGCTATCCAGGGTCTCTGGCTTATTTTACTTGCCTCTCAGGAGAACCCTCTAAATTGGGAGGGAGGCTGGTGCATCCTGGTGGAGCAGTGGTTAGCTCAGTCGCTTTCATATGGAACAAGCCATATACCCCCTTGGTTTGAGTCCTGGATCCCCGGGGAACAACCAGTGTAAACAACTATATAAAAATAAAATAAAAAGCTTCTTCCTCATCTCTTTTCCTGCCTGTCTGCCTGCTCACCTTCATTCCTGCCTGCACCTTTCCTTTCAATAAAATAAATACATTGGGATCGAGGCTGTGAAGAAGCAATGTGGAAACAATTCAGGGTGGTTTTTGTTTGGGGTTTTTTCCACAAAAGAAAAAATTATTTTTTCCAGGTGTTGGTTCTACCTCTTGGCCCTTGAGGAGGAGCTTTTGAAAAATGCATGTCTTGTTGTGTAATCCGGTCTTTGTCGAGTACTTGATACAGTCCAGGCTTGCGATCTTCTAAGATTTGTCACTAGATTCACGGCCGGTTGCAGAATGCAGGGCAGAGGAGACAGAAACCAGACATTCCCCTTGTCCACACCAGTGTAGATGTGCATTCAGAAGCATGTTTGCAAGATTCTGCACGCTCCTTCTCCCCCTGAATTCTAATTATTGTTGCAGGAGCTGTTGAAACAGTAAAAGCTGTTGACAGCTGAGGCATATAAAAGCTAAACTCCCCTTGCTCTGTGCTTTGCAGCTCTTATTATCTCTCCTTAATGATACATCTCCCTGCTGGTAGCTTCGTGAAATCTTTCTCTTAAAATGATCACAAAACCTTTGCATAAAAAGCTGAGACAATTGGCTGTAATTTGTCTTTTTTTTAACCTCTGACTTCTAATAATCACAGGAATAGACACTGACATAAACACAGGAATGGGTGCTGTTGGGGGTTTTGTTGGTTTGGTTTGGTTTTCATTGTCTAATTGCATTTGGGAAGCAGGAGTCATTTATTCAGTGTTGGTTCGCCCTGGGGGAGGAGGGTTTGGGCACAGCTCACATACATCCCAAGGTCTCAGGTTCATGTCCTGAAATGGTAGGAATAAGCAAGATGAACAATGAAATAAAAACGCTTCTTACAAAATGTATTCAGTGCTAAGATTATTCAAAATAATGCTAATAAATGTAATACCCTCAAAAAAAAGTACATGGCGAATAGAAAAAAAAAAATAATGCCAACAGTGGTTAAAATAAATCTTGTTCCCTAATTTCAAGAACATGTCATGTTTAAAATTCTTCTGGGTAACCTCACTGTTTAAGGCTCTCTTCTGAGTTTTGCTTCTCTGTATACTGAGAACAGTAATTAATACTAATGAGTCAACTCTTTGGCAGTATGTATCTGAAGAAACCAAGGAAACTGGGAATGTGTCAGAGGGTGGGGAAAGGAAAAAGACAGAATAAAAGCCTCTGAGTCCAAGAGAGAGTTTAGGACACTACACAGCTCCTGCAGAGAAAGCCTTACTACACGTAGGAACTCTTAAAAGAGGCCACTCACCTTTCTCTTCCCAAAGTAGCTAGAAAGCTTGTAACAGGAGAGAAAACGAATAAATAATTAATTCTCACTCCGGAGATCACACAGGCAACATCAAGCTAAGACTTGGAAGGAGAAACCAAAGCTCCAGAATCGAGTTTCCCCTGAAATGTTTCCTGTTGGAATCCCACTGTCTGTCCTTGCATTTACTAATCCTGCGGATACATTGTTTTGTGCTTAACTTACTGAAGCAGTTCTATGTCCTATTGTTACTCTCTCTTCTGTTCCTTGTTCCTACCTTTCCTCCATTTTCTGAGCGTGGGTCGTTGGCTCCAGCACAGATAAACGGGAACATCACACCACTGAGGAAGCGGAAAGGAAGGATGATCAGTGTCTGGCTTCATTAGGGATCACCTCACAGAAGGAACTGGCTGACAGGTTGGGCTGCGGCAAAGAATTGGAACACCCAGGCTGAACAGTCTGTGCTCAAGTGTTCTGTAAGGAGGTGGTGCTTTCCAGAACCAAGACGGTGGCCATCCGTACACCAGTTGGGGCAGCCCGTTTAGGTATTGCTCCCTTATCATGCACCAAAGACCTCTGAATGATTAAAGACATCTGGAGGTCACATTAAAATGTACGCTGGAAGGTACAATCTACCTACCCACAGGCACACACAGCAGCAGCAGGTGACAGCGGGTGACAGTGGGTGACGGCACCTCCCATGGGTATGTACTGGCACTGGATCAGCAGACTAACACTGTTCTAGTCCTAGCTGCTGCCATTTTTTTTCTTTTATGGTCTTGCTCCTGGCTCATTGTGTTTTTACATCATGGATTCCTTATTTCTTCATTTATTGATGCTTATTCATTGAAGGCTGATGATGAGGTTATAACAAACACATAGGACTGCTTAGTCCTATCTTGGTGTGAGGGTCACAGACAAGGGACAAGAAGCCTGAAGAAGGTGCCAGGTAAAGGGAATGGACATGCATGCGTGCAGGGCCTGCAGGCTGGAAGTCAGCCTGGCCCTCAGAGGAAATCATGAGTCATTCTGAGTGAGAGGATAGGGTGGGTTTGAACTTAGGGACCCATGGTAGGATTTTAGCAGGAGAGTGAAGTGGCCTGGTTTGTGTTTTACAACCATATCTCCAGACAATGGATTAAATCAAGCCCTACAGAGGAAAGACACTGGAAGAGAAACTTTCCTTATCATCCACTGAGATAGGAGGGGTGGGGGCTGCTGGTGTGGGAGGAAAGCTGTCACATTGTTGGGACTGTGTTTGGGAATGCCAGGTAGCTGGCTACAAGGGTCTGGGCTCAGAGAGCAGCAGAGATCCCGAACTGGAGACAGACTCAAGCAGAGCGAGTGAGCTGTATGAAAACTTGGCAGCAGGCAAGGCCAAAGTGAATTCAGAGATCGTGGCCAGATCAGATTGATGGCATGGAGCCAAGAAGGTGATGAGAGCTGGAAGCCCGGACCAGCTCAAGGAGTGTTTTAAGTCTTCATCACCAAATTGAGACACAGTCCTATGAACAATGGGTGTTCCTGAAATGTGTTTCTTTGGTATTGTTTGCTTTTAGCTAGAACAGATTCCTGAGGCCCCAGGAATTCCAGCTTGACTTCCACTTCAAAGCAAACTTGTGGTGTGATTGTCTCTGGATCCAGGCCTCCAGATTGGGCCTCTAGTCTCCAGGGGTATTTTCTAAGTTAAAATTAGATGCATGGAATCTAACACAATGGTTCTGAGACTTACATCCAAGAGACATCCCTTCAAAGTGTGTCTTTCGCTCGTCACAGGTCACTGATTTTAGTTCATTAGAAACTGGCAGCCCTGTGGGCCGGGAGAGGCAGGGCCTGAGCTGTCGGGGGGCCACAGTGTCCTCTGAGGCCACAGCAAAATGGGCACAGCGGGTGTTGGCTGCATGGCTCATGGGGGTCCTTAACATTTATACAACTCTGCCTCCTGAACCATCAAAGAATGTTAAGATTGTATTTAATATCACTAAGAGTTCAGCATATTTGCTTTTAGCAGACCTATCCGGAAACATGGCGGTGGGCGCTTACTCTGGGACGTCTGGAAAAAGGCTGGCAGAAAAGGTCTTGCTCCTTTATCCAGGGAGCAGATGTGCCGGAACCCAGGACCCCACAGGCTCAGTGGTTCCCATTTCGAAAGCCAACCTCCCATGAGCCTCACATTCCCCGGGTGCTGGGCAGTAGATTCCCCAGCTAGTTTGGGCAAACTATTGGCATCCAGTGAGCCCATCTGCCCTTGTTCCCCCATAACGAGTTTGTTCTTGCTTTTGCCCTAAAAGGAAAGAAGGTGAGAGAGTTGGAGGGAAGGGACACCTTCCCCAGGAATGTGCATCCCAGTGCGACCCAGCAAATAGCCCAGCCCTGGCACACACCTGTGAGTTAAGCCTCTTCCTTAACGCATCCGCAGGCCTCACTCCTCACCAGCCCCATTGGGAGGACAGGTGGCGATCGCACGGAGGCCCTCCTACCACAAGAAGCAGCGTTTCCCTCTCCTGTCAACTGCAGTGATGTAGAGTCTCCGGGGCCAGAATACTGAAGGGAGTGTTGCTACTTGTCTGACTGGAGAGCACGTCACATTTGCCCAGAACAGCACCTGTCATCGGGCAGGTTATTAATCGTGCTTGACTTTCTCTCTCCAAGCTGTCCAGTTTCTGGGATCAACGGTATGGACTCCCCAACCTGTCAACACTCCGAGAACCCTCCCTCTCAATCACCCCCACCCACACCCCTTGTTTCCAGTGACAGAGCGGCCATCCCTCTGGTGCCATCACGCGGTGTCCACCTGCAGCCTGGTGCCTGTCTCATCCAGTCCACCTTGTGCACTTCTCCAGGACACAGCTTCCAACACATCTCAGCTGCCCAGGGGCCAACAGCGATGCCAACTACCCAGAACTGCTAAACTGAAATAGCTAGGGGTCACCTTCCAAGTCCCAGTTCATCTCTTCCTCAAAGTCGTGTTTCTCTTCAGGCTGATGAGCAGGGACCCTATGTGGCTGTCATCAGATTAGCTCTTCTCTAGTCCGCAACCCAGCAAACCCCCACATCCAAGCCACTGCTTACACCGTTAAGACCGACTCTCATCTCCTCAACCCTCACTCTCCTGTCTGCCTGCCTCTCTGCCCGCGTCTCTTTCATACACGTTTAGTGGAAAGAGCCCAGGTTGAATAGTGTGAAGATCTGAGTGTGACCCTAGGCCCCCGTGTCCAAGCTCTAGCTGGCAGACTGGCTGCAGGTGGTGATGGGACGTGGAGCAGTGCCCAGTCGCCTCCCTAGATAGCGCCCTAGAACGGCAGCCCCCGCCCAGGTCATCTGCCCCCCATGATCGGTGGGTGAGGTGACTAGCAGGGCCTCTGGGTTTGGATCCTCTTGATAATGGTACCGCGATCACCAATCAGGAGGAGTCCCAGCTCCCCGGGGGGCCCCAACGTGAAGCCAGGATCGTGGGTTCGCGAATTCAAAGAATGAATCGTAGAGCCAAGGCAAGATTCAAAGCCGGATTTATTCAAAGACAGAAAGACAGCTCCAGACTCCGAGAGGAGGGAGAGGGGTCTGGAAAGCGTGGCGGCCCAGAGGCGCTCTCAGGGCTTTTCAGGACCTGCTAGGGCGTTATTCCTCTGCAGCGATTCAAGGTTTCCTCGCCAGTGGGGATCAGTCGCTCAGTCCCCACAGCTCAGCAATTCAGTGATGGTCTTTCACACTTTTCTTTTGCTGTGTATGGCTCGAAGCTGCACCTGCCATGTGTCGCAATGGAAACTTGGCAGCGTCGGCCCTGCTATCCCGGCCACCCGGCTGCCTGCCTCATAACCACGGTGTTTCATTTAAGCTAAGACACGTCCCCTCCTCGCACATACACATTTTAACATACCTGCGAGTGGAATGTACCTTAAAATCTATAGCATCTTAGTTTCGACAAAAATACAACCATTCTCTGACTTTGTGTTGATAGATTCTCTGAATCTTTGATACCAGGAATGATATCTGATGCTCAGAACTGTTGGAGGAGTCACTTGTGATCAATGCAGTTGGGACCCGGGGAGAGACTGTACCCATGGGACTCTGGGTCCTAGGCCAGCTGTTGAGTAACTGTGGTCAAGTGTCTCTTGGGAAGACCTGCAGCCTATGGGAAGAAATGGCCACCACTGACACCGAGGTTTGCATATTGGAATTTTGTAAGAATTCTCTGCATCTGCAGTGGGCAAAGTCAGAAGGGAAGCCAGTCTCTCCCACAGGGGTGACTGAACACACACTCTACCAAGAACTATTCAGAGGAGCATCGTTTACTGAGAGAGAACAGTGGTGTAAGAGAAGGCCCTTTGCAGTGACGCAGAATTTAGGGGTGAAGTGCCTTATGGCAGCCGTCTGCTTTCACTGCAAGGGAAGTGTGTAAACAGAGAGAGAGAAATAGAGAGGAAACAGGTGTGGCACGATGTCCATGAGGCTATGTGCACCGTGTCTGCGGTATTCATTGTACTTTTTTCAGCTTTCCTGTGGCTTTGACATTTTTCAGAACAACAGAAAGATGTGTTTCCAGAAGACTGTGTGAGAGGCTAGGAAGCAGAGAAAGTTGTTGTTTTGTTATTTAAAGGAAAGGTGCAGGCAGGAATGAGGGCAGGAAGGTGGGAAGAGAGAGGAGGGAGAAGCATTTTTATTTTTATTTCCCTTTAGTTGCTCATACTAGTTGATTCTTCCTGGACCCAAGACTCAAGCCCAGGGCTGTGTGGCCCGCGCTCCTTCAGAGACGATTGACCTAACTGCTGGTCCACCAGAGCACACGAGAGGTCTTGCAAAAATGTTTTAAGAGGCAGTTCCCTTCTATGTCCTTGTCCCCAAGACTGACCTATAGCCGTAGTCTCCCTTCCATGAATTTTAAGAGTTGCTGACTGAACTCGCCGACAGAGAGCTGTCGTGTTACAGGGAAGCGCCTGTATGTCTTCCGCAGGGCTGATGGGGACACTTCGGAGATAAGTGACATGGTCAGATCCTGTCTGAGTAAGATGGCCCAGGTGGTGAAACGGCCAGTGGATTGGAAGGAGATGAGGCAGAGAGACTGGTGAATACATTTTGATAATAGTCTGCGTGAGAAATGCTGAGACCCTACATCAAGACAGGGCGGTGGAGACAGAAAGGGGAAGATTCAGGAGACATTTAGTACAACTGCATCAAGAGCCTTTGACATGGAGTAAATGTTGGGGGCCGAGGGAGAGGGGATTACAAAAGATAAACCCTGTATTAGGGTTCACAAGAGAAACAGAGCCAATATTGGGGTGTGTGTGTGAGAGAGAGAGAGCAGGGAGGGGTTGAAAGAATTCAGCTCACACAGCCTTGGGTGTGGACAAGTGCACAAGCTGCTGGGTAGGCTGGCATTTCTGGCAGGACTGATTTTGCAGCCTTGCTTCTGAAAGCATCTGCAGACAGAATGCCCTCCTGTTCAGGGAACTTCAGTCTTTTTCCTGACGACGTTCACCAGATTGGCTGTGGCCCACCCCAACTATGGGGGGTGATCTGTTTTTCTCCAAGTCGACTGGTTATAATGTCAGTCAGTATTAA